>SCDZ01000016.1:0-492269 GCA_004143845.1 Drosophila lacertosa | reverse complement strand
ATAAATAAATAAATAAATAAATAAATAAATAAATAAATAAATAAATAAATAAATAAATAAATAAATAAATAAATAAATAAATAAATAAATAAATCAAAAAATATAAATAAATAAATAAAAAAATAAAAATAAATAAAAAAATAAAAAATAAAAAAAATACAAATTTAAAATATTTAGTTTATCACACATAACAGTTTTTTAATGCTTCTGTCAACTTTTCCTTAACCTTTTCGTGTCAGACTATTTTGACCGATCTCTGAAATAATTTTAGCTTCTCCCAAAACTGAGACTCGCCCTTACTGGCAATTTAAATTTAAATTTATATATTGTTTGCCAGCAAATGTTTTGGCCATATGTTATGCTAGAGTCGTCAGTTCTTTCAGACCATCCATCTAATCAGCATTTTCTAGTTAACACTTTGTAATTGCACAATGCAAAATCAGTGAACTGCGAACGAACTCGACAAGTGAAAGATTCTTGGAGTGGAGTGTGCCATAAATCAATCGAATACTTTTTGTGTCCCCTTTTGCTGTTGTATAAATTTAAATTGAGTGACAAAAACGAGGACTGGAAAGGAAAAGGACATCGTGTACTAACTGAAACTTGTTTTGCATTAAATGATGTGTAAAATGAAGCCGTTAAACATGTCCGTCGGGAATGGGCTCGACAATTTCTAGGTGAATGCTCTTTCAGTGTTCCTATGTCAAGGGTATGCAAATAAGTTAAAAAGCGATTCCTGTTTATTGCCCTCAAACAAAAGAATAACAGAGCCCAATTTAAAAAGACAAACAATTTTTATTAATGACATAAAATTCAATTTAAAAATACGTTAACTGAAATTTCCATAAAAGAGTTTTTAGCTAAGCTTGCCATAATTTAAAGTTAGTTTCGTTTTGATCGTATCTCATCTTAATATTAAATATGACACTGATCAAATATGTGCAAAATGCCAATCTATTTGCTGTCATATTAAAACTTAACAAAACACACACACACACACTCACACACACATAGACAAATCGCTTTTGACACATTTGGTAATTGTCTTTTATGGTGCAAGTAAGAGCTGAGGTTTTCCCACTTCTGTGGCACTTGTCTTGTGCCACAAGCCGCAGTCGAGTTGATTTGCTAATTGCTGAATATGTCTCCAGATAATCAATGTTTAAAATTTTGACACGAGAGAGGAGACAGGAACCAAAGAGCCAAGGCACAAATTGACACGACAATTACCAGAGGTGAGGCTGAGGTCAAGCCCCGGACCGAAGGATGCTTCAGCCTGGTCAGCTGTTGGGCTAATTTGCTGACCACAGCGTCGTGTGCCGTGTGCTAACAAGCCAACATATCCTTGTCCGTGTCCAAATCCCCATTTGTGTAGCAGGTGATTGGCCCAGTGCACTGAGAGAAAAAGTCTAGCACTTAAAGCTTATATGGATTGTAAGCGAAAACTGTTTTCAAATTTATTTAGTTTATTTTCATTTTAGTTGTGTATTTTAATAGAAGCTTGTGCGTATTTTCTTTGAGTGTAACTATTCGAATGCTGTCCTGCAGGTCCTCTGCATGTGAATGTGTTACTTTTGGGCTGTCTTGAGCAGTTATTGTTATATTGCTTTGACATGTCGCATTGGGCCAAGTGCCGAGACGAACCCCTTTTCGGACATTTACTGTCACTCAACCTTGCGGTTGTCCGCATCTGCCCCTTCCCCCCTCCATACATATACAGGGTATTTTTGCTCTCTGCATTAACGTATCATTTTCTTGGCTAAGCTTTTGGGGTTTTTGCATATTTTTACAGTTTTGTGCGGTCACATATTTTATAATTAAAAGCACATTAATTAGTCGCCTTTTTGGCCAGCCTAGCCTGTGGCTAGCCCCGTTCTTTGTAGTTGGCTGTGTGGCGATGGCAACGCGTTGATGTGACAACGACAACAACCACAGCACAGCAAATGCTTTGATCTTTTTTCATGTGCACAGCAACAACAATAAATGTTGGGGTCGCATGTGTGCCTAAAATTGCATTACAAATAATGTTGTGGGCAGTGCAAGCCCAAAAGATACTCTGCAAATTTAGAGAGATTCTATTATGCAAATGGAAAAAAGAAGACTTTTAAATAATTTATATATTGCAATTATAAATATCTATAAATGCCAAACAAAAGCAATATTAAAACCGTTTTATGTCATGTTAAATTTTTATTCTATTTAAATATATATAGCTTTTGTTTAGCTATTTTATTTAATTGTTTTATTTTGTAGTGTATTTTAAGAGTCTACCAAAAGCGACTTTTTTCATGTAATTTACTTACACAGCCCAGCGACTAATGCACAACGATTAAAGACGGCGGCGAATAAATATATATATGTATACATATACATATATGCAAGCCTGCACCCACAAATACACACACACACACACACATGCACACACCCAATGACAGGCCGCACACATGTAAAGCAAATGGCAAAAACGCAAAGTAAAGAAAATAAATAAAGAAAAAATTGTATACATATAAAAATACAAGTGTGTGTGTGCGTGTGTGTGTATAAAGCAACTCTTTGCAAAATGTCGCCGACGACATTTTATTTCGCCAGATTTTCCTCAACTAATTTTTCATTTTCTTGTGCTCGCAAAAAAGTACTTGGTATCGCAAACTTGGCAGGCAGTCAGCGCACAGGGGCCACAATTAATCACTCTGAGTGAGAATCGGCATCCGAATCTGTATGCACTTTTTACTCTTTCTTTATTTTTTCTTTTTTTTTGTGACTCGGCAATGTGACAAAAATTTCGCCTGATTTTGTCTTAATTAACGCCAAACGCTTCAATAGCGATAAAATATGCGCCAGTCCCGAATTGCTTCGCTTGCATTTTGCCATTCGCCTTCTGCCTTCTGCTCAATTCCAATTAATGTGCCTCACGCGCGCTCATCAGTCAACGCGAGCGGTTCTTGGTGGTGGCTCTGTGGCAGCTTCTGCCGCTTGGTGTTGCAAGTTTTGCTCGGTTTCCAAATTCACGCGTCATTCGCACATTGGTGGCAGACGCAAATCACAGAGCTCGGAACGTTCACAGACAGACCCGGTTGCATATTTAATTGGACCACACAGCGTTCCAAAGGCAGATGCTTATGCCCTGTAAAAACTAAACAAATATACATGCATATATAAAGGGGCATGCGCACATTTTAGGAATTCAGGGAATGTTCTCTTTTATTAATTGAATGGTACTTTTTTTTTAATAAATTTCTTTCGTTCAAACTATTTGATTTGTTTATAAGATTTCCATAGCTAAAATATTGTAGAGTTTTATGAAATTAAATGAATTTATTTTTATTCTTAAATAATTATTTTACATATTTATCTTAAATTAATTAAGGCTTTTGGCTAATAAGGCGCTCAATTTAATTTACAATTATCTAATATTAAATACTTACTTTAAATTTAAGCTGCCTACAGAGAATCAGCCTGGCTTAAAGGGTTCCTTATATTTTTACCAGCAAATTTATTAGTTGTATGTCAACTTTTAAGCATTAATATTTACATTCAATCTCTTAATTCTAGTTTTTTACTCAAATGCTCAACTCACAATTTTCTACAGAGTATCTCACAGTCATTCATCACTCGCTCTCAGTTATTTATTGAGGCTGTTTTTTTGGTTTGGTCAACGCGTCGCCGCTTGAAACATTTGTCTTATTTTGCGCTGACAACTTTGGAAGCTGCTTAAGTCGCTTCGGCGGCTTCCAATTTCCAAAAGCTACCGCCCGGGTGTAGGTGGCCCCCCCTCCCTCTTACCCCCTCTCCCCTCTTCCCATCTCCTGCTTAAATGCCATTGAACCTCAAAAGCAAATGTTGCTGTTGGTTGATTTACGATTCTATGGAACGACAATTATGACTCAATGCGATTTATATTTTGTTGTCGTTTGTTGTTGTTGATTAGCATAAAATAAACTATAATTTAAATTTATTAACTAGTTTGCAGGCATTTTGAATGCTTAACTGATTGCGCGTTATGTATACGCCATGTGGCCTGTCAAAAATCATAAGCCAACACACTTGTCAACGCTGTCAGCTGCTTGTGTCTGTCAGTGTATATGTGTGTGTGTGTGTGTATGCACTCGACTCGTGATCACTCTGAGTTGGCTAATTTCTATGCATAACTTGGGGCTGACAGCGGCGAACAGTATTAATGAAGCTGTCAGTAGTTAAAAGTTCGTAGTCCATGGCCAATGATAAAGTGAAAGGTCGATTGGTTATCCGTGCTTGAGCATCCTAAATGTAAGGCATGGAAGATAGCTGAATAGAAAAAGTGTTGAGTTTGAAATACCCTGTACTAATGAATATTTTATATACAATTTGTAGTACTTAATTCTTTTTTTTAACTTAAAAAAAGGCCTTCAAAACAATAATAAATTCTAAGATCTGCTTAAAATGTTAGTTTAAGATCTATATTTATTAATAGTTATAGTTTTAGATATAAGATATTTTTAGAATTTTTAAGAACATTTTTTGATTTATTTTATTAATAATAATTTAACATAGTTCGTTTGGCTAACACAGGGTATTAAAACGTTTCAACATAAGTCTTCGAATGCATTTTGACTCATCGACCAGGTGACGTCTGTGAAAGCCCAGCTCCGAATCATAGACAATCATAAAATCGTATCATTCATCGATCATTCAAATGCGCGTCATAATTCGCTGGAAGGAAATATGTTTATGGGGCCTACGAGATCTATTGGAACTCATGTTCAACTGTCGCTTAGTTTTTTTGGCCATTGTTGTTGCACAGACAATGGGCGCATTACCTAACAACAACAACAACAACAGCAACAGCAACGTGATCGTGACTGCACATTGTTTATAAGGTGTGAAAATATTTAAGACTTTACATGAAAACGTTTGCCTACAAATCTGTTGATCGTTGAAAATTATGATTGATGATTGAACGATTGAATGCGCACAAAAAATGATTCATGTACCAAAAAAAAAAAAAAAAAACACAAAAAAAACCCAAAAGAAAGAAAAACGAAAAACTGAAACAACTTGTTGTCCTTTTGTATAGTTTTTTTTATTATATATTTTTACAGGTTTTTTTCTCGCTCATTTTTGTTTTTTATTGTTATCATAAAATAATTGCCACGCGAGATTTATGCCTCGCTGGCGATCGATCAGCGTTTGTCAGCTTGATCCAAGGCGGCTTTTACTTGGGAGTACTCATATATATGAGTGTGTGAGTGTATGCGGGTACTCATGAATAGCTTATGTGGGTGGCTGCTTTGAGTCACACACTCGGAGCCATTGTGTCTGGTTTGGTCTGCGTGTGGGTTAGCCTGCGGGCCAGCAAATCACTTGGCCTGGCTGAAAGAATCTGGTTAACGTTGTCTACAATATCATTTGGATTTATTGCCTTATAAAAAGCATATCATAAATGCTTATAAATAAAACTATGTAAGTGTGTGTGTTTGTTGTGTAGGCAGTTTTCTTTTTCTTCTTTTTTTTTTATAAACATTTACATTCTTTTTATTGTATTTTTTTTATAGCAAAAACTTTAAGGCTGGCAGCTTTAGAGAAAAGTAGCAAGGAAATATTTGTAAGTTTAAATTATTGAACATCTTAACGGTTATTTATTGAGTAAAAAAACCTTTCAACAATTTCGCTAACGACTTAAACTTCGCTTAAAATATTCAACAGTAAATGGATTCATCAATTAAAATGTTTTTTATATTGAAAACGTTGTTCGTCTTATCTTCATAGATCTAAGCGCTTTCTATGTTTCAACGCACACGAAACAAAACGAAACCAAAATATAAAAATGTGTGTGGCTAAAAGTTGCCTTTCACTTGCGGCCTACGCGAAACCTTAAAAGTGTTGTCAATCAACTGTTGACAAGGTTTGCCTGCCTGCTAATTAAGAGTTATGATCGATCTAAACATGCATAAATTGCCTGCGAATAAGCCAAACGCCAAAGTCAAGTCAAATCGAGGCTACCGCACAACAGCTGCTTATCATATAACACACAACAACAACACGGAGCAATTCTTATGGCCCAGTCTTGAGTTGTTACCTCCTTTTTTGTATTTGGTTCTGGCTGTTTAGCAACATGCGCGAGGGCTTGGCAACGTTTTTGCGGCTGGGCCAACAATGTTGCCCAACATGTCAGGAGCTAAACTGCGTGGCATTGTTCGCTTTTAGCACCCCAGAGCCATTTCACATAAACATTGCGATACAGTCGGGGCCCAATGAACACGTTACAACAAGGAGCTGCTCTTACCAAAGTCCAACTCGAGGTTTGCAGCCGCGTAAATTGAGTTTATTGCGCCGCCGTATTGCAGGCAAATTACAGGTCGGCGCATTTAACTTTGTGCCAGGATATGAAAGGGGGCCGAGTCGACAGTTGAACGGGCCGACCGACAAAACTGATGCCCCGGACAAGGCTGCTGTCAGCTAATGAGTGTTACAGGCGCGACGGACAAACGTTGTCTTTTTTTTAGCATACCCCTTTACCCCATGCCCAGTGTGCAAATTAAGTTCGGTTACTACTTTATGAGCCAAGATCACGTAGATCGTTTAAACGGGTTGACGTTTTTTTTTTTTTGAAAATTCAACTTGGCTTAAAGTTTTTCTATTGAAAATGGAAATAAATATATAGTTAAAAATTGAATTAAAAATTCCCTAAAAGTGTCGCTGATGTTATTAGAAATATTTATATTATCTTTAGGCTTTAGTAAGAAATTTTATTATTTTTTTTTATTACTAAATATTTTTTAATTACTAAATAAATAAATGAATGAATAATTAAATGGATAAATAAATAAATAAATAAATAAAAAGTATAAATGTTATATAAGCTTTTATTTAATATGCCTCTTCGATCTAACAATTTGCCATATTGTGTACCTAACTTTCTTTAATATAATTATTAATTAATTAACTTTCCATCACCTTTTCCATATGTCCCCAATTAATAAATCTTCATAGCTTAAAACTCTTTCAGCTGTTCTCAATTACCAAGTTGTTAAACAAAGTCAACTGTTTGCTGGGTATCTTTAAGTCGCAGCTGCTCAACACTTGAGTTTCCTTTTTTCAAAGGTTTTTTTATGACAGCATTAACACGAAACCCACATGACTTGTCTATATATCATAATACACCTTAGTTTTTGCTTCCTCAGCGTTATTATGATTTTTTCTTCTCCTTTATCTCGTTTATTTTTTATATATATATTTTTTTTTGCATTTCATTTCATTTCATTTCAATTCATTCAGCAATGCTCTTAATTTTTTCTCACCTCGTTGCATTATTTAACGCAAATTAAAATAATTTGCGGTTCCGTTTCAGCGGTCCCCAAGCAGCAGCAGCAACTGCAGCAGCAGCAGCAGCAACTGCAGCAGCAGCAACTGCAGCAGCAGCAACTGCAGCAGCAGCAACTGAAGCAGCAGCAGCAACGGCGGCAATTCTTCAAGCACTCGACAAGAGTCCACTTGAGAAACAGGTTCGCATCAGGTTCTCCTCTTCGGGCTCACCTCAAGTGCGACAGTCGCAACAACAAATTCAAGTGCAACACGCATATGCCGCTAAAGAAATGGCCACAACAATAACAACAAAAACACCAGAAACAACAACAACTAAAGAAAGAAAAAAAAATTATATTGCAATTTACATTTGCTGCAATTATGAAAATGAATTGAAAACTAGCGGCAAGCGGAGACGCTCACAATATAAATTGAAAGCAAATGCAGTAAAATTTTTCATAATCGCTTGCCGCAGAGCATATCGGCTATCTAAAGGCGTTTGTCACAATAGATTTTATTTAGATTCGTCTTGGAGAGCTTTCGATAAATTCACTGAAAAAGTTTTGGCTTACAGCTCTTTATTAATTTCTGTCGTTAATAATGATAATAATATAATAAAAACCAATTAAAACATTTTATTAGCTATGCTTAAATATGTTTATATATCATTATTCTCTCTGCTCTCTTAATCTATTTTTTATTTACTTTTTTTATATATATTTTTCCTCTCAAGTAACTCCTTTGATCATATAATTTTTACTTTTACTCTTTATCGCTTTAAATTTCTTTTATCAGTAGTTGACTTTGTCAATAATTTGTTTTTACAATTCTTCTTTCTGTTGCATCCTTAAACAATACAATTATTCTTCTTTTTACACTGTTCTTCTTCCATCAGTCTTTGCATTGTATCCTTCAACGTTTGACTGTGTTAATCCTTTCCCTGTCTCTATTCATCTCTGTCTTTCTATAAAAGTTAAGTTTTAGATTCTCTTTTGCATTGCATTCTTAAACGTTTAATTCTACTCTTAGCAGGATTTTGTAGCAACTAGACTTCGTTTAATGACATTTTAAGGGTATTGAATCTTCGGTGTTTGCAATGCTCGCTCGATATTTGCTTTGCACTTTGTTTGGTTGGCTCCTTTGGCTCCGTTTGCTGCTTCCGCACTTATTATGACAGGTGACAACACTTGAGGCGCGCCAAGAAGGAAATGAATGTGTCGTTGTTGTTGTTGTTGTTGTTCTTACAGAATGGATGGTTTGTTGGTTGTTGGTTGTTGGCTTAACACTAGGGGTGTATTATCCACTAAGTTGTTTTTAAAAGCAAGACAAGGCATAATTTTTGGCGGCTCTGTTCGGACTTGTTAACTGCTTTTGGCATGCAAATGAGACATTAGTCAAACGCACTGGGGCATCAACTAACTATAGACTAACCCTTTTTCTCTTCTTCTTCTTTTTCTTCTTCTTTCACTGCTGTTTTACCATATTCTTTGTTTTTTTTTTTGCTCTGGCGCTGGCAACGGGGGGCGCCCCATAAACAAATAAACACATTTTAACCCTTTTTTGGAGGCTCAACTCGAGGAATAAATTCTATGAATTTAAGGCACCTGCCAACGCACATGTTTAGACAAAGGCATTAACAAATTTTTACTGCTGTACGGTTAATAGTTTGGCGCCCCCAAAACAACAACAACAAAAGGAGGGTTTTCTTTTATGGCCTATGCGCATGTTGGCAATTACATGAAAAACTTTGGGAAATTGTTTCGCCTTTTGATGTTGGCCCGTCGTCGTCGTTGTTGTTGATTATTATTTGTGTTTGCCTCTGTGCATGTCCGTACGTCATTCCAACATGCCGTCCATCCGTCCATCCTTCCGTCCGTCCGTCCATCAGTCGGTTTTGTGCAATGTTGATAAGAAACTAGCGTTGGGCACAAATCAACACTTGGAAATGTGGAAAAGTGGAAAAGTGTTTTAGTTTGCCGCTGACAGAAAATCAATTGGGCCCCGCCAAACGGAGAGCCTGAAAAACTTACCAACATATTTTCTTGTTGACAGCAATTTAATATTATCGCCGTGTTATTTTCTGCACGTAGAATGCAACAGACCCAAAACATGCAAATATAAACTAGAGAATGGGGGGAAAATGGAAAAGTTGGAAGAGGTTTTCCCCATGTTGGGCCTGGGACTCAACATACAAAGCAAGCATGCGATCATCTTTAATAAAGTTTTTAAAGTAGTTTAGACTTAAACAAAAATATTTATTAAATTTTAAAAAAGTTTTTTTTAAATAAACAATCAGAAAACAAGATAAGTAAAGACAGAAAATGATATACAAATTAAAATTATGTAAAAGTATTTTTTAAATTATCTAAAGAAATGATTTAATGGATGTTCAAAATAAATGTGTGCTAACATTAAATAATAAATCATATAAAAGAAGGAAACATACAAATTATCTTGTGCTTAATTCATATACATTTTTATATACCTCCATATATTTTATATCAAGCATAATTTGCATATCAAACACCCCAAAAAAATATGTATATATATAAAAACACATTAAACCAAAACTTGCCTTTTCTCACTATCGTCTCGTAACTTTATGAATTGTTGCTGCACCCCTTGATATATGGTTTCTAAATTAGTAACTGACTGTAAAAAAAAAAAAATATATATATATATATATATATATATATATATTAAGATTACACAAAGCCCATTTGGGGTACGTGGACTCGCCCAGTAGTTGACATTTCTCATAATAAAAATTCTTGCCTGCTAACACGACAATAAAAGCCACACCAAAGGCGACAACCCCCCCAATCCCCTTTCCAATCACAATCCTCCTCCTCCCTCCCATATCAAAGTCTATTTTTATAATGTACTAATAACTGCAAAACTTTCACTGCTCGTTTTTTTTTTTGCCCGTTATTTGTTGCTTTTGTTGGCATTAATTAAATTACACTGCAGACATTTTACAACATTTACAGCAAATTACAGCAGTCGCATGCACATTGAGCTCAGAGCTCGCATAGCTGTAAAACTATTATATCACCAGTCCAAAAATAATAATAATAAACCAGAACAATAGAAGGTTAACTTCTAAAGCTAAAGTTGAAATACCCTAACGGACAATGGGGCAAAAGTGCGATCAAATCAAAGGTGGAAAGCCTGATAAATTAAATTTACTATATATATAAAATATATATGTTAGTTAGCTGTATAATTAAGTAATTTGTTTCAGTTGAGTTGAATATGTGAATGAACTTTGTTTAGCAAACATACTGACCATTTATATATGCCTTATATCAGATCAAAGACAAATTTCTTTACACAGCTAAAATACCCCAGCTGAAGTTAGTGTATAGAAAGAATCTGAAGCTCACGCGGGAGTTTCAGTTTCGGTTTCGGTTTCGTTCCAGTGGTCGCCTGGTAGAGAGGAGCTCAGGCCAGGTATGAGAGTGTTAACACTCATAACAACTGCTAAAGCCCATTTTCGCATGTTGGCAGCTTATAAAAATGCAGTCATATAGCACCAAAGCAGTTGCCACTCCCCCCGCACCCGCCCCCGTACCCCGTTGGGGCAGCAACTTTAGAGATTTTGTGTGCGCGATAAACACGCGCCCCAGCACAAAAGTGTAAATTAAGTCCCTGCTCGGGCGCATAGACCTGGCCCTGGTAGTCGTGTGTGGGCCGAGAACGAGGCGACCAGAAAAACGTAAAGAGTGGAAAAAGCGGAAAATTATGAGTTATGCCATGCAAGGACAACTGGCGAGGCGGCCAAGCTTCATTTGCTAAGCCTATGGACATAAATGCTGACAAAACGGGCATAGCCGACGGCACAATACTCTTTCGAATTAAGGATTAACAAAATGCTCGAAAAGGCATTGGAATTAAATGTAATGAAAAAACTTGCCAGTAACCAACTTAAGAGTTCTAGAGTTCTTATATATATAAAGTATATAATAAAATATATACTAGTAAAGGGGTAAATAAACATGAAATTAATTTGTCATGCTCACAATAAACGTAGCTTAAAAACCTTCATATATTAAATATTCTCCTGTTTTATACATATAGTAATATGTTTAAAACTTCAAGTCTTCAGCTTTTAAGTCCCTAATCAAAAAACTTGTCAGTTGCCAAGCTAAGAGGAGTTCAGAGTTTTAAAGAGTGTAATAAAATATCTAAAACAAAGGGAGATATAAAGATAAATTAAATTTGTCAAGTTCAGAGAAGACGTATCCAAAAAAACCTTAATATATTTAATATTTCCTATTTATACATTATTTATATACATATATGTATACACATAAGCTTTTTAGCTCAAAAAGTGGCAACTGGATGTAGTCAAAAAAATTGTCAGTACCCAACCTAAGACTAGTTTATCATTACAAAATAAAATATAAAACTAAGGGAGATATAAAAATTAAATTGATTTGTCACGTTCAAAATAGACTTATCTTAAGAATCTTTATATTTAATATTTTCATGTTTTATAAAAGTTTATCTACAAAACTTCAAATCTCTAGCTTAGAAAGTTGCGTTCATTTGGACAGCAAAGCTAATATGCTCTTTTCACTAGATGAACAAGTATAAATATATATAGTTATAGTCACGGCCTCCGAGCAGGGACATGTGTTGCATTTATTTTTTTTTCTCTTTTTTTTTGCAGTTCCTAGACATTTGTACAGTTAGCGTGCGGCTCATTAGCATGAAAATTTTCATTGTTGTTGTCCCTGGAATTTATGACTGGGCACCACAATGTGCGAATGTGGGTTAGTTTCTCTCTCTCTCTCTCTCTCTCTGTCTGTCTGTCTGTCTCACTCCCGCAATGGGAGCAATTTTATGCTCATCAGTGTGGCGCATTTCTCAATGCCAAGACGCGAGGCGAGGCGTCGCCTCGGCTCATAAATTAATTAATTTGTGGTGTGGCTTTCAGCGCGTTATCAGTGCGCCAGGATCGCAGCACAGGATCTGTGATGGTTTCTCTTTCTTTCCTTCATTTTTGTTATTTCGTTTTGTGGCTCAAGGGCAGCTGGCCGAGTCCAATAAAAAAATAATAAAAATTGCTGTTAAGACTCATTATTACAGTCCAGGCTGGTTGGGAGGAGGCCTGGAAGCGAACAGGATAATCAGCTGGACGTGGCTAAGAATAAACGAGCTCGAAAAAGCCAGCTTTGGCAACATGTTGCAGGCAACATAATGATTGTTTTAAGCAGGCGTATACCCTATAAAAAAATTAAATGACCCTATAAATTAAATAAATAAATTAAATATCCTTGCTGTTAGCCTTAATGTACCTTATATTTCTTTAAAAAAAAAAATTATATATTACTGAGATAATATTATTTAAATACTCCAAAAATACTTTTTATACATATTTATTTAAAAAACTATAAAAAACGGTTTTTTGAGTTGAGCACAAGCTTAAGTCTTGATTAAGTTATATTTTCTTGAATGTTCTCTTCCAAAATTTGTAAACGCGTGCTCAACAAATAATTAAAGGGTATCTTAAAGGCTATCACACATACGTTAGGCACTCTTAGCTGTTGTTTTCAGTCTGTTTTGGCTTATGCAAACAAGGCAGAGTTGTACAACATCGTGTTAAAAAACTTGTTCGCAATTAAACGATGTCCTGCCGCGTCGACCGCTGACTGAATGTCTGCCCTAACTGTTGTCAGTGTGTGTGTGTGTGTGTGAGTGTGTGTGTGAGTGTGTGGAATGCCACAAGGTGGAGACGTGAAGCGTTGCGCATGCGCAGCACCTTCCACCTGGCGTTCCAACTCGGGTTGTTCAACAAGACAAAGGTTGCACGTAAATGACCCAAGTTATCATAAATATGTCAAAAGCTGAAAATTAAATGCACAGCATGCCACATGCAGCATGCGGCAACGAGGCAGCAACTGCTGCTTCTCTCTGCCCCTTTGCACTTTGGAGCCCACAATCATTGGCCAAAAAGCTTTTGTTCGTTCTGCTTTTTTATTGACATTTTTGCACTTGTTTAAAGTTTTGATTTAATGCATTTTTCGCCTCATGTTCAACACGGACCACACGTGGCGCCTCCGCCGCAGCTTGTGCCACAAAATTTACTGGAGCGTTTTCAAGCCTGCCAAGGATCTTCAACTCCTCTTCGTCTTTTTATTATTGCAAATCGGTTTTTTGGCCTTTTCCCTTTTCGCTGCTGATCTGCGTCAGGTGGCAAAAAGAAAGGAAAGTTTCTTTTTTTTTGTTTGTAAACGGAACTTGTTTTGGTTGCTGAAGAACAAATTATTTATTGGGAATGTAAACTGATTTCTTTAGATGTGACTAAGTGACTGAATGGGAAGAAATTGGCGGATAGTAGCTATAATAAATATAAATATAAAAATTCAAATATGTTTCACATCTATCAATAAAATAACTTTTAATCTTACCTTTCTGCCTCTCATATAAAATATATTTATATCTTTAATAACATATCTATAAGCGTTTTATAACATCCATTGACCCTTTAAAATATGTTGCTCAACTTTCTTAACACAATTTTCAAAGCCCAATTTAACTAACCAAAAATCTCGCAAAGATTCAACTGAATTTTTTGAATGCCAAAAATATCAAATTGAAAATATAAAAGCACAAAAAAATATATAAGTAAAATTGATTGAATTTTTATCTCTCAAGCGTTTCACAAATTGTTAAAAGCAATTGACAAAAGTGTTGGACAACGTCGTACCAAAAAAACCTTTTTGGAAATACACGAATTTTGTTTCTTAACCCAAAATAATTGAAAACAAATAATTTTTGCATATGATTTTTGTTGTTGTTGTTGTTTCTTGCTGTGCTGTACAAAAGGCGACCCGCGGCGAAACATTTTATGAATGAATACAAGAAATGTTTGTTTGGATGCTGGCGACCATTTGGCTACCTCGTCCAAGCCAGGCCAAGACTGACCAGGCCAAGACTGAGCAGCCTGGTCTCCGGCCTCACACGTCATTCATAATCGCGGCTAACAAATGTTGATAAATTCAATATTATTAGTAGCCCCGAATTGAGTTGGCCAAGAGGAAGAGCAGGGAGGGGGAGGGGGTGGGGGTTAACTGGAATGTGGGCTTGTTGATTTTAATAAATTGTGCTATTTATCACCAGATTGTTGGATGCAAAAGGGAGGGAGGAAGGTAAATAGCCATAACAAAGCCTTACAATATTATGTTGAAACCATTTAAGGCAAGCCCTGTTGAGCTTTTCATATGCAAATGGCTTAAATAGCGGACCACCCCGAATGTGAAATACTCTCACATCACTTCATATATTTTTTGTTTAGTATTTGTTGTTGTTGATTCTAAGTCTGGTGCTGCTTCACAGTTCGCTGTGCTTATCGATTACAACTAATCGTGATTAAGTGCATTCCATTTGGGACACAGGCAACATGTTGCAGACTCATGCTGCCAGACACTCTGGTCAGCAAGTCTCGATCGCCCTCTCCCTCTCTCTCTCTCTCTCTTTCACTCTCTTTCGATCCGTGCAAGACAAATTAATCGACGCGATCAATTCAACGCCCCTTCGCGCCGCCTGCAAACGCTGCTGATTTTGATCTTCGACACTTTTTGTGGAACTTCGAAGAGCTGCGGATCTCTATATAGTGAGATCTCAGATCTCTCTGCTGTTTGTGATTCTTTTTTCGTTTGTATATATACCTATTAATAGGGCTTAATTTGGGTAGCTTAGTTGCGTGTTGTTGTATGAGAAATACTTTTAATTCTATATATAAATTTTTTATCAGCATAAGAAACTAACTTGATCAAGTTTTGTTAGTCTGTCTGCTTTTAAAATATATATAAAACTTTAAATTTTAATATACAAGGATGGAAAAAATAATAGAAACTCACGTTCTCTTTTTATTTAACATCATATTTTTAAATCAGAATATCATACTGAGTTAAATTTTTTAATTTTTCTGCAACTTAAATTAAATTAACTTTCATAATTAAAAACAAAAAAAGGATTTGTTTTATTTAATTTAAAAAAAATTAATTAAAATTCAATTTTTGTATTTTATATTTCTATTTTCTGTATAAACACTATTTAAATGCCTTCTGAAGAGATTAAAATCTGAATAATGATCGTAAAATATATTCAAAATTTCATTTAAAATATATTTTTCATAAAGAGCTGCCTAAATAAATGTCTATAAAAGGAGTACAAATGCATGTCAAGGCAGCTGAAGTCTGTACACAGGGTATCTCCAATTGGAGCATGCTCGACTAGAGCTGCCTTGCTTTTGTTTTGTGCTGTCTCATGGCGGCGATTGCTCAGCGTTTTGTGTTGCGGTGTTAAATAGCTTGTTTGTTATGCACCCCACACACACACACACACACAACAAACACACACACGCACAACAATTGAAGCGCGCCCGCCTGTCTGTCTAACAGGCTTAGGATCTGTGTGTTGTTGGCCCAGGCTGCGAGCCCAGCCCAGATTAGCTGGCTCAATAACTCACGATTGTTGTTGAGACTGTCAGTCACTCAGTGGGTTTTTATTAGCACTCGACTTTGGATGCGATCGAGCACTTGAAGTGAGCTGCTGCTGCTGCTGCTGATGTTGCAACAATGATGTGCAACAAAATACAAATACAAAAACAAATAAAAAATATAAGAAATACAAATCTTTTACAAAACTTTTGTAGCGTCATGCTGGCCACGCTGGGCACGCGTCAAACTGAAAAGCGTCTCAGGTTTTTTCCTCGCTCCTTTTTTTCATATACATACATATATTTTTTTAAAAGTATTTTTTTTTTGTTTTATAACACAATTGCAAAGCGCTGACAAATTGGGTCAGGCCAGCAGTTGCTCAAATTTAAAGGCAACAACGACAATTGGCTTACTTGACGACGTTGCCAAAACGCTTCCGTTCTGCCGGCGTTAATTCCAGGAATTCGATCAACAATTTTCACACAGCCAACACATTTGCCTTATCGACAGTAATTACGAGCCAAAAAAGCTTTTTGTGAATTAAATTGTACACACATACATTTATAAAATGTATAGTATATTTAGTGTATTTTTTTTTTGTGTTTTGTTTCTGGCTTAATTTGTTGGGAGCGTGCAGCGTGCGCAACAAAAACAATGCAACTAAATTGCAGCGAATGCAACTTCAAGTGCTGCTCGAGCGCTGCCAACAGGAAGCTCCAAAGTGTCTTTTTTAAAATCGAGTAGCAGACAAGTTGGCCTGCTTGACAGACTACCACATGCCCTGGAATGCATGAGAATAAGTATTAAAAAATAAAACAATTTAGATTTAGTTTGAGAAATTTCTAAGTAGAGAAATGTGTTTTAAATATAGAATTAATCATTAAAAGTATTTTCTTTACTCACTATTAAAATAAATAAATAAATATATAATAATTGCAAATTATTCGAACAGAAATTGAAGATGATCAATTTCAGCTTTAGTTTGTATTGTGGTTAAGTTTCTAACTAGAGCAATGTATTTTTTAATAAAAAAATAAATCATTTTAAGCGTTTGTTTTTGTTAATAAAATTTTCTTAACTCACATTTGAATAAACAGATATAAAATAATTGTTACTAATTCGAATAGAAATTGAAGAAATGTGTTTTTAATAAAAAATAAAGAATTTTAAGGCTTCGCTATTATTAATAACGATATCTTATTCCATAGTTGAATGGTTAAATATATTTTAATTTAAACTTATTCGAACAGATATTGAAGATGAAAACTTTCCGCTTTAGTTTGTATTAGCTTTAAATTTCTAAGGGAAGAAATGTATTTTTAATATTATATTATATTTTTAATGAATTCTTATATTATTATTATTATTAAAATTATTCTTATTATTATTATAATTATTATTACTATTATTTTTATTAAAATTTTAAATTAAATAATAACATTTTTTATATAATAAATAAATATATAATAATTACATTCTATTCACTACAAATTTTACTTGCATTCCTTTTGTTTAATTTTCCCTTAACTTTATATATATTTTTTTGCCTTTTGCCTTCTTAGCACCCCCCTTTCAAGTACAGGGTATAATTATGAAAAATTGCGCGCGCACAAAGAAAATTGGCCGAAAAACTGGAAAAACTTGTTTAATTTTTTTCATAGCGACTATAGCAAAAACTTATGCCAGAAAGAGATGGTGTGATCTATATATATGTATATATATATTGTATATGGTTTATATATGTATATGCCGTCTTGTGACTGTTGAGATTTGGTAGTTGGTGTTTAACTGGCCAACCAAGTCGCCAGGTTTGCGCTTGCGTGGGCTTTATTGGCAGTTTTGGCCGTGTGGAAAATATTTGGCTACAAAATTGCACAAATTAAATTAACGACATGGCGGCTGCACTTTTTGTCTGGCTGTGTGTGTGTGTGTGTAAATGATATACTAGCTATTTCTTCTTGGTTGTTTATATGTGTGTGCCATTAAAAAAAACGTACAGGTTTCTGTCTGCCTGTGGGGTCTAACTCGGACCTGAGCCCGATTCCGAGTCCGAGTCCAAGTCCGGAGCTCGCCTCGATTCTCTCACACACAGCGGGTGACAGGCGCGTTTCCATAATTTAGACGGCTGTTCATCACATCACAGCACAGACAGTGCTTGCCACAAATCCATCAACAGTGGCGCCTCAGCAAACCTGACTGAACATTGCAACACTTGTCTCCTTCCCCCTTCTCTCTCTCTCTCTCTCTTGATTTGTGCCAGAAATTAATGCATGTAATTAATAATGCTGCTTGTTGCTGCTGCTGCAATTGTTGTTGCCTGATTTCGTGGAAGTCTCTCTATAGTTTTTTTTAGGTGCTAGGCCAGCCTCGAGTTTGGTGTTAATAGGTGCGCCTTCTGGCTCCCTATTGTTGTGGTTCGGGCCACGGATTTGTGCCTCTATTTGCTGGAAATCATTAATCACACACACAACTTATGGAGTAGTCGTCGTCTCTTAATGATTGTTGTGTGTGTGTGTTTTTTTTGTTTTTTTGGGGCGTTTCTTACATTTTCCTCCACACAAAAAGCAGGTAGCATTAAATTGGAAATTGTGCTTGATTGAATGATATATGGTCCCATGCACTTATCTATCTATCTGTACACGTGTAATATTATGTTTCTGACAGTTGCAGATTATGCGATCGTTGGCTGTTCCTGGAACGAACATATTCTGTTTATATAGAAATAAATATCATGATATTAAAATATGTTTTGCTTGCTGCACCCCTTGACTAAAAAGGCTCAAGGACTTTATGTTTTTAACTGTCGAGCCACCCGCGCGGCACAGCCTTGAGTTGGAAAACGATTGTGGAACTTTCCCAGTCCAGAATGGTGACAAAAGGACGAACTTGTCACCCAGCTCCTGTCGCGTGTCCTCCGACGACTACTTAAACACCCAAAGCAGTCGAACAAAAGCGCTAAACTAAATCACAAAGACAAACAGACAAAAGGCAAGTCAATAAAATTTTACAAGCAGATGCTGGGCCACAGTTAAAGCCAAAGTCACAGACAAATTTCCGTTAACGGGAATTTGCTGGCAACACGCGCGCAACGGAGATACTATTATTAATTTTTGTAAATGCGCGTGTCAAATGTCAAATAAGTGCCCTGAAGATCAAGGTGAGCTGCTCATTATCAGGACGCAGGACGAAGGACGCGCCCTCGTAAATGGGGCCATAAAACCATTTGCGACATTGTTTGACCAAAATGTGCATAATGAGCTGCCACACGCAGTTAATGGCTATATCCACAGCCTTGACATGGCCAAGGTCACACACAAAACAGTCAACAGGATAAGCCAGTCCTTATGCAGGTACTTAACTGTTTGCAGCTAGGCGCAATTGCCAATTGAGTTATTTAATCGGACTCGGCTAATGTTTTTATTTGTTGCTCTCATTTACTTCTACTTCTTCTTCATTTTTTGTAAGTACTTCCGTTCTAGTTGCCGCCCACGCACTTCCTTCAGTCAGTCAGTCAATCAGTCAATCAGTCAGTCAGTCAGCTCATCAATCATTTGCTTAGTCACTGCTCTTTTTTTTGATGTGGTTTCGGCTCTAGTTGCTTACTCTACACAAAGCGGAGCATGTTTACTTTGTAAAGTAGTTGAACAAGTAAATCATTGTCAAGATAATAAAGAACAAAAACTGGGACAGAAAAATCTGTTTAAACAAATAAAAGCCTTAATATATCAGGTAAAAACCTATATCTATAACTATCTTTATTTTTATTTACGAAGTAATCACAACAATAAAAAAACTGATTGCAGCATTTAATTTATTACCTATTTTATTTAGGTTTAATATCTATATTTATGCATCTTTATCTATATTTATTATTATATATTTATCTTTATCTATATCTATATTTAAATTGATATTGCAACATGATTTTTGTGAATATATCTATAAAAGATAAAGTAGAAAAAACAACTTAGACTACAGACTAAGTTAAGCTTTAATTTAGCTTGTAAGTTTAATTTAAGTTGTTGTAAATTAGAAGAGTATATTTAAATACTTTAGATTAAATATAAAAATAAGTAAAAAAATTATAAAAAAATTAAATAAACTAGCTATATTTAAAAATGTATATATGTCTATATGTCTATATGTCTATATTTACATACATACATCTATAACTTTATACTTACATATATTGAACTTAAACGTGACTTAAAAAAGAGATTGTCCTATGTTGAATTTTATTTAATATTTATTTTAATATATTTATAGATTTATATATATATAACTATATTTATATACTTACAAATATATTTTCTCTATTAAACGTTGTTTAAAAATGAGCTTGACTTATGTTACCTTTTATTTATTATATATTTTTCTATATTTATAGAATAAACATGTATCTTTTTATCATACAACATATATTCCTTTTAAAAATGACATTCCCCTTTATTTTCATAGTGTATTAAATGCTGCGACTTGTTTGTGTTGCAATCAATTTGTTTATTGTTGTGTTTACTTTGTCGCCTGCGGCCTTAAATTTTATTGTCTCATCGTATCGTAAAAGTGAAACGAACATTTTCATTGGTTTGTTTAAAGAAAATTCTGTGTGTGTGTCTGTGTGTGCTAGTGTGTGTGTGTTTGTGTGTGTGCATTCAATGTTAAATGCACTTTGATGTTGTGCCGTCGACAACGAGTTAAACCAACTATCTCCTCCTCCGCCCTCGCACTTTGTTTTTGTGCCACAGATACTCTGTCAATTTAATTTCATAGTTTCTTCTTTTATTTCTTTTTTTTTTTTGCTTTTAAGGCGCAACTCGTCAGCCAATTTCGCATATTATTTGCACAAATTACGCATGGCAAATTATTTGTACATATTTTATTTGATTTTGTCGTCGTTGCGTAAACACGCAAACAGAAACCCTCGAGGAAGAAAGCATAGGCTAACAATAGATACCCTATAAGTTGTTAAAATGTATATATATATAAATTTATATTTGTTTGTAGTTAAGTCTTTTAAGTATTTTAAGGGCTTTTTATATGTAAACTATAAATAAATAATTGTTTTTCTTTAATTTAGACAAACATTTATTATTATGCTTAAGATTGCCTTCTACAATTTTAAAGCTCTTTAGAATTATAGCGTATTTGCTAGTCTATCAATATGTGCCTTTGTTTGTTTTAGTTGTTGACGCGTAACAAATTGCTAATAACTTGATTATGCGTCTAATGGCAGCAATTGTAGCATAGCTTTCATATAAACATGTTTTCTCCCAACCTAGAGTATATACACATATATATATATAGTTATATATGTTTATCGTTATATATATATATATATTTATATTTGGACCACCCTCGCATGGTTTCATATTTTATGGCCGGACATAACTCACCATAATTACCGTTGTTGCAATTTGCTGCCACATCAGAGGCACGCCTACGGGGCATGCCCCTTCGATTGACCGGCCCCCTTCCCTTTGCCACTGCGATCTTCAAAGGGGGCGCAACAAATGTGACGACGACCACATGAAAGCGACAGAGGCACATAAACATATACTTAATGATTTCCTATGCCCAACATATTTGACTTGTTATATACATATATACACATATATATGTATGTATATATATGTTTCTATATATCAGCTTTACTTTATGCATCTTCATTCATAATTCAGCGCTCATTGTTGTTTACATAGTAAATTTATACTTTTTACTACTTGTTTCCATTATTTTTAGTAGTTAATAAACATGCCACATGTGCTGGGCACATTTCTGTGCCACAAACAGGGGCAACTTCAAAGCCCAAAGAGTCTCCAAAGAGACCACAACTAAAGAACTCGGCTGCGATCTCTGCCAGACAGCTTGGCTGCACTTGGGCCCAAAAAACATTGTAACTGTGAATTACCCCGTTAAGGATTGCTCTCTCTGTATATGCATATCCTGCACTTGAATATTACACAGAGAGAAAAACTTACATATTGAATGAATACAGAAAAGGCACATACATATATGTCTATAGAAAACATTTAAATAAATTAAATTTCTGTTTAGAAATAAAAATTTATATTAATATATAGATAAAGTAATTTTTCTAGCAACAGTTATATATATAATATGTAATAGTCTATAACTATATTTTAAGCATTTTAAAATAATAATTAATTCTTATTATTTCCTAGCAACAGTTATATTAATAGTCCATAACTATATTTTAATCTTTAAAAAATAATAAATAATTCCTATCGATTTTTTTAATTGCTTTTAGTGCCACGTTTTTGGATTTTTCCTCAAGTGCACATTTTCTCTATGCCACTTTAACTTTCCCAAACGTATCACATGACACACAACAACCGCACACACACACACACACACACATGCACACAAATTAGCAATTACATATCGACACCCACAAAAACGTTCGACCATAATTTTCCCACACGTTTGCTCGTATCGGAAAAATGTTGAGCCATAAAACTGACAAGTGCCAAACTCAGGCAGACATCAAAGTGTTCGCCCCCTGCACCACCCAGAACCGCTCCGGAGCAGGCACGTAGACACATGTGGCAATAATGAGACAAGTGCAACATACTTGCAAAAATTGTCATTTGTTGTCAATAATTTCAAAAAAAAAAAAAAAAACCACCAACAAATTTCCCATCAAAATTTCATGAACACACTCCGATCCTATAAATGTATACACATACATATATATATATACTATATAGGTGGTTGAATTTGTGCGATGAGAAATGCTACCAAAAATGCTTAACGATGTGTGCACACCTCCAAGCACACACACACTTACACACACAGACACACTGCATATGTTCAAATATTTGTCATTGCAATTTTCCAATGGCCAACAAAATTGTTGTGCAAGAAAATATGTTAAATTCTAAATTAAACATTTTTATAATGTTTCTATATAATCTATAATTTTTCTTCACAATCTACATGATTTTTCTTTTATTTACAGCTAATCTTTAAATCTTTGAATCTTCTCCCATTATGTTAACTTTTGTGTTAGACTTGACCATGTTTAAAGAAATGCTTACTGAACAAATTAAATATAAAAAAAAATTGTTTATCTAGCTTAATTCGTCTCTGTGGGCGTTGAACGTAGAACCCGAAGAAAGCAACCAATTCAATGTGAAAGACAAGTTCAAGTTGTGGGTCTATTTTTTTGCTGGGGAAGGCCCTGCCCAAAGTCGTAGAAATTGCAAAATGTTGACTGAGTGCGTCAACTTTAGTTGGAGTCAACGTTTATTTGTTATTCGGATACCCTGTAGACACACTTTATATAAGTGTTAATAAAAAAAAAGAGGCTCAAACAATTTTATAAAGTTTGTAGTTGGGAGGAGCTTCAAAGTTTGCGTACGAGTTATGTTAATATTATTATTAAATTATTTTTTATATTCTTTTTAAAAGTACTTCCAAACAGTATACAGAATATCTTTGCTATTATTATTATTATATTTTTTTAATTATATTTTTAGAAGTGCTTATTATTATTATTATTATTTTATTTATCATTACTAAATATATAAAATATCATCAAATAAAAAAGGATTATTTATAAATGTATTATTATTATTTATCTATTAAAAATTTTACTTAGTTATATTTGATAAAGCAGGGTATCTGCTTGCCACCACAACTTTTGCTCTTTATTCCAGTTCTTTCCTCAGGCTTTTGTGCTTATTTAAACATATTTTTTTTTGCAACTATTTTTCTATTGAGACATTATTAACAACGGCTTTAAATGTGTTTTATGACTCGTTTTGGAGTTTTGCATTCGCCTAAAAAAATATTCTGGCCAAGCCCATTGGACGTTGATTTTGGCCTGGCTTTTCAGACACACACTCACACACATAAATCATTTGCCGCTTAAGCTTTTGTTATGACTTCAGTTTTGTTGTTGTTGTTGTTGCTGCTGCTGAGTTTTTAACGATTTTAGCATATTTTAAAATTAAACATTTCAAAGATTCGTGTCGAACCCGCAGATTTTTACTACTTACCTTGTTGTATTTTGTTTTTATTTTTTATACAGTTGTTTTTTTTCATTATCGACGAACATTCTTTGCTTTATTTTTTCCTTCTCATTTTCCACAAAAAATCATTGCTGTGTCGTCTGCTGCTAATGAAGTGTTGTATTTGTTGTTTGCTGTATTTTATTATGCATATTTATGCGATTTTTTTTTTGTTATGCAGTTCCCCAACTTCCTCTCGAAACTTAAACGTAATTTGAGCCGATTTGAAAGGAATATACATATATATAAATATATATATATATTTAAATGTGCCCACAACAAGTTTTTTCTGCTTCTTCATTTTCTTGTTTTACAAATTGTGTTTCGTTTTTTTTAAACGCTTTTTTTGCTGCTGTTTTTGTTCCTGTTGTTGTTGCTGTTGTTGTTGTTGTTGTAACTGGCATATCACATATCTTATGCTTATCTGCATTCAATGGCAACGTTTCATCAATGTGTCAGCGTATATCATAGAAATTAATAAATTTCAGCTTGGCCAATGCAAATGCGTAAAATGAAAAACAGTCGAAATGAATAACAATTTATTGAAGCAAATTTATATATATTTTTTTGTGTGCCAAGCACAAAATTTATGCGATTTTTTGGGCATATTTAAAGCTCTATTAAAATGATTTTAAAGGGGATTTCGCTTAGGTTTTTCGCAACAATTTTTATTATTGTGTGTCCTAAATTAAATGCTATTAGCAAACGTTTTGATTTAAATATATATATATACTTAAATATATTTAAGTGAGCATTTATTTAATTTTTCTTAGCACACTTCATTTTCGCATAAATAAATTTCCACAATGTACAAATCCCCATTCTGGCTTTGCACACAGAATTTTCGTTTTGCGGCTTTCCCATAAACTCACACATTAAGCACCCTACATTTAACCAGATTCCATATGTGCCAGATACTAATTTGCCACTAAGTCCGCACATTCAGGCAACCGAAATGGCCAATTGTCTCAAATGCTAAGCCTTTTAATCAATTGCCAAAAACAACTACAATATAACAGGGGCTAAACAAAAGAATGCAAAGGTTGAGGTTGCTAAACGGGAAGTTACCCTATGTAGCGAGGGAAAAGTTTGCTAAAATCTAAAAGATTCTAAATCTAAAATATTGACGGAAAATATTTTTATTTAAATTACATTATATTAATGTTTATAAATGTGTGTAATAAATTGTATTATTTTTTTATATATATTCTATAAATATTTAAATACTATTATTTTATTTACCTAAGAACTGATATTTATTGATTATTTTACAATGCTCTAAATAATAAATTCTTTATTTGCCAATTTTTATACATCTTAGCTAATATTCTTGGGCTTATTAAAATATCTATACTCTTTAGAAAAAATAATAAAAATGTAAGACATAAGTTGAGATTAAAATACACAACTTTCAATTAAGATATATTTTTAAATAGATTTAACTTATATATAGTTTATCAGCTATATATCCCATCAAGCATACCCCTGACTTTTAAATTGACTTAGTACAGGGTATTCACATGCTCAGACAAAGAAGAATTAAACGAGTGTTATTTTCGTCAGACGTTGACCACAAGGATTTGAGCCAAAAAGTTTCTCATTTAGAGCAGCATTAAACGCTCAACAAAAGGACACAAAAGGATTTGCTGGCAGTGTGTGTTTTATTCCACCTAAAATCAAACTAAAACCCCTTTGCTAAGAGAGCTTTTTGGGAACCGACCTCAACTTGACTTGGGCCAATAAAACGCCTCGAAACTTGTAATATAAAAATCAATTTTTTCAAACAAAGCCTGGCCAAGTGTTATTATAGTCAGTTGGGGGCTGAATGTTGGCAGGGGGCGTGGCTGGACAATTTTGCCTAATTTTGTGCTTGCGCCGCGCTAGAAAATTGATTTCATGTTGCATGTGTCTGTAAAATGTTTGTATTTAAATATTTGATGAATGTGTTGTGGCGTCCATCGGTGGAGCCTCAAGACGTCGCATGTAAATGCAGTATGACAAGAAAATTTGTTAATGATATATGAGTTTTTCCATCGACAGTGGCCCCAGTGCCATCTAATTGATTTTCCAGGCCCCTCAAACGACAAACTCTCCATTCGCTTTGACATGTTGCGGTCTGTGCGATGTGTGTGTGTGTGTGTGTGTGTGTGTTTATAAAGTCATTATCGGGCGGCAGTTGGAGGCCCTTAAAGGTTTAGGGAAAAAAAACCCATGACAATGTGAACATTTATTGATTTTTCTGCAATTTCATTTAATTACAACAACAAAAAAAGTTAATTTCTACAAATTTTCACTCGACATGGCGCCACGCAGGACTTGCCACAGGTCAGGGGCGGGGGCAGGGGCAGGGGCAGCGTCATGGCACAGGTTACGGGCACAGGTCCGCAGAGACTCATCATTGCCCAATGGGCACGACACATAGACACCGCTGGACAGGCGGCAACTGTGCTGCAGCACGTGCCGCATAATGTTGCAGCAGCGTGTTGGGCTCATCTACCGTTAGGGGCCCAAACGCTCTTTGCGCCTGGTCATGTTCGGGTTAATGATTGGGGCGTGGCGGCGACGCGTTGATTGCCCAGTTCAGTTTGCAAGTGTCATCCCAGTGCGATAAAGCCGCCAAAAGGGAAGACAGCAAAAACGCAAAAATAAAACAACAATAAAAGAGCAGCATTTTTTTTTTTTTTGCAAGCTGTTTGATTAACGCAAAGGACTTGAAGTATTAAAGAAAGTGAGCTTATGGAATGAACATGAATGCTGTATAATAATTAAACTAGAGTTTGCATTTATTGTTAACTAATTGAAAGGACGACAATCAATTGAGCTATTAAAATATTCTTTTAAAATGTTGGTTAAAGAACAAAAATTGTCAATTAGTATTTATTTATTATATGCATATTCTATATATTTACTATGCATATTCTCTTTATAGGCCCTATTCTAAATATAAATTATGATTCAATAATTTAATTCATATTTGCATTAAGTTATAATCTATATGTTAATTAAACTTAGAAGTAAAAGAGCTCGGAGCTTACCTGTCTTTAATTCGGTATTTATACATTCGGATATTATGCATAATAATATATATTATATTATATTATTTACCTTTAACTCTAACTCGAACATACCAAAAATGCTTGAAAAAATTTCAGTTACCTTTAAAAGTTAAAGTTAATGTTGTGGTAATATTTTCATTAATATATTTGTATATATTTTTAAAAACTATAGCTTATATATAGGAAAGCCTTATATTTATTAAATTATTTAAAGTGTTTTTGAAGCGTGGATATAGCTATAAAAGGAACTATTTCTTAAAAACAATTAACTGATCAGACCTACAGCTTATTAAACTCCTCTAGCCTAGGGTTTTTTACTGGTATTTTTTATATATTTTATATAATTAAACAAAAGCCAATTAAGGTATTGAAAATATCAAAGGTAAAATATATGTTTAATTTTTTTCACTTAAAATTAAAAAAAAAACATAATATTGACAACCCTTCTAAGCAGAGTTTTTAAGGTGGAATAATATATTTTATAATTAAAAAAATATAATTTGGAGGATATTGCAGTTCCAAGTAAATATTTATTGTTAAATAAAACAGAGCCATCATTTTTTTCGCCGCTATATAATAATAATTTCTGCTAAGAACAATTAAACAAACCCTTTATTTTATTTTACATTTATATATTATTTATTATTAATATCTTTGTATATTTATCTTAACCCTCAATTTTTGACAGCAGGATGAACCCAGATCTAATATCGTTTTGATCGGCTTTCTTTAAAACAGACCAACTTTATGTACATAATTTTTAACAATTTCCTTTTCATTTACCATTCGCATTAATAAATCAGTTGGGGGGAAGCTCTGAAAATTGCCGTCCGCCCGCCAATTAAGTGCCTCAAATATTTACAAACGCCCCCAGAATAAAATATTTTGTCACTGTTTTGTTGCGCCTCGTGACATTTAACCTCAAGACAAAAGCGCCGCCCTTTTTAATGTCTGCTGTCTTGTCTGCCAGCGCTGATTTGTGGGCGTGTCAAGGGGGCGGGGTGAGGGAGTGGGCGGGAGGAGAACTTGCAGACACATTCGCAGCTGGTGCTGTCTCCATGTCGCAGCATTCATTTACATTCAAATTAAAATGGGACGCCACAAAGGGAAGCCACAATTTATGCCACAAGTTGTGGCAGCCACCAACTTTGTTTGTTTTGACACTGAAAGTACATGGATCTCATAAATAAGAGCCCGACATATGTGTGCATTATTTAGTTGCCTCTAAAGATCGCCCCATTGATAGCCTAATGTTTTATTTGTTCTCCTTCTGTTTTGTGATTAGTTTGTAATTAACTGGGAGACAAGCACAACAAGATCGGCGCTAGTTGATATCGAGGGCGGTACTTAAATAAACACACACAGACCGAAATTCAGGTGCCAGATAGACAAATGTCGATAGCACCTTTTACCTAATTTTTACATAATTTTAGCCGTAACATGCCCTTTATTTCAATAAGCAAAACAATTGGAGAAAGCATTTTGGGCTACTTTATTGTTGAGATCTTTATCCTGGAGTTAATTTCTTTATAATTGGAGGGTTTTTCTATCATTTTTGGTGGTTGTTATACTTATATAGTTATCAAAGTTAATTACCAAAAAGACTTTTTTTTGTTTAAGACTTAACAAACTTGCAAGTTCAAATAGAATATTGTTAGTCGAGTCTGTCAGCGCATCAATCGAATTCTCTGGGAAGATTTTCACTTTGAGTGACCATGAAAATGCATTCGTTAAACATTTTCCATTTGCCCCAAATCGACAACGTTTGTTTTTCGGCTTTTCCCATTGCCTGCTTTCAATTTGTTCTGCCCGTTGCAACACGCCTCAGTTGCAACATAGGAATCACGCCTATGTCTACGAGGGGGCAAGGATCCCTTTGCTGCCCAGCGGCAGGATGTGCCCAGGCTGTGACGAAACAAGTGCAGACGTGTGAGAAATTCCCACTTGTTGGCTAAGTACAGGATATTTGCCCAGTTGCAGTCAAGTGGCTTCTCGTATTCATTTTTAATTTATTTAAGCACTTTACGAAGTCAAAAAATGAAATTAGATTAAAGATATTTGTTGCTCTTAAAATGCTTGAAATTTGTTTCAGCTTAAATTATTGCTGCCAACTAAATTCAAATTTAAAGTGGTTTCTTTTAACCCTAATTTAAGATTAAGATATCTAAGGATCGCATTTAATACGTATATTTAATTTTATTTTTTATTCCCTTAATTAAAATATATATTTTATATATATATTTAAATGAAGTTTCACCAATATTTTTATGCCCGCTTTGTATTTTTATTTAACTTATTTTTATTTTTAAATAATTTTTCATTTTGAAGCTTTTAAGTTAGAAATCACAAACCAAATATATTCGTAAAATAATATGGAATTAAAAAGTATGTCTCTTTTATATAGTTAAAATAAATTAACTATATTCCCCAATTCGACCGCTCAACCTAAAAATTTAATTAAATAATTCCATCATAAAGATTTTCGTTTCTTTTTAAACTTTTTATTTAATTAAATAAAGTCCTTGAGTTCAAACTCATAACCTTTAACTGTCAGTTAAAGTTTTAAATTAAAAAACAATTATTTTTGGTTCACATATTTACTTTTTATTGTGTTGGTTTTTTTTTTCATAGTTTTAATTTTTTTTTTTTATTTAATAAATGTTGTTTAAATATTTTTTTGTGTTTTTTTTTGACTGTTTACACTGAAGAAACATATATTATTTTAATAGTTTTTTTGTTTTGTTTTTCTCTCTTTTGATTCAATTTTGTTTTGCCGAGTTTTTGTTTAAACTTATATTAGAATTTGTTCATATAAATAAAACTAACTGAAGCGTCTATGAATTTATGTTAATACTAGAAATATATTATGCGTATGTCTGTATATAGGTTTTTTATATACCATAACTAACATTTAGTGTTCACAAAGTTGAAGCAGATTTATTAATAATATTTTTGTAATGATTTTGTTTTTTGAATTTTGTTTAAACTTTACACTGAGATGAGTTTTATCGAACAACATTTAAACACTTTTTACAATAATTTATTAACTAATATACAAGATTTTCTAAATGTTTTTACGTTTAACTGTACATGGGTCGAAAATGTGAAATTGTTTACAACAAAAATGCAAGAGCGAAAGAGAGAGACTGAGAGAGAGAGAGAGAGAGAGAGATAGCTGGAGTATAACAAAAAATTTACAACATTTACTTTTATGTTTTTGGATTAATACTGTTCTGCATCCTTCGTTTTTTCGGGGCATGGCGACCGCCCCGTTTAGTGGGCGGGGCTGCGCGAGGCGTGCGCCAGGGCGGGCGAACCCGCCGCTGTGGGCGGCGGCGCCTGCGACGGCGGCGCGTTCAGCTGATAAGGGCTGAAGCGCTGAAACTGACGCGGTCGCATATCCGGCGACGGCGAACCCGACGACGTCGACGACGGCGTCGACGCGGTGGGCGGCGGCGGCGGCGTCCGGTTGGCGGCCATCGCAGCAGCCGCCGCAGCGGCCTGCGCCTGCGCCTGCGCCTGGGCGGCAGCCTGGGCGGCAGCGGCCTGCTGATTGGCGCTGGCCAGAAAGCCGGCGGTCAGCTGCGGCCACTGCTGCTGGAACATGTGAAAGGCGCCCAGGCCGGGCGGCGGCGGCGCCGCGGCTGCCGCCTGATACATTTGCGGCATCATCAGCTGGGCGTACGGCGAGTTGCCGCCGAACATCTGGAGATGCTGGCGCGCCTTCTCGAAGAGCGCCATCGAGGCGGGATCTGCGGCGCCCTGCTGCGCCGCAAACTGTTGCATCAGCGGATCGGGAAAGAGGCGCAGCGGCGAGCGCAGCTGCTGCTCGAGCAGCAGCGCCTCCATCGGGTCCCGGTCGAAGTCGGTGAGGCGCGAGGAGTCGCGGAAGCCCTTGGCGAACGGATTCGAGTCGATCTTCAGCTTGGTTATCAGCTGGTTCTGATAGGCGGTCACCGCCGTGAACACCGTCTCCGGAAAGACGTAGGTCTTGTGGTCCAGATCCTGCAGCTCCTTCGGATTGCTGGGTATGCTCTGGCCGTGCGCCAGGCGCACCAAGTGAATTCTGGGCTGATAGCGATGCATGGAATTCAACACGATCTGGACAAAGGGAAGGGAAGGGGAAACAAGAATTGTGCAAACGTTAGTTAAACGTGTTGAAGGCAATTAAAGAGGGCTTAAAGATATAAGAAAGGGCTTAAAGTGGGTTTAATTGAGTTGGTTATCAATATATTCTATACGATTTTAGGATTTTATTATAAGTAATTTTTTTCTTTTAAATTATTTGCCCTTAAAACGTGACTAAGACAAACTTCCTCTAGTTCTTCTTCTGGTAGGAATAATCTTAGGAATTATTTCTGTATAAGTATATATACCCCTTAAAATTTGTCCATCCTCAAAAGTTGAATTTAATTTCTAATCAGCTAATTATTTTTTTAAACTACTTTAAATTACATTTATAGTGGACTTAAAGTGAATTTTGTTGAGCTATATATTTTATTAAAATTAAGGATTATATTGTTTTTTTTAATACTCTTTTTCATTCATATTTGCAATTATTTGAAGTAATTTTTCGTTATGAATTATCTCTCCTTAAAATGTGACTAATACAGACTTTATCTACTCCTCTTTCTAGGAGCAATTATCTTCTTATAAATAATCTCACACTATAAATATGTTCTAACTCAAAAGTGGAATTTCATTTAAATCTAATTAGCTCAAACTATGTTTAAATATTAATTTTTAGCTTTACAAATATTCATAAAGCAAACACAACCCAAAATTAAATATTTATATAGTTTTAATTTAGCTGATTTGCCAGATAAAATCCCTTTCAAAATTAGCAAAATTCCTGGCCGCAACTGTTTGTGGCTAAATACAAAGATAACCTTAACCGGCCAAGTGAACGTTGGCCACCTCGCACAATTATCAATCATTTAACACGCGTCTATCGCGCCCACAATCTGAAGTCGCCTCAAGTGGAGTCGCCTCAAGTGGAGTCGAGTCAAGTCTTTGCTGGGAGAACTCACCTGTCCGTTCTTATCCATTTCGTTATTAGTCAGCTTGACCTTCTCGAAGGAGATAACTTGTTTGCGCAGCGCCTCGCAGCTGAAGGGGCTGTCCGGGTGCGAGTAGAGGCGGGCGGGCGGGGCGGGGTCCGCCTTGCCGGCCACCAGCCAAGCGGACCGATGATATGCATAGCGATACCGCTTCGAGTCCATCGGTATTATGTCCAGCAGCACCGCATACCGATCCGCAGGCTGGATCTGACGCAATGGGCCCGAGAACGAAACTCGCACCGTGGGGAACATTCGTCTGCCAAAGGAAAGGAGATTTTTTTGTATTTTTATTTAAAGGAATTTCACAAGATTTTCGTTTGTTATTAATTAAAGTCAGTCTGGCACACACACAAACACACTCTCTAATAATGCTCTAATTTATAACCCTAACTATAGTGTAGGAAAATATTATTATTATTTTCATTTTCATTTTCCCTTTGGCTTTGCTTTGACAAGTGCTCACAAAGGGGGCATCCTGTGGCTTTAATGCGCTCTTAGCCTGCGTGTGACATAACCAAAAGGGCCTCGGGGGGACCGCCCTGATTGTCTGCCTGTTTGTCTGACTGACTTTTCTAAGGTGTGATTTTTACAATATCATTAAAACCGAGAGTTCTGTGCGTGCGTGTGTTTATTTTTTTTTTTTTTTCTGTGTCCTCGCCGGGGTCCTTAACTAGTTCAGTCTGTGTGGTCAGCCATGGTGGGAGCCTGGGTGTGGACAACCCGTGGTCTTTGTAGCCTTGATTCCCCTGATTCCCCTCTCACCTGCTGACAGCAGCCACGCCCAAAGAAGGCCACACAACAATAACAAAAACACACAACGAAAGCAAATGTGGTTGACTTTGTGTTGCGACAGGTAGATCGAGGAAAATCTTTTGCAATTGCTGCCTGTGGACCGCACACGGCTCAAAAGGATATTTCCCTCTGCCTTTTCTATTGCCTTTTTCTGCTCGGCTTTTGTGCGTGAAATTTGTGTTGACATTGCAAAAATTTGGCATGCCTGGAGCGAAGATTGAAGACGTAGTGGAAAAGTCGGAGGAAATTGATTCAAAAGGAGTCTTGGAGGAGTCTAAAACTGTTTATATAGATTCAAATAGAAGCCAAAATGGTTTCAATCGAAATTTGAGTTTTCTTTTAAGGCAAAGTCTTTGATAACATGTTTAAAATCAATTAATAAAGTCGAATATATAATAATTTATATATACATATATATTTTACCTAGCAGTCTGATAAAGTTTAGTTAAAGATTATGTTGAAAATTTTATTGAAAAGTGAATTGTATAAGAAATAGGCAGGGACAAACCATGGAAATTAATGAAATTTTCGGAAAAATATTCACATAACAAATTTACTAAATTTACTAAATTTATTTAATTTACTAAATGTACTAATTTGTTATTTATGGAGTTGATTATTTAATGCAGTTATTTAAGTTAAAAAATTTTATAGAAAATTGAATTATCAGCGCCCGAGCAGGGACTTAAATTGGGAGTGAAAAAATATGCTAATATTAAATATATTAGACACTATTTGAACCCATTTGGAGTTTTAAAAGCAGAATAAATAAAAAGTTCATTAAAATGTTTATACATTAATACATGTTATTAAACAAAAATTGGCGCCCGAGCAGGGACTTAAGTCAGAAATGTTTCTTTGGCTTTTTCGAATTAACAAAAGCAATTTGACTTTGTTTAAATGCAAAGAAAATTCCATTTACTTTGAGGAGGCACTTTCTTCTGTTAGCTAATCCTAAGTCTAAAGTCTTAAGTCTTAAGTCTAAACTAAATCATGGCCATCAACTGGCAACTAATGATGGGTTGAGCACATGTTTTGTTTAGTCTTTGTTTCGTTAAGCTTACCTGCCCGTTTTGGTGATGATCATTTCGGTGCCCAGTTCGTGAAAGCGATCCCACAGCTCTTTGGTCTCCAGATGGCATTGCACCGGTTTCAGATCGTCGCAGTTGCAGGAGCCGACAATTTTGGGCGCCTTCTGCACCGGTTCGGGCGTCAGCCGCTCCTCGCTGTCCTCCGTTCCGGGCGACTGCGGCGGCGTCGAGCAGCGTCCTTGGCTGCTGGTCGAGCTTGTGTTAAGCTGAGATTCGGCGCCGGCGCCGTTGCGACTTTTGTGTGCAACACTATTATTGTTGTTGTTGTTGTTGTTGTTGTTATTATTGTTGTTGTTGTTGTTGTTGTGATGGTTGTGCTGATTGTGATGATGGTGGTGGTGGTGATGATGGTGGTTAAGGCGACGCGCCTTAGCTGGCGGCTCCTCAGCATCGCTGCAGTCGACAACATCAACGTCAACCTCATCCTCAACCGAAATGGGACCTGGGAAAATGCAGAAAATCGTTGTTTTTCGTTGCTTAGTAAATTGAAAATTAACTGCACTTGCAAATTGAATGAAAGTATTGTACTTTGCACAGCCTGGCTAAATATATGCTGTTTAGAAAGTAAGAGTTAGGGTCTCTATATAAACTGGGTTTTACAGATAGATTATTCCAATCATCGAGCAAACGATTTATATAAGAAGCTAAAAAGTTATTCAAAGGGTTTTGTCTTTTGTTTGTTGCCGATTTCACACTCTTTTTACTCTAAACAGAGCATTAAACAGTCGTTTACAGCCCTCAGCAACTTCTAACATCGTTTTTGCTGCTAGCAACATGTTGCTAACAATTGCACTCGCAGCATTGTTGCTAAGCCATGCTATGCTCGTTCTCGCTTGCACTTTCTTTACGCGCTCGCTTTCTTTCTCTTTCGCTGGACGCGGCAGACAAGCCGTCGTCACAATTTCCGCTACGTTTGGTAAATTGGCAATTAAACAAGTTAACAAAGTCGCTGCGCTTTTTGCCCAAACTGCAGTTTTTTCATTTAGTTCTTAACAATAAAAACTTGAGTCTCAAGGCAAGTTCGGGAAGCGAAAAAGAAGGGCTATTAAATAATATTTTTAAAAAAAAAAACTAGTTGCAGTTAACGACTTTATTGAGCTGCTGCTTATGGCCCAAAGTTCATTTGCCTGCTCGAAGCTAATAAGCTCGAGTTAAATATGCGCTCTACGCCAAATCCCGCCCCGCAACCCCCTCAAAAGCCAACGCCTCTGGCCAGCTGTTAAGGTGTTAAAATGCAAAATCAGCAAAAGTATTTCTCTTCATATTTTGTTTGGGTTTCTTTTGTTTTGACGGCGTTTTTTTTGCGCAAACGAGTCGCTTATAAATAACAATATTTATGCATAAATTTTATTAAATATTTCACATTTGCCGTCGCTGATTTTTGCGCCTCGTTAAATTAATAAAAAAGTCGATATGTTTTTTTCTGAACGCCAATTAACATAATTAGCGGTCTTTTGTGTTGTAGATTCGCCTTTGGTTTTTTTTTGTTATTTGTTTAACTCAAAAGTAGTACGCAGCTTTGTTTAATAGATGGACGCGAGCTGTGATTAAAGGTTGTCTAAAGCCTCTCCCCTTTCCCTGCCTCTTCCTCTTCTTGCCAACTCTTGTTTACCCCAGAGTTACTTTTAATTACATTTGCCGTCGGCTGCTCTAGAAACAAGTTTGGTTTTTTCTACATTTTTTTGTTACTTGCTTTTAATTGTCTATCAAGTTGATTAAATGTGAAACGACTTTAGTTTTATTGTAATTTGTTAAGCTTTTCTCACTATTTCCTTTTAAATATATAGATATTTTTTAAACTTTATTTTGTAAGCTTACTTTTTAATAGTTTAGCTAAACTTTTGTTTTTTTCAACCGGCGGCTTGTGTTAATATTTAAGCTAACTTTTAATGTGTGAAAATCTTTCTAGTAAAAGTCATTTAACTTTTAATAACAACCTTTATATTTATACAGAATATATACTGAATGGAAATAAATATATGTACATATATATAATTTATATACCAATCTAGTATAGTTAATTTTTAGTAAAGTTTGCTGAAGCTTAGTAGAATTTGACAAGCTCTATTTTACTATCAAAATTGATAATCAGAAGTTTTTTTAAAGCAGCGCATTTGTCTAAATTTGTTTAAGCTGAAATAAGCTTTCTAAAAGTATAAAACACTTTAAAGTGCCGAGCTATTAAACTTTTTGGCTTACTGAAATACCCATTTCAAGGGTTATACACAATTCTATATGATATATACTATAATTTTATTAAGATATTTGTCGTTTTGTATTCAACAACAAAAGCTTTATTAGAAACAAAGTTTTGTATATATATCAATATTTTTCATGTTTCATGGAAAATAAGGTATGAACTTCTTCTAAGCTTTAAGCAAGCAATGTTTTCAGCTAAATATGAATTGAATGGTTAAGTTGGATTTTCAAGTTAAACCCTTTCAAATTTATCCTTTATCAACAAATATTTGCAGCTTTAAAGCGCAGCTTTTTTAACTAATCAAAGATTAACTTGCTGCTGCCTCTCCAAAAAAGTTTCTATATAAAATATGTGTATTTAATTCTTCTTCTTGTTCAACTTACTTGCACTGCGGACGGAGGACTCGCGACTGGAGGCATCCTCGCGTGCCATAATCGCGGCTATCGAGAAATCCGTGGCGGAGCCGGCGGCATTTTTGCTGCTCGCCGTTGGCGTTGTTGTTGTTGTTGTTGTTGCAGCCGCTTGTGCCGCAACTGTGTTGTTGTTGTTGTTGTTGCTGGTGGGTGGCGCAACTGCGGGCGGCAGAACGCCATTGCAGAGATACGGATGCGAGCCAACGAGCATCTTTGGGCTTTTTGGGAGAGCGTTAAAGTATTTCGTAGATATTGTATCTGCTGGATATTGTATCTTTTGTTCGTTTGTTTGTTTTCGAGCACTTGAAGCACTTAGGAATTTTGCTTCATTTTGAAAGCACTTTTAATTTGAATACAACTGTATCTATAAATGCAACACACAAAATATACACGTCTAAAAGCACACACACCTGAGCTGAACACACAATAACTATTTGTTAATTCACGCGATTGAGTTCTCTGAGTGTGTGCGTGTGTTTGTGAGTGTGTGTGTGTGGAAAAATGCAGAATGCAGCGCAACGCGAATTGAGTGTGTGCGCTACGTAAGACAGGCGACGACGAACTGAATTGTGTGTTGGAAACTTGTGAGGGAACGTGTTGTGGCCGCTCAGTCAGTCAAGTCAGCCAAGCAGGCAGCGACGAATGGCAGCGGGAAACCAGTTCTCCCAGCCCCGTCTCTGTAATGAGTGCAAGCAGGCTGCCGCATTGATTGTGCAGTCACAACCCGCAGCCAGCACACGAGTGAACAGTGCGACTAGTCGCAGTGAGTTCGGCTGGAAGCGTGTAACTCAATGAAGAGCTGGGGATGTGTGGTGTGTGCGCAAGAGCGTGACAGACACATTGAGCATGTGCTCGTATGCCGCCAGTCATTGCACTCGCACGCATGCGCTGCCGCCGCTAACTGTTGTCTGGCTGAGTGCCCTGAGTGGGAGTGCGCGCTGCTTGCGTGTTGACGGCCACTCAGCAGCCGCAGCGATGAGCGAGCAGCCGTTGCTGCTGCTGACGCTGCCGCTGCGACGCGTCGTCATAACTCATTTACAATTAAAAATGTCGGCGCTTTCGTGCTCGCTCTCGCTCTGGCACATGGTTCTGGCATTTATGAAGTGCAAACGTTTTGCTTGCGGTTTTTCATGTTTCCTCTGGTTGTTGTTCCTGTTTGTTGTGTGTGTGTGTGTTTGTTTTTTCGGGTTTTTAGACAACTTTTCGCCGTTGTCGTCTCTGTTGTTATCTCTGCCAGGCGCTGTTGTCGCCGCCGTTGAGCGCCTTTCTGCGTTTCACACAATTCCAACACGTTCCGCTGGCGCTGTTGTTGAGTGCGTTTTTTTTTGAGTTATTTTTTTGGTCATATTTTTTGTTTATTCTCTCACATATTCTTGCGTTTTTTCTCATGCCTCCTTTCGCGCTAATTAGCAACAGTTGCCTTCGCACGCGCCTCGCTTTTGGCTCCTGCCAGGATATTTATTTATTTGTTTTTATTTTTAGGTGCTATTTTTTTTGAATGTTTTTAATGCAACTTGTTGAAAGCATATGTTTTATGATGTTTTGTTAATTATTGACTTTAATACTTTGTTTTGGTCTTTGTCTTTTAAACAGAATTTAATTCAGCTTTAGCTTTTTATTTGGGTTAAGTTTGTAGTCAACATTTTTAATTTATTAGCAGTTCATAAAGATTTTTATTTAATAATATAATTTAATAATAAATAATTAATATATAAAATAATATTTTTAAAACTATTAAATTAATATAATTCTTGGCAATTCAAAAATTAATATTATTGATCCTTCTATTACAATTAGACTTTCAATTATTATTATTATTAAATAACGTAATATTTTATTATATGATATTCACATTTAATGCAGAATACGCTCAACTGTAATCAAATATATTACAAGTGGGTTCTATAAATAATTTGTAGCAGCCACATCCGGGCCTGCAACCGATTGTGGCAAGTGGCAGAGTGGCAAAGTGCGGCCGGATGAACACGTGCCCCACAAGTGCTGCTCGCATTTGAATTGAAAGGAAAGTCAAGTATTTGAATCCAATGATAAAGCCAAGTAAATTTCATTGAAGCGGAAGTGGCAATAGAAAAAAGCGCTTAGGCAATATTGTAATTAAAGAAGTTTTCTTTAATGGTATCTAAGAGAAAAATGCCGTCTCAAAAACTCTCAAACACTTATCATCATCAATCACAAAAGCCGGCGACGTTGGTGGCCCAAAGGAAAGATGATTGATCTTAACTGGAGCTAACTAAACATGTATTTATTTATTTATTAAATGACCGAAAGATGTCGCATTGTTTTCACGCGCACTCCTTCAACCAGGACGAACTCAAGTCCTGGCGGCATTTCAACAAAGTGAAAGTGTACGATTTCCATACAGAAAAAAAAGAACGGCAAAAATCGAGCTCGTTAAAATATTAATGAGCAATTGAGCGTTGCCGACAAAGAGACGAAAAGGCAAAAAAAAAACACAAAAAAAACACTTGAGGGCGCTTCGCAACAAGGAGAAAGTGCCAGCGACAGTTTTACAACACTAATTAACAAGCGAAATTTTTTCTCTTCTTATTATTTATTTTTGTTTATTTTTACAAGTGCGCACTTGGTTTAGTTTTGGGCTCTTTAAATTAGGCGGCCGCTTTTGTTTTCACAACTTGTGTTGTTTTTCAAGTGACATTTTAGTGATACACACACACGCACACAGTTAAATCTGTACCGCATCCTGGCAAAAAGGCAGCCGCTAAAGCGCGAAACGCGGTGAACGGGAACAACGGGAACGAAGGGAACGATGGGAACAAGGGGAACACACACGACGCCTCGTTTGACGCTTGACACTCGCCTTGGTGAAAGTGTCACATTGACAGCGTGACACGCCCACTTTGTGAAGCGCCCCTATGAAGCGCCTTTCCACAGCCCTCGAACTGTCGCCACAAGCGAGGGCAGCCCTTGAAGTTTGCGAAATCTTATTTAATTTAAATCTTATTTTATTTATAGTTTCCTACATATATTTTATATGTTAGATATTCATAAACTTTAAGCCTAAATCATATGTTATAGTAGCTTAAAGTTTTACTACAATTTTTGTCACGTTTAAGTTCAAATATTTTTATTTTATTTATTATTTTATCATATTAAATCTAGTATTAAATACTCAACTTTATTTAATCAAACGAGCACTGACTAGTAAAGTGTTTTGATTTTATGTTTAACTAGAAGATGATCCTCAGTAAAATCTAATTTTTTATTATAAAAGGAATCTTTCCACATATTTATACTGAATGCATGCCAAGTTTAATTTTTGCCAAGTTTTATTTTGTTTAAAGAAAATGCTTCATTCGGTTTTTATAAATTAAATTAATTATTTTTATTTATTGTTTATTTAATTTCCAAAATAGAAAAATATATTCAGTAGATCTTTATTCCATAGAGCATTTCCCATATATGTACATATGTCTGTGGCAACCCTCGTTCAACCTACCAAATGTTGAGTCTCTGGTGAGTGTTTTGTTAGCGCATAAAAGTGTCAAATTACAGAAATCACACGAGAAAGCCAGCAGGAAGAAGAAGCAGCAGCAAACCAAAGACATAACTAGGGCTAGGGCCAAGAACCAGGGCCAGGGCCAGGGTCAGGGCCAAAGGCGGGGGGGAAATAAGCGGGATTAGTGCGCTTGTTAGCTGAGGGAAGACATTTGGCAGCTTCGACTGCTAATTGGCATTGCCTTTGACATCTAACGAATGCTGACGAACTGTCAGATAGGGAAAATCGTTTCGAATGCAAGTTTAAATTCTGTTCTAGCACCTCAACTCGGCTTAATTGGCAATGACAAAGGTCTTGACTTGACTTGACTTGACTTGACGATTTCCAATTCGCTGAAAATAAAAAAAATAAACTTACCTTTGCGTAATTATACAAAATGACAGAGGAACTTTTTTCTATCTTTTATTAGCATGTGCCGCTTGGTTTATTTTCATTTTGTGTGTTTTGTGTTTTGTGCTTCCTCTTCTTGGTTACATTTGTGGTGGCCATATTCAAAGCGAACACACTCCGTATATAGTTTACCTGCCTTTAGCCGTGCATCGTTATTATTTGTTTTGCAACACAGCAATTGTTAATGTGCCGCAATCAGCATTTAGCACACAACTTGTAATTAGAGGCAAAAGCGAAAAACTTGTATAAATACTGCGAAAAATTTTCATTTCCATTGAAATGCACAAGTTTTGTAATATTCCGATAGATATTTATTACATGTGTGCAAATATATAATGTGTGTATTTAACATTTTTAAATTTTTTTTCGGTTTTAAGCACGTATTTCCACAGCTTGAAATTGCGACACAAGTTTTCTTATTTAGTCGAAAAGTGCTTTAAATAAATAAAAATAATAAATCGAAAGAAGAATTTTATTGCTTTTAGCTTTATAAATAATATATGCTTGGGCTGGTTTATAGTCAAGTAAATGCATTTTAATATTAAATACACATTTCTTACAGTTTTTATTTATATATATTATATATTTTAATATTAATTTATATTTATGCTCTAACACATATTCAATTAAACATTTTTTGAGTAACCTTTTCTAGCTGTCTTTATTTATATGCATGTCTTTGTATTTAATATTTGTTTTTATATTTTAACAAAACTATAAATTGGACCTTTCTGTGCTTATTTGAATTCTACATAAAATATATATCAATGTCAGAACTATTCTACAAACCAAAATAGAGCAAAGGAAAATGTGCATTAGTTTTTAGAAATATTTTAGATTTAAAGCTCATATGTAAATAATAAAGAGAGAGATATAAAAAATTATTTACTAATAAAATAAATCTTTTGGTTATTACAATGCATCTATATGTATATCCATAAAATATTTAAAAATCCAAACAATCAAAAATAACTAATTGGAAGATGGTCTTAACTAATAGATTGTTTAATATTTATATATTTATTTACTTTATATTAAAGTGATGAAATTAGTTATCAAATAATTAATTTGAAATTTTGTAGCTTTCAGTTTTCATTCTTTTTATTAGTAAATTAGCCATAAATAATATGTTGTATTAAGTTTCATTTCTTTTTATTGATACAAATTAAAATCACTTTACAAATACTACCTTCAAAAATGACCAAATCATTCCCAAATCTTTGTCTGCCACAAAGTCTGCCACAATTCTTTGTGCGTCATTTCTCATGCCGTGTTTTGAGTCGTGTCCTTTTCACACATGCCAACGCACGGCTTTGTCCTGTTGTGACCTTTGACCAGTTTCTCTCCACGCAGTTCGCAAATATTTACCAAATACTTTTCATTCTATTTTCCACATTTTCCATGCATTGTGCACGCCCAACAAAAATACAAACGAAAACTCTTTTGTTTTATTTTGGGTTTTTACAAGTTGGCAAGAAATCATTTTTTTTCGTATTCTTTTTTTTTTTTTTTTTTTTTTTTTTTTTTTTTTTTTTTTTTTTTTTTTTTTTTTTAAAGTTTGTCCTGGCTTTTTGCCTGTAAAAAAAAAAGAAGGAGACGAAGAAGAAGAAGAGAAACCGCCGCCGCCGCCGCCGCTTTGATAAATTGTGCGCCGCCAATCGCCAATCGCTCGAGGGAATTGGCGGCTACCGAAGCCGCTTTTTGTTGTTGTTGCTGCTGTTGTTGTTGTTGTTGTTGCCGCACCGGTAGCAATTCCGTTAAAACGTTTGTGTTTTGTGTTGTTTCTGCTGTAATTTGTTTATGCAAAAAGCCCTTTGAAAAATAAAAATACAGGACACAGGCATAGACAAAAGGGCGCTCGACCGCAAGGAATTGTCTGCATTTTCTGGGAATTCCTTTGGCAATCGCATAAATCTTTGCCGACTTTATCGCACTCTCTGTGTGTGTGAGTGTGTGTTGTGTTGTGTGTGTGTAACAATTGTCACACCTTTCGGCGGCCACTCAGCAGCCAGAAACTCAGCCTCTTCAGTCTCCCCTTTTTGCAGTCTGCGTTTGTAATTCGACTCATTAACAATGAGAGAGGCACGATATGTGTCCTGTGTGTGTGGCAGGCTGAAGGGTTTCTGTTTCTGTTTCGGTTTCTGCTTCGGTTTTGGTTTTGGTTTCTATGCTTGCCACATAAATCACAACTTAAACGATGCGTAATTTCGTTAAATTACTCGAAGGCCTCTCTCAAATGCGCGCTTGTATTTATTTATTTATGTCGTTTTCTGTTTCTGCTCCTCTAAATTTATGTCATTGCAGCAGGCGTTGTGCAACGCCCTAAAAACAAAATAAACACAACCGCAAAAAGATAAAAAATAAACTCAGTTTAAGTGCAGCTTGCAGCCTTTGATCGTTTAATAAGCGTCTTCTGCCACGCCCCTTTTGTGCACCTTAACACCAAATTAACATACAAGAAAAGGATCAGGGATCTGTAGCTGGCACTGGGCAGCTGCTCCACTTTATAACGGTCAATTAGAGATGAGGTTTCAGCTTTTCTTTCTACAGATTTTTGAATGGGGTAAAAAAGAAGCGAGTTTAAGGCCTGGTTAATAAGCTTAAAAGTAGCTGATATATAATTGGTTTAATCGATTATGTATATTTTATATTGTGTAGTCATAAAATAAATATTTAAAAAACATTTAAGATGTATATGAAAATGTTTTTACATATGCATAAATAAGTTTATTTTTAGGTGTAATCAAAGAAAAAGCTAAAAAAGAATTATTCCATATCCCTTATTTATGTAAGTATAGTATATAATATTATAATAATATTATTTTTATATATTCCTTATTTATGCAACTGTTGTATATAAAATTATTATATTATTATGGAATATAAAATTCATTATTTATGTAACTGTAGTAATATTATAATATTATTATTATTTTGTATTCCTTACTTATGTAACTGTAGTATATAATATTATATTATTATTATTATTATTTAATATTCCTTCGTTAAGTAACTGTAGTATATATTATTATAACATTATATTATATCAGTATAAAATTCGTTTTTCTTTCGATTAATTTAACAACTCTTTTTAGTTATATTGAAATTAAATGCTTATTGGAATATTTTTACTGATTAATTTTAATTTCATATTTAATTTACTGCTTTAAATACTGCATATTCTTATAATAGTATATATTTATGCTTTTGATATATGTATATATTTTTTTTAATTTATTTTTATATTATTAATATATTATATATTTATATTCTTATATACAATATTATATTAACTTTCCTTCCTTTATATTACTTTGAAGTCTCTTTTTTAGTCATATTTAAATTAAGAGCTAATCCCCATTTGTCTGGTCGGCACTTTGTAGTGAAGATTCTTCGAATCCAGAGGCATATCAAAGACAAGACCGACTCGGAAATGTGGTTGCCCTGGGTGTCTATAAGAACAGTTTACTTAGTTTAATTTTTTTTGAAGTTAAGCGGCAACATTTAAGTTAAATTTGTTTGGCAGAGACCAAAACTCTTAAGCCGCTAAAGGCGCAACACCCACCGCACAGCCAGGGGCAGGATCTGCAATTACCCAGAGAGTGAAAGAGAGAGGAAGAGAGATCGAGAGATCCTGAGCTGGCCCACCAGCTGTGTGTCCTTTGGCACAGGTGCAGGGAATGTTCCGGGGCTGAGTGTGAAAGTGGGCAGCACGCAATTACAAATGGCAAACAATTGAAATTGAGCAAAGGATCAGGATCTGCGAGGGGATCTAAAGGATCGTCTAGTGTTACTTGAGGATTCTCACTTTCATTCATTGCACCACATAATAGAAGCCGCCGCAGCTAATTGCAGGTTACACTTTTTTCATTCTCTTCCTTTGGATTAGTCCTGCCCACTTTTTTAGAGATATATATAAATATATAAATTGACTTCTTAGCGCACAGGACACGTGCAGCATTCCACAGGACGTTTGATTAATGAAAAAAGTAGCAGCCAAAATGGCAGCCAAGCAAAATATATATAAAAAATACTAGAAGGAATGCTGCGATCGGGCATGAACGACTGCAGAATACACTTTATCATGTTTTAATAAAAGCAATGATTTTTTGAATTAAGAACCTGAGGTAGAAATATTTATTTAATTAAATTTTTATTATTTCAATCAAAACTTCTATAAATGATTTATTAAAGAGCTCATTAGTAGTTTATTCGAATGTGTTTGATATCTTTACTATATCAATATAAATCTTAGTAATTAATTGACTTGGATATAAACGAGGATATCTAAACATCTTTAAATCTCTGGCTCAGACAAACCCAATATACTCTTTTTCACTGCATGTCCTGGTATAAAAAAAGGGGGCACAGTTTCTGCTGTTGCACATGTCCTTTTGTCAAGCCGAAGGAAGCAAAGAGAAAAAGTCTGCTTGTCTTCCTTGGAGGGCACAAGTCAACAGCCGTAGCGAAGCGAACCTCTGCTCTAAATTGAATTCAAATTGTATTCAAGGATGCTGCAGCATCTGCCTGTCTAAAGATCAGACCTTGTCCTTGTCCTGCCACATCCTTCGTCTTGCATTGCGACACGGCAATAGATCATTTTCCACGCTCTGTGTGGCTTTTCCCCTCTTCCCTCTTCCCTCTGCCCGTTGCCATTGTATTGAAATTTGTTGTGTTGTGCCAACAAAATATTAAAATAATTTCATATTTGATTTGCATTTGAGCCTTCACTTTTGAGTTGAGGTTCCTTTTTATATTTATTTATTGTTTGCTTTTGATGCGGTTTCAATGAGCATCCTAAGGATAGTGCCAAATATTGTTTGGATTTTTATTTTTTTTTTTATTTTTTTTGCTTTATGCGACATCAATCATAATTAGAACGCCTTGTTTGAGGATTGTTGCTCTTTAATATATATACATAAATAATTATATATATATATACTCTCCTTAAGATTCGTTTCTGAATAGTATACTGTGACATTATTAAGATTTATGGCTTGCAGTTATATTATTATAATATATAAAATATAATTTTATATGAGAAATATTTAGAACTATTTTCTTTATGCTTAATTAATATTTTACATATTTTTAACTATTTTTTTATGTCTATTTTTAAGCTTAAATATGTTCAAATTTCTGTTCATTTTTAAACATTCAATAATCCATCCCGTCCAATTTAAATAATTTACTTAATATCGTTTAAAAGGCGTATTTTTCACACATGAGAAACTTGGAACCTTCTTAACTAAAAACTGAGCTCAGAGCTCATTGTGTGAGGTCCTTTGTAACGCCCCAATTTGGCTGGGCACGTTTAGGGTTTCTGTTCGAAGACGCCAGGATACGAATAGGTTTCTTATGCCTCTTTCAAGGGGCGTTGTGTGAGGTCGCCGCAATGTGTGGCAAGCGAGCGGCTTTGGGAAACACGAGAGGCGTCAACAGGCGCTAAATCCGCTTAAATTTGACGGAAGTAAAGAAGACTAAAACGAGTGGAAGAAAGAGATAGAGAGAGAGAGAGCGAGAGAGGGGAAAAGGGTTTATTTTTTGAGCCTGGCTTATAGCTTTATTTGCTGTGTGCAAGTTGCGTGTGCCACAGAAGCTGTTCAAATGAAATGAATACTTGCACTCATTTCAACGAATAATAAGTACTCGTGCCAATTCATTTGCCAGCTGACTTTGACCTTATGTCGCCGCCGCACGCAGCTCAATTGAAACTGTTTAATTGCGGCCAGGACACGAGATTCAGTTGGTCATTAGTGTAATTAGATCTTCCAGCTCGGTTCGTGTCCTTTCTCTGGCTACTCTCTATAGAGTAAACTTAAGTAGCTATCAATTTGTTTGTTTTTTCTTCTACAATTCTCTTTTTGTTGTTGTTGTTGTTGTTGTACGTGCGCAATTTGTTTACCATCAACATAATTGGTTGGTGTTCAGTTCTCAGTTCTCGAGCGTCCCCTGGGCCCACTTTTGCCTTTTTAAGCGCTTTTTTTAGCCCTGTCTCCCTCTGCTGGCAATTAGTTAAAATGATTAAGTTGATGCGCTGGGCTTTTGCCCTTAGCTGCCCTTTACTCTTCTCCTTTTAGTTCACTTTTTTTTTGTATTTTTTTTATGTAATTACATTAGCCGCATTTTCGATAATTCGAACTCGCCACGCACTCAGTCAAATTAGCTCGTCCATCTATCATATTGCTAATGTCGGTTCAGATCTGCTCTTTCACTCATTTCGATTAGTGCTATAGTTCTTTAGTTCTCCATAGTTCGTATGTTACCAAATTACACACAGCTGTTTATTTGGGTTTCTGCCTGATTGACAGTTTTTGATATTTAAACAATGCTTGTATTCAAATCAAATATTGACTGCGACTTCTTTTGCTAAATTTCGCACTCATTTATTGTTATATTGATCGATCTGGGCTGGCAGAGGGGCTAACTGTTTTTACTGTTTACCACACATGCCAAAAATCAGGCTGACGATGATCGATGACAATCGCTTTTGTTGACGTTAACATTCGTTTGGCCACACGCGTTTAAGCCAATTATTTACTCCCTTTCAGCCTTCCACTCTCTTTCTCTCTTGCAATGATTTTTCCTAATAGATTTTGATTATTATTTGCTGCATATCCTTAAACTTTAAATTATACAAACTTATAGACATTTATATTTGTTTAAGATAATAATTAAAATTTCAAATATGCAATATTTCTTTATATATCCTAATTTATTAAATAATTCACATTAGTATTTGCAGCACATCCTTAAACTTTAAATTGTAAAAAATTTCCTTTTTGAATAAAAATTTATAGACATTTAAAATTGCTTAAAAAAATAATTAAAATTCCTGTAATGCAATATTTGCTTATTTATCCTGATTTATCAAATCATTCACATTATTATTGGGAGCACATCCTTAAACTTTAAATTGTAATAAATCTAATTTTTGTATAAAAATTTATAGAAATTTAAGTTTGTTTAAAAAAATAAATAAAATTTCAGTAATGCAATATTTGTTTATTTATGCTAATTAATCATATAATTCACACAATTTTTTTTACATTATTTTATTCGCAAATTCCTATTTTATATAAAATCTAAATTATTTATTAAGAAAATAAATGTGACTTGTCCTTTCTTTATATCTAACTCATTCAGCTGTATATATTTATTAGTATGTCATTCTCTTCTTCTATTGATTTTTTTTTTACTATTATTTTACTATTTTTACCATATCATTTACTCATCTGCATAAACTTACTTCGATAATTATCAGCGAAAGTTATCTAAAAGTTTTTATTACAGTACACAGACATATTTTGTTTGTTCAGCTTTGCTATTTGTTAAACACTATCGTAAAACTTGTCTGTCCAAAATAAGAAATGTGTTTGTTTTGTTTCTTCATTTTATTGCCCACAATCTTTAAGCTCTGGCTAAACGTTAACAGCTCCCAAAGCGCCTTCAAATATAATTTGACACTTGACTGCGTGCCGGGAAATATGCTGGCAGCTTAAAAAAAAAGCATTTAAATATAAATATTTAACAACAAAAAAACATAGACTGAGGAACACGAGCATTTTGTTTTCGTGCATCAACTTTATGGGTTACAACTCTTAAAAGCCCCGCCCCCCTCGTCCCTATTCCCCTCCAGCTGCCCCTGCCATAAAAAACTTATTGCGCGCATAAAAAACAAATCCCACACAGAGAAACTAATTAAAAAGACCTTTTCTTAACATATTGGGGAATGGAACGAGGAGCTTGTTGTTGGGGGCGGCAATAAAATTTATGAAAATTAACATAAAATTTTGTGCGATTAACTGGAAAACTCACGCACACACAGCCTGCGATTGCCCGGGCCATATGCAAAAGAAAATCACATAATAAACCAAAAAGGAAGAGCAATAAAAGCAAATATGGCGACACACACACACTGAGAGAAAGGGGAGGGGAATGGGGGGCTGGGGGGCCTTGGGGTTGATGATGATGAGACATTTGCTGCTTTAGCTGATTATCATGCAACACTCGCAACACTCGTGCCACACATGCCACGTTCCTCGCCTCTATTCGCGTCGAAAGTCGCTCAATATCAGCAACAACTTTTTGGCCAACAACAAAAGTTAAGCCGTGCGGCGCAACGAAACCGATTAGGCTGATTGGTGTATTTTGGCTCGGAACGGGGCTGAATGTGGGCCAAGGAGGAAGTGAAATACACTCAAAAAAAAAAACAGGAATTAGAATTGTCTAGTCAAAGCAAGTAAAAGTCAAAAGAAAGATTAGAAACTCTTTACCTTCAAACGACGTTTATTATAAATAAATTAAATAAATAATATATATATACAAATATTAAAATAATGTCAACCTAAATATAGGTGAAGATTGTTTTTGTTAAAACCATTAACATTCTTTATTAATACCTTTACTTTATTTATGTTTGGTATTTCGCTTTTTATTGACACAAAAAAAAAAAAAAATCTCAGCTAATTGAAAGGACTTTCTAGAAAGATTCTTTATAGTTCGACTGATAAAAAAATTATGTGTATATTAAATAATAAAATGTTGTGTATAACGGTTTATATTGTATAACAATTTTGGTAAGAATAAAAATGAAATTAGTTCACTTAAAATAAGCAAAAGATATACTCAATAAAAGGACAATATTTCATAAAGTCTTGTTCGTAAAGTAATATTAGATAGAATATCTGAGAAAAGTAAATGGGTTTTAACTATTTAAGTACTAATTATTTTTTCACCATTTTAAAATTGCTTATTTAAAGCGTGTAATGATATAATTAAAAAATAAATTATAATGAAATAATCAAGTTTTCTTTTGCATGAACCAAGCATCTTAGTGACTTTATCCGTTTGTTTAAGTTTAAACTTTTTTTCTCTAAGTGCACTTAAAAAGCCCGTGCCTGCCACAATAGGTGGCATCCAGAACTGTTCTTCTTCTTCTTCATATCACACGCTCGCATTATGAGTAATGCGCACCTTATGCTGCCGCCAAGTCGAATGTGATTAGAGAGCCAGAGAAAGAGGAACAGGGAGGGAACTAAGCCTAAGCACACCCCTACATCTCTCTCTCTCTCTCTCTTCCACTCACTCACACATCCCTTTCTAAAATCTGTTTGACAGCATTTTATGCGCTTTATTAACCCCTTAACTGATGATGTGCCTGCTTCTGTTTCTTCTTCTTCTTCTGCTCGCTGTTTACAAATCAAAATATTATGATGGCATCATTTACACGCCGCATTTACAGATTAAAGTTGATCTTCCCCTTGTGTTTAGTTTTCCCTATTTTCCAGCGTGTGTCACCTCTATTTTTTTTTTTGGGGTTGTTGTTGTGGTTGATTGTGTTCAAGTTTTATGGTTTAATACGATTTAACATTGATTTTACGGCTCAATTTTTAAGTGAAATTTTTGGTTTCAGTTTGGCTTAAAAGACTTTATTTTTTTTTCGAAATTAAATACAATTTTTTTGACAATGACAAATTGATTGTAACTGAAGCAATTTTATGGAATAAAAATATGTAATTTAAATCGAATTAACTAAATTATACAATTTTTTTTTTTTTATTATTTTAAAATTGTCTTTGATTGTTTATAAATTAAATTTTAGTTATCAGAATTTTGACTTATGTCGAATTTTATGGATTTCTTTAACATTTATTTCATACTAATTGAATTTAAGTTTTTATTATTTTTTGATTTTTTTTTTAGGTTTTATTCCTTTTTTGACGAGCTGATTTGTTGGCTCTGAATGATTTTCAGCAGCTTTTGCCGCCCGCTCAAATTGCCGTCTATTAAAAGGGGTTTTCAGAAAACGATTGCCTTGGCGCGCAGTTTCCACGACTTTCCCGCTAAGTTTTGGGTCGTCATTAGCCATTTTAGCATTTTAGCGTTTTAGCGTTTTTGGCATTTGCCATTTGAAATTCGGGCTGTGTGTTGATGCGCTGTTTGTCAATTATTTTTGTAGCTGCAGCAACAAAAGTAGCAACAAAATACATTAACTGTTGTCATCAAAATTAATTTTATTGCCAGCCAAAAAGTTTCGCCAGCAACAACAACAACAACAACAATTTGGCAAGTTCATTAGCTTTCCTAAGCGTCTCTTTGGCACAATGGAAACTTTTGGTTAATTAAACGCAAATTGTTGTGGCGGCAAATTGCGAAAAAATTGCAAAACTTTGTCGCCAAAGGCATTAAAAGGCTTTTCTCAGCAGAAAGTTTATTGTCTCACAAGTGCCCGAAACCCCCCGAAAAAAAGGTATGACCTGATTGCCACTGATTGACTGCAGGTTACCCTGTAGAAAGTAAAAGTTAATAAACAATATATGTTTTTGCTATGAGTATTTTTTTACAGGTGGAAAGCGTATTTTTTAAATTATTTTTATATAAATTAAATTAAATTTAAATTTAAATAATATAAAGTATAAATTTAAATTATATTTATGTTGTGTTAATTTATTAAAAATATTTTTGTGAGTATCAAAAACTTTTCTGTGTGGCAAAATAGTTTTCTAAAAATAATATTTATATTTTATATTAAACTAGAACTTCCATTTACACAACTTAACTAACAGGGTATCAAAAGTAATACCATGAAAAGGGGTTAATTATATAAGCAATGTGTTAGAGCGAGAAGGCAGCCTTAGCAATTTCATTGCTGCGCGTCTGCCTTTGGTTTTTATGTCAAAGACATAAAAATGGGGGCTTTTGTGGGGGGCGAAAGGAGGATCCAACTGAAACAAATATGGCGGCGGCTGTCCGTTCACTTGCCCTTGTGTCTGCATCTGTGTGTGAGTGTGAGTGTGTCTTTGTGTGTGTGTTTTTCCAGCTGTGCCGTTGCCCACTTAAATGGCCAAGTATGTGTTGACACTGGCATGTAGTTGTTGTAAGTAACGATGGCAGCAGCAGCAGCAGCAGCAGCAGCAGCAGCAGCATCAGCCCGAAGAGTCGTTGTCCTGCCTGCCACGCCCCCCTGCCAGAGTCGGGCGCCTTTTGGCATTCGCCTCGGGTGTCGCTTGCGCAAATTTGCCACTTCAACAGCTCCTTGCGGACGCCGTAAGCACCGTTGTGAACGAGCTTTGAGCATTTTCATTTATTTTCCGCACATTTTGGCTTCACTTCACTCGTCGCTCTATCTCTGTCTCTATCTATCTCCCTCTCTTTCTTTGCTTGCCACACCCCCGCAGCACGTGAAATTTATGCGCTTTGCCGGGTTTTTCCGCATTTCCCTTCTACGTTTTTTTATTTTTTTTTCTGTATGCGTTCTGCTTTCTTCTTTTTGCCGTTTTCGATTTTTTGGCAAGTTGGAAAGTTGTGAAACGATGCTCACAGAATTTTAAGCAGCAGCGACTCCTTTTCGTCCTTTTTCTCTTTCTACACATTTTCTTTTGCTGTGTGTGTGTGTCTATGTGTGTGTGAGTTTTTGTCAATATTGTTACTTGCAGCGCAGCGCTGAGAAAATGTGCTGTGAATTTTAAATGCGAGCGCTGAGTTGCTTACATAAGAGTGTAGCTCACAAATACCCTGTAAATAGAGCTAGAGTATTTTGATTTGATTATAGCTTAACTTTTTCTAAAAATATATATAAAATAAGAAATGCTTATGCTATATATTTGCAGTCTTATCAAGTGCACGAATACTAGTTGGACTGAAAGATGCTTTGGCCATAGAAATCTATAATGGCACCAAAAGATATAAGCCATTATTTATTCTGTATAGCCTCACAAGAAAATTCTTATATATCTTTGTTCGAATGCATTTATTAATTATTTAAAACTTAACGCGATCTCAAAGTCATTTCGGCGAATACTAAATGCTCCTTTTTAAATTAATAATATTCAGAAAGACTTCAAAATAAATAAATAAAATAAGCAAAAAATACTACAAAACCACCAAAATAACATAGCTTTGAATTTAACAAATAATAGCTTAACACTAAGAAGACTTAAAAAAGTACCTATTCTCGATCTCCCAAATAAATAATAAGCTAACAGACCTATTAAGTAAAATATTATAGAAGGCTTTACTGGAAACTTTGCAGCTAAATTAAACTTTAATTAAATTTACTTATTTTAAAACTAAAATGAAAAAAAATATATATAGTAAATATGCTAGTTATATGTAGTGCTAAATTAAAATAATTTAAGTATATTTAAAAAAACATAGAGCGATCTCAATTTTACCCTCCTTCTGACTTTTGAACTTTGCCTTTAACTCTACCCATTCTTACTGAGTTTCTACGCGGTATCTATTAGTCATTTATATCGTAACATTTCCCAGGCCATCTTCCGCTCTGTCTTGGCCTGGGCATAGCTCAACTGGCAATTACACGCCTCCTCGCCCCCAAGCCACGCCCAACCACCCGCACAACAAAACTGTTCATTAGCCCCGCAAAGCAAATAAGAAAAAAAAAGAGAAAAATATAAATGTTTGCCCCTCGCTTACAGACTACGAAAAAAACAATTAAATATAAACAAAAATGAAAACTCCCTACACTTAAGCCTTATCTGCATAATTTATGGTAAAAATCAGACGCAACGGTTTTCAAGTCGCGCTCGCTCAGTGCTCACTGTACTTGATATTATACATGATTGTTATTATATTCGTTGTTGTTGTTTATTTATTTTTTGTTGTTGTTGTTGTTGTAGGTACTCAGCGAAGCGCATTTATTTTTCTCTTTTGGGAATTGCACCACGTGTGGTGCACACAAAAAAATGCTAATAGTTGCCACCGAAAATTGTAAAACAATTAAATTGTAATAAGTAGCGGGGTTTCCCTTCCAATTTAGTGGGCGGCACTTGAGGTTTTTTCATTTCTATTTTTTCTACTTTTTTTTATTTGGGTATAAATAGAGTAATTAATAACGCCAGCTGTAAGCTGTCCGGTTTGTAACGCCTCTATTAGCCAACTAACTTCAACTTTGACTTTAAATGATAAACAGTTTTTTATTTCGGACACCCTCGAAACTGACCCCATTTTGTTTGGCTGGCGCCAAGGATTTCCAATGGTCACAGTTGGAGCTCCAGCAGCGCATTTGATTGACACTTGACATTTCCTCGACTTTTCTTTACCTTATTTGCAGTTACGTGTAGCGTAGCATTTGTTTTGTTGTTGATCTCTAATCGCCAGCTGACATCGAGCACCGTTAGATGACTTTGTTGCTTACTTAACGCGCATTTATTTAACTATTTTTTGTTTTTTAGATGAAAATGCTGCGATAATGTAGTTGGACTTGGTAGCAATTGGGCCTTCAACTGTGCTGCGTAACTGGGCCAAAAGAGGTCAACTTAATGAGTGGAAAAGTATGAGATATGATTAACTTATGAGTAAAAAGCGTTGAAGAGATTTAAACTTAAAGCACAGGTAGATAAATTGTTATAAGAGAATTTGTCTTAAGGCTAACTTTCTATCAAACACTTTAACAGTATTTAATTAAGTTCACCAAAGATGCTTAAGAACAAGTTAAATTATTTTTGATTTCAGAAATGTTGTTTTAAATTGATCTTAAGCACAAGCTTGGACTTGGTATAAGAGAGGTTCAAAGGTACTTAATTAATTTTGAGGAAATTTATATTTTCTGTTGAAGTTAAAAAATTTATGACTTTAAGATTAATTAGAAATTTCTATTATTTATAATCTGCAATCTTTATCTGAAAATATGTAAAGGAATATTTTTTGTTGAAGATAAGAAAATTGTTTAAGCCTTTAACATTAATCAATATTTTATTTTATGTTATTTTATTATTATTTTATTATATATTATTATACTACTAGTATTTTATTTATATTTATTTCATTATTTATAAATTTCAGTCTTTTTCTTAATATATGAAAAATAATGTTTTTTGTTGAAGAAATGAAAATTATTTCAGCCTTTAACATAAATTATTATTTTATTTTATTTTGTTTTATTTAATTTTATTTTACTTCATTTTTTTTATATTTTATTTACTGTTATTTTATTTTATTTTAATTTGTATTATTTTATTTTATATCATTTTATTATATTTTTTACTTTATTATTTATAAACTGAAATCTTTTACTTAATGTATATAAATTGGCTTGCTTTCAACTTTGATCTTATTTAAATGTCAGCCCCTTGCTTAGCAGCTATTCTACTGATATATATGTATATACATATATATACTTTCTCTGAGTTTATCTCTTTGCCCTCTCACTTGGCAACTGTTAATCATGTGTGGCTGACCAGAAGGGCTAACAACACACGTGTAGACAGAACCAAAAGCGTTGACTACACCTGGCAGCCCATATAATTTTATATCCAACCTCTTTCTCTCTCTCTTTCTCTTTATATATGTCTGTATATATATATATCCTTTTAGTATGTGCTGCCTGCACATAAACCACCCACAACACAGATCCTGGGGCCCACCAGCGACTGAACCGACGCGTCAAGTTGTGAAGCTGTGTGCAAAAAATCATTAACACGCACACCCACAAACGCCAAAAGGGGGCGGGTGGGCGCGGCAATTCAGCGTTCTGTCTCTGTTCCGCTTTTGCCCCTTTTATGTCCCTCTCTCCGTTTCTGCTTTGGCTCAAATTACTTGGGTTTTTACATGCGGCAGTGAGGCACATTAACACTGTAATGTGCCAACTGTGTGCAAGTGTGTGTGCTAGTGTGTGTGCAAGTGTGTGTGTGTTAGTGGGAGACTGAAAACAACATGGCGGCAACATGGGCGTCCAAGTCATTGCCATGCATAAAGAGCCAAGAGCCGGCAAAGAGGGAGCTGCAAGCTGGAAGCTGTTGGCCAGACCCAAAGCAAGGCACAGTGAAAAAAAGAATTAACTTAAATAGTAAATAAATAATAAAATATACAAATAAAATTTATAAAATAAATCAAAAATAAAATAAACAAAGTTAATATATAATATTATTTTTTATTTAATTTTATTTATTATTTATATTTAATAAACAACTTTTCATTCAAAGGCTTGCCTTGAATTAAAGTAAGAGAATATATAAATATTCAACAGAGTTAAAATATAATAATTTAAATTAAAAATAAAAAATGAGCATTAAGCAACTTTGCATTTAAAAGCTGTTCTTTTTGTTTACAACAACCTGGTTGCTTTTCTCTCAGTGTAAGTTCAGCTGTTCCTGTGCTGTGCTGTGGGCGGCAGTAGCAGATACTTTTAGTCAAGATTAATTGTTATATATTAACATGGCGTCGAGTTACTGAGTCTGCGAAAACGAGCTATTTACAAGCTAAACGAAAGTTGACTTTGCCTCACTTTGGCCAGCCAGGACGAAGGAGGAGCGTGAAGGACGCACTTTTGGCTGTCGCCGCAGGCGAACAGAACTTTAATAAACAGTTTGCTGCATTTTGGCTAAATATTTAAGTTAGTTCCCTTCAACCCGCTGGCTTTGTGGCCTATCTCTTGTGCTGGATTTATGTTTGGCCATTTTCATGTTTTATCATCAGCTGCGGCTTCGAATTATTCATGCACATTTTTAGCCACGTTACTCATACGACGCGTATACGAAAAGGGTTTCATTTCGGTTTGGCTGCCGCCGCAACCCTTGAATTATGCGATGTGGCTTTCTTTTTTTTTTGACTTACTCTCTCCCCAACTGTGCGGCTTTTATCATATTGTGCTTTGGTTGAAATTTGTTGCGGTCGAATGTGGTGCGAAGAGTAAATTTGATTTATAAGCCGAATGTGTTTTTTAGGCATACGCCAGCTAAATGAAATGGAGAACTAAAAGAAGCTAGAAGAGGGTTAGGACATGCAGGCATAATGAAAGGAATCCTAAGTTTTAGAAACTATAATATATATTTATGTGCATATAAATAAATATATCATTATATGTATTTTGCATATGAGAAAACTTATTTATATTAATGAAAACAAGGTGTTAAATTCATTTTGAGGATGTTTTTACTTTTTATTAAAGCTATTATGTAAATAATGTATTAAAAATATAAATTATTTATTTTTGTTTTGGTAAAACATAAAAGTTTTGTGGCAGAAACATTTATTAAAATATTTTTAAATTATTTTATTAATAATAGTATTTTTAGATTTATATTCTACAATTTGTGATCAGTATGGGTCTAAAATTAATAGCCTTAAGTACTCATCTTTAATCAGTTTATTTATTTAATTCTTTTTGAAAAGTAGATAATATATATAAGACATATTTTAAACATTTAATATTAACAATAAATATAATTCTATGTATTTTCTCTATTCTCAACAATACGTTAACTTTATCGAGTATTTTCCTGATTCAATAACTTTGTTTCTCCCTTTTGAGCCCGTTTTTATCCTGTTTAAATCATTAGCTTGACATCTTCTTTTCTTATTCCCTTTGTCTACATTTCTCTTCAGCATATGCTGTCCCCACAGCATCCACCCCCCCCCACACACAGCTCCCCCACCCCCGTCGACAACTGTCGCATATTGAACCGCAGACAAATTTGTCTACGACTTTCGAGATGAACGCACAGAAAGTAAATTCGTGAGCATATTGACATCTCAACTGAAACTCAATACGGACGTGGCTTAAGAGCGCTTCCTTGCTTCACCCCCAACTAAAGCCAAAGGACTTGTAAGGACTGCGCCACCCACATTCAACGCGCTGTCACTTTTGGGCGCAAATTTTGCCATTTCCACCCTCGCTAATGTGCAAATAAAAATGTTAAAAGGGTCCTGTAGCACTCAATTACACGCCCTGGTGACCATTTGTGCTGCCCCCCCCCTCGACTACCCCTAACTACATCCCTCCAACCCCCTAAGCTTTTTTTCTTTGCTTCGGCTCAGTGTGTGCGTGACTTGTCTCCCTCTGTGTATTTGTGTGTGTGTGTGTGTGTGTATTTGTTTCTATGTACAGAAAAACATTATGGCGCGCGAACGGAAGTTGCCATCTTGTTGATGGCAGTTAAAGATAAGCACACAAAACAAACACAAAACACAAAAAAAAGCTGCGGAGTTTTCCGCTGTTTTTCTTTTTATTGCACAGCATTTTATGTTATTTGTTTGTGGAAATATATACATTTATATATATATATGTACTTCTATCTTTTGTTTCCTTGCTGTGTGTTTTTAAGTTTTATGTGTTTTTCCTTTTGCTTTTTTCGCTTCTAATTTGCAATTTTGTTTTTTTTGGAAGGCGAACGGCGACGCCTTTAAGCGGTTTTGTCATGTCATTTGGTAATTGGGTGGCAGCGGTTGGCACTTTATATATTTTGCAGCCAGTTGGCAGCACCCAAAAGCGAGCCACAAACTTCCGTCTGGTCACACTGTTTCCTTTGCTTTGGGTGGGCGTGTCCCGCTTTTAAATTGAGATCTTTATAAGCGCACATTTCTAAATATATAAATATATACAATTTAAATTTAAATTGGTATCCCACTCCCTCATAATTCAGTTTTAGTGTGTCGCCTTCTCGATAAGTTTGGCAAATTAAATGCGCCATAAAATTCACATTTTTACAGATCGTAAACAAAGGCGACTTCAACGCCGCCGCCAAAAAAAAAACAACGCAACGCAGCGAAAAGTATAAATATAAAAAAAGACATTTAAAATCAATAAATTATAATTAAATTATAACATAAGCGTATGCTAATTTCCACAGCGTTAATCTCCCCCGCGGCGTTTGTCGCATTCTTATTACAATATTTTGTCGATTTCCGACGATTTCTTTGCGGCCTATATCATTTTTTTTTCTCTTTTTGTTTTTTTTTTTTATATTCTTTCGTCGGACATTGGCATTTTTCTTTGTGCGTAAGCGAAAATATTTATGAATTTTTAATAATTACAACTCAACTCAATAAATGTCGCACTTTAAACTCTGCTTTTAATATTGGCAAACTTCAGCGCTTAACAAAATTTGCATATTTTTAAAAGAGTTTCTTTAATGTGATTTTTAAAAATATATTTTTAGCATATAAGCCTAGAAGCGTATTTTATAAATAGAATTGGGTTTTTTCTACACCTCAAAAAGAAATATTTTAAATATTACTTATTTATATAATTAGTCAGCAATTGAATTATAAATCAATCTGCTAACAATTCTTACAAATAACTTTTGTAGGGGAGAGTTTAGAGGGGGAATCGAAAATCCAGCCAACTGCATTCGCTGAGCAAACAAACAGCTCAATTATGTTAATCAGCTTCACGCCCATCCGCAACATTTGGCTAATAAAAACCCCCCTAATACAAAATACAACACACCGGCAGGCAATAAAAAATTACACTTGCCATGTGACAGGCAGCTTCCTTTGTTGTTGGCCCAAACCACCCGCTGCAGGTTGCCACCTTTCACCCTTGTTGAAGGCCAAACACAAACAACAACAACAATGGGGAAAAGAACTCCATTCAACAGCAATTAGGGATGATCATCAGCAGCAACAGCAGCCAGTAGGGGTTGTTGTTGTTGTTGTTGCTGTTACCACCCCCCAGTTGTTGTCATTTGTTATTGAGCCAAACACACACCAACAAAAAAGTTGACTTCAGCTTTAGCTCGTGTCATAAATACGCCCGAACATAGACAAACAATCAACAATTTATGCACAGCACTAGGCAAAGAGAAGGGGAAAGGGAAAGGGGGAGGTTTGTGTGCACTTGAAAAGGGGTGGCCCAAAAGCCAATGCTGCGCCCAGCGGGTTGCGGGGGAGGAAAGGGTGGGGGGAGGGGGGGGAGGGGTTTGGTTGCTCTGCCAAAATTGCTCAGCGAGTAGCGCATGTTAAACATGAATTATGAATTGTTATTGAGATTGATGTTGTTGTTGTTGTTGCTGCTGTTGTTGTTGAGACTGAGACTGTTACTGCCCCTGTACACTTGACAAAAAAAGTGTAGGAAAATAAATAATATACTTAATATTAGACAAAAAATGCGTGTTTTTTTTTGATATATTAAAAGAATGTTTTGTAGAGAATTTTTTAAAAGCGTTATCGTCTAATAAAATTAATAAAAGTCTTATAAGCCTTATTTTATTTTGATTTTTTTTAAAACAATTAATTCAAAATTATTAACATATACTTTCATTATTAATTTAAGAGACTAAAAATTACACAATAAAAAACAAAAAATTATTGTATATTTAAATATTAAAGGAATGTTTTTAGAAAAAAACGCGTTATCTTATTTTTATTTATTTGTTAATTAACAAGTATTTAAAACAATCAATTCAAAAACATAAATATTTAGTTTAGTTATTATTTTAAGAGATTTCTTTTCGTTTATGCATTAAAAGAGTTTGTTTATTATTTCTTCAAATGTTTCTACTATAAATTTCTCTTCTTTTCGCCCAGTGCAGATGTATCTCATATGCCATATTTACTGTAGACTGTATCCAGTATCCTGTTTGGCATATCCTAGTTGGTGCTCAACCAGCTTTGGCATTGTTTTGTGTGCGGTAATTTCATTGAAATCATGTTGAGTAATTGGTGCACAGTTTGTTCTGCCTAGGTGGCAAAGTGGGGTTGTTCCTTCTCTCCCTGTGTGTGTGTGTGTGTGTGTGTGTAAATAACACTGTGGGGTGACTTGGCACTTGGCTGCTGCTCCTGTTCCTGCTGCTGTTGGGATTAAGCGACCGCTGCGTCGCCTTTATGCGGTTTGTATTTATTGCCAGCTCCCCCCACACTTTGGAATTCAGCCGCCTCGTAATTGTGTTTGTGTTGGCATTATGCAACACATGTAACACGTATCTGTATCTCATAGATACGCATACGCTCCAGCGACACTTGTACCCATTCCCCCTCCCCCCCCCTTCATTTTCCCTTTTGGGCATTTTGTCATGGCCAAGTGGTTGCTTTGCTAATTTGGGCATAATTTGTGACTGTTTATTTATTTCTCGGGCTCTCGTAATTAATTTCATTTCGGTTTTTTCGAACATTTTTACATATGTTAACATTGCCAATGGCACTTTTTTTCTACCACTATTAGGGGTTTATTTTTAGCGTTGCTCGTATGTAAATCTGCTTTGAATTGATGGCTAAATCATTATTAAACTGGTTGTGTAAATCAGTCAAGTTGATTCTTGTTGAGCCAAATGATTAATCGCTTGGAAAGTTAGAAGTTTTCTCGGATTTCAACTGACCAAAAATGACATTTACAGAAAATAAATTTAAACTTCTGTTAGAGTGGTAAAATGTATATTTAGTTAATTATGAATGAAGAGAGAGAGAGAGAGAGAGAGAGAGAGAGAGAGAGAGAGAGAGAGACAGAGAGTATACTTTCAGATCTTCTTTGTGCAGTATTTATTTATAAATAAATTGATTATTTTTGTCTCTTTATTCTTCACTTGCATCTTATTTTATTTTTTTAATTCCTGCCTCTTAGCGCATTTGCAAACGTTTTACACGCTACGCTTTTGACCATAAACTACAACACCTTGAGACTGATTTTTATTTAAAAAAAATAATAGCTTGTTAAATAATTCCTAATCTTCTGAACCCCAACAGGCAACAATAAAACGCATTGATTTATAAAGCAGGCCATGAAAAGCGGATCAGCGATTTGAAAAGCACGCACCTCCAGCGTCGACGATGGCTCAGCGAGCAAAGGCACAAAAGACTTGGCCCCAGGTTCCCCCTCCCCCCTCTCAACCTTCTAAGCCCTCGTCACAGGCAGCCATTAGCCACTTGCTGTTGCAACTGCAGCTTTGTGTGCAAAGCTTTCACATGCAAATGTGTTTTGGGCCTAGACAACAAGCCAACAGCCAACAGCCAACAAGCCAAGAGCCAAGAAATAAATACGAGCTGAGACTCGAGTCTAAAGCTGGGCTGTGACTGTTAGTGTGACTCGAGCTGAGGCAAGACTCGTAAATTTGCAGCTTATTGGCAATAACTGCAAGTGGCTTGTTAACAATTTAACACGTCTTAATCGTTAAATTTGTGGTTGTTGCTGCCAGCAAAAAACAAAATGAGAAGAAAAAAAACAAATACACATACGCACAAGTTAAACGGAGGGGGGAGGGGGGGGGGGCCTAACTCAGTTGGCAAATGCCAGGCGGATGACACTTTTGTAGGTGTGAATGCAAAATAAAAATCTCTTGCATATAAACTTAAAACTGGGAACACGGGTTGGGGCTCTGTGCGGGTTTTGCGGCTTACAAACCGGTTCGATTCACCGGTTCGATCACTTTTAATAATGATATTTTCGTGCAACGTTCAACGCAGCTCAGTCGCCGTCGCAGTCGCCGTCGCAGTCAGCGTCGCAGTCTGCGTCAAACAAAAGACTTAAGTCATAAACTTTATGACATTTTGCAAAAATCGCGGCAAGAATGTCATCAATGAAACAAATCGATTTGTTTACATGCCATTCGCGTTGTCCTCTGTCTTCAACTGCCAACCTCTCTCTCTCTCTCTCTTCATCTTTCTCTCTCACTCTTTGGCTGTGTTCCTGTTTTGTGTGTTGCCAATATCGATTTGACTCCTTCTGCCTTGCCCCACACTCATTTATGTTACTTACCTTTCTGCCCGTCGCGCTTTGTACACAATTCTCAGAAGATTTTAATCTTGCTCACTGCACTTTTTTTCAATGCTGCTGCGGCTGCTGCTGCTGCACAGTCCCAGTTTGAGGCTGATTGTCTGTCCCCTTGTGTCTTTTTTAGCTAGGCGCGATTATACTCTATGAATTAAAAGAAGTTGCCATTTTTTTACTCATTTTCGTTGGACACTGTTTTCTATTATTAAACTTTAATATTTGAAAAGGAAAATTTGTCTTATTGTCTGTAAGAATAAAATAATAAAATAAAATATATAAAATATAATATAATTATTTAATACATAATAAATATTTTATTAAATTATATTTATTCTGCATAAATTTAAAGTTTTTATATTATAATATTTTACTATATTTTATAAATTATTTTAAGTTAAGCTTACTTCATAGTTTTGGTTATAGTTTGGGCATCTACAAAAAGAAGTTGTTCAAAAATAAAAAAATGGATTTTATCTTAAAAAAAATACTTTAAAATATATTATTTATTACTGTTTTATTTCATATATTTTTTAAAATAAATATCCTTTATTATTAAAATATTATTTTTGTAACTTCTTTATAGAGTGTTTCTTATTCGTTTTATTCCTTTTCATTTTTTTTGTTTAATTTTTAATATTCTTTTTTTGTTGTTGTTGTTGTTGTTTTTACCTTTATGACGGCATTCGGTGTGCGGTTTATGACTTTTCGTGTCTGATAATTTTCTGATTTTAATGTGCGAAATTAAACATCACATTTTTCAACACGAACGTTTCCAACGCATATCATAAAGTTTAGTTTAGCACAAGGAAACGACGGCATGCTGGGTGGGTTATATAAGCGAATTCTCGAGGATATATATACCTGATCAGGCCAGCTTTAAGCAGTTGAAAAAAATATACTTATACCCCCTTTTTTATAATAAAATCAATCAAGATTGGTTATAAAAAGTAAATATATAATTTTTCTATTTATTCTGCGTGCATATTTAGTTCAGTTCAGACTTTCAACTTGCATAAGATATATTTATTTTCTTGTTTTCCTACTAACACAGCAATTTGATATGGAAAACTCGTTTGGTTGTTTCAAAAGTCAGCTCCAATTCGCTTCTGATTGATCAACAATAATAAATAACGATATCAAACTACAAACTTCAAGCCTTATCGGGTAATATCCATAGCTCAGTTCAAATAACACACAGAAAAAGAAAAAAAATAAAGACTTGGTCTTAACATCTATGTAAATTCAAAAGTCAATCTCTAGCCGAATATCTTGGCCCATAGATCAGTCTTAGCCACGCTTATTGCACTTTAAACAGGCACGAATACAGACATTACACTGCCGTTGAATAGCGTACGCCAACCCAATTTGGAATGCATAAATTAGAGCACACAACAAATCCAAAATAGAAAAGAAACCTGAACTATCTGGATGTTAGTATTATTACTATTATTATTAGATTCTCCTCTTCTTTGTTGTTCCGTTTTGGGCGTAACTTGTATATAAACGCTGCTAATAACACATCTAAACTGGCCAACAAATTACCGTTTCAACATATTTTCAAAGGCATTCGATTTCAGTTACATGCGTTTTCAACAAATTTTCATGCAAATGAGTCGAATTCGTATCGAATGCTTTCTGCTCCAGACAGATGACCAGCATCCATAGACAATGCGACGCGGCGGTCCAAGATCTTCTTCTTCTCTCCTACTCCTCCACCCCCCTTTTCCTCCCTCTCCTTCTCCTCCTCCTTCTTCTCTTTTAGTTCGACACGGGCGGGCTCATTTGTCGAAGCTGCCTAACTTTATAATGCTCGTAATACACACACAAAAGTTTCCATGGTCGTAAAAAGTGTCAAAACTTCTGCTTGTTGTAGTTGTTGTTGTTGTTGTTGTCTTTTTTGTTGGCTGCTGAAAAGAAAGAAATTTCGTCTACCCTGTAAAACAAGTTTGAGCTGAGGTGTCATAGAATAGTTAAAGCAGATTTATTTTATGGTTCATTTACAATTAAAAATGTTTATCCATTATTTAATTAATAATTTATTTAAATGTTAGCCCCGTCTTAAAGTCCATTTAATCTAGGCTTGTTTAAGAGCTTAAATATGAATATTAAATGTAATGATTAATGTTTACTTAACGCAGATTAAACAGGTTTTTAATCTTAAATTGCTGTTGTGACGATATTAAAATATATTTATCGTTAACTTGTCCACATATCGATTCTATTAGTTGTTTGGAAAATATAATGTGTATAATATTTATGCAACTAATGCTGTCATTATTATTTGAACTTTTAATACTTTATATATTGACCTTAACTTAGTATATCTTAATCAGTTTATATAATAATTGATAAATACTATATTATGTATATTAGTTAAATGGATATTTATGAACTCTAAAATAGCTAAATTAAATTAACTTGCCTCTTTGTTTTATATACAATCTATTAATATCTATATAAATATATATTTTTTAAAAATATTTTAATCGAATTTATAAATTCTTAAGATAACAAACTGAAATTTGTATTTTTCTAATGAATTTAAAAATCGATTTGGACATTTTTATTTTTTAAATCGCATTCCTCTTTAAATATGCAATTTCTGTCACTTAATAGTTTATATTGGTATTCGAAGAACATTTTGCTTATCACCACTTTTCTAAGGTATCTTCTAGTTGAACATTGCCTTCATTCTCATCCGCCTCTTTTTTTTATCGCGCTGCCAGAAAAATTTGTCGAGAGCCGCCGCTGCTTGCATTGTTTAGATATTGATTTCCAAACAAACTAAAAAAAAAAAAAGAAACAGGCTAAGAAAGAAAAAGGTGTGACGACCTCTTTTGTTTGGACTAAAACGGCTACGGGGCAATATCGTTGAGCAATTTATGAATGAAAGATCCCCTCCGGAACCCACTCTCAGAAGACATAAAGTCTGGAAAATCGTTGTTTGTGCTATGACTCAGAATGGAAAACGATTTGTTTTTCCAGCCGAGTTTTTGTTGTGAAAGTGTAATATTGTGACACTTTATATTGTGCGCAAAGGATTAAATGTATGACTAAGAATGTTTGGGAGGGGGAACGGAAAGGGGAACTCGTAATGTATCTATTTAACAAATTGTTGCCGCATTGCATTCCAATTAGTGCGGCCAAAGCCAAATTTTATGTTGCATTTATTACATAATTTTGTCACAACATTTTATGGGGCTGCGTGCGGCTCAAGAGTTGATTTTACGAGCCAAGTCCAAAGGCAAAATCAACGGAAAAGAGTAGGAGAGCTGTTGGGGGAGGGGCGTAGGGGGGTAGGGAAGTTGAAGTAAGTCTTGTGCGCTGTGTGGCTCTGCAGGTTTTTCCAATTTCAGTGCAGGATTAACAAGGATTTTGTTGGTTGTGCTGGCTGCCTTTGCCTGCCGCCAGTTTTCTTCCTTGTGACGACATTTTTCAATTAAGAAAGGATCACAAGGCGCTTAGTAAGCCAGTTTACTCAGCCCACACCAACTTTGGCAGTCGAGTCTGTTCTTCGTTTAGCTGCTGCCAGCTTCAATTTTGCTTTTAATTAATTAGTGCTCAGTTTTAGTCCTTTTTTGCTGGTATCCTTGCCCGCAAAATATAACTTTTTGGCAGCTGCATTTATTGAACGTCTTGGAAATGGGCCAAAATTCTATTGCTGGCAACTTTTTGAATGCGGTAAACATTTTTTATTAGCATCATCGATTTTATTTAAGCTCTTGAGAGCTCTTTAATATATCAGCAAGTTACCCCGTTAAAGTTAAACCCGTTTCAAATCCGCTTTATATATATATATGTATATATATTTTTATTATATAAGAATTTGCAATTTGTCTTCATTTAAATTGCTTGTTCCATGATCGCTGACAATTTCAATTTCATATCTAATTTACGCGTTCCAAAGAGCACTCTCGGCATTTAATAACTGTACACGGCACACGGCTAATAGATACATTTAGCAGCAGTTAAAGCATCTTGAACTGTACATTTAGCAGCAGTTAGATTGAAATGCTTGCGTCTTATATAATTCCAGCTTAATTACCACATTCATTTATGGCACTTACGTGAGTGGCAGAACTCAACGCGCCACAAATTAAATTGCATATTTATTTAGGATACCCTGTAGTAGTGGGTTGATATGTGGAAAGAGGGGATATTCGCAAAATAGAGCAAGAAAGTTACTATTCATCGATTTAATTTAATTTTTTAAGCTTTGACTTACAAAATATCATATATAATAGCTGGGACTTATTTAATTAATAAAGACATAAGTTAGCTATATTTTAATTTTTATTAGTCTATAACTTTAACTATCGATAGTTAAAATTGTTTAGGGTTTAGATTTTAAGAGTTTTTTAAATATGTTAGCTGAGATAATTTAACATTCAGTGTCATTAGTTAGCTTTACATTTTGTTTAAATAGACAAAAATTGGTATAATCAGTTTGCAATCGATTGTTTTAAAAGTTAATAAATGATATAATCATTATCGAAAATCCTTATTATCATATTAAGTAATCACCAACGACAACTTTGATTTCTCACAAGTAAAATGTATAAATTTATCTTACTATAAATAACTTAAAAACGGGAGTATTGTAAAGTATACATATTAAAAATTTTTTTAAGATTATTATTTAACATAAAAATATATCTTATATAGTAAAAGGTTTGTACAAGAAATTGTCGGACAATCGATAGTTAATATCTGAAATAATCGATAGGAACTTTAGCTGATCAGAAAACAATAGTAAAAGTAAAAGTAAACAATATAAAAAGTTTTCAACTATTAAACTTATATTTTATGTATATTATATGAAAATAATATTAAATTTATATTATATTTATATAATATTTATATTATATTTATATGTACCTGTCAACATTCGCACAGGGTAATCTCAAGTCGACCACTCTTTACCTAAAATGTTCTTGATTGTTTTAATTTCTATTGCAGTCTATTTTTTTTTTAAATATTTAATTAACTTGTTAACAGTTTCTCAATAGCAAAATTATAAAATAATTGTGCGCAGATTGTTCTCGTTGCTGTTGTTTTTATACGTATAAATAGTTGTTGTTGTCGTTGTTGTTGTTGCTGTTGTCGCTGTTGTTGTTCACTTCATAAACAATTTGCGACACAAATGTTGCCTCAATTCGTTGCTGCAAATGCACATGAAATTAATTATAGCTGGCGCTGGCAAATAATTATAAAAAATAAATACGCGTGCAAGTGCTAAGGTGAATGGCAACAAATTAAATACAAAAAAAAAATGTATAAAGAGTATTTGCTGGTGAATTGGACAGACTTGCGGACTGACCGATCGACCACACGGCGTATACGTAATAATTAAGAAATTTACAAACGATTTATCACGTTAATTAAACGTTGGCAGCAGCAGCAGCAATAGTTGTTGTTGTTTTTATATATTGAAATATTGATAGATGGCCAATGATCGAAATCATTTCACACGATCCTATGATTGAACAGACGTAAATAGCTTTTGTTGTTGTTGCCATTTGAACAGTAATTGCTGCTGCTGCTGTGATTGTTGCTGCTGCTGTTGCTGTTGCTAATTTGCCAACTACTTTGCTTTTATTTATCTGTGTGTGTGTGTGGCGAAAGCTGTTTTCTGTTTTCTGAGCCAAGAGTGAGAGCAAAGACATTGAACCCCGTGCGCTGTGTTATAGAAATGGAAATGGAAATTGAAAATTGAAATGGCAAAACGCATAGATCACTGTAATTAGGCAAATGTGGAAATTATATTGCGAGTGAACACGCCAAAACAATTATAAATTGCAAACAACAACAAAAAAATAACAACAACAAGTGTTAAGCTTATTAAGTTAGCGGGATATGAAAAGGGTTATTAAACTAAATCAGTTTGAAAGTTAACAAGAATTTTGGCTTACAATAATTTTAAAGTTCTTCACAATTACAAATTTAAGTTCGTAACTTTGTTTGACATATTGCCCGCTAATGTTGTTATAGCTATAAATTATTAAAAATTATTAATTTTTACCCACCCTTTTCTCCTTCTCTTCTCAATTGGCCAATCACTTTGGGGAGCTCTTCAAGTCCGCCCCACTATAAATATATAAACATTATCATTAGTAGACGCCAAATGCTTTTAGTCATCTGGTTTTTGGCTCTCTTTCTGCAGACTCTTGCCCTCTCTCTCTTACCAATCAAAAATATATATACCTGCCTTTGCCAGCTGTCTGCTGGCTTATGGAAAGCTTATCTGGAGTCCATTTGCATAAGGTCTCTATTTGGATTTATCTGCAACTAAATTGTTGCGATAAAACTAATGAAAATGCGTTTTCTAATTGCACATTAGGCAAAGTGAAATGATTTTCGTCTAAGTGGAAAAAAAGAGGAAGCAGCCGCTTCTTTTTTTTTTTTCAGATCTCAAGTGCAGCTTCTGTTTATGGTGCACGTGTTGCTTTTGTATTTGCTGTTGTTGCTGTTGTTGTGGGTGTGTTTGTTGTGCGTTTGGTTTTTTGTGATGTATCGTGTTTGGGCTTTTTACGCGCCACTGCGTTGCCCATTAATTTTAATTTGTAGAAGGTATTTCGCTCTAGGGGGAGAGAAGAAGATGGCAGTAGCAACAAAAAAAGATACAAAAAATAAATACATACAACAAAATAAAACAACAATTGCACACAATCATTTTCAATTTGATGTCATTATGTGCAATTTGTCAACAATGTCCACAAACTCACTCAAGCGTGTGTGTGTGTGTGTGTGTGTGTGTGTGTGTGTGTGTGTGTGTCTTGTATGTTGCTGTGATTTGCGCTATGCAAATGACGAACCGCCCCCAACTACCGCTCATTGCACACCCCACACACACAACCCACACACACAACACACACACACTTCGAACACGCCTCCAGCTCAACAGACATTTAGTCAACCTTACTGTTGTGTATAGGAAATACCCTAGCTGTGGGTTGTTAAGTTATGTTGCAAAGTTTGTAACGCAAGGAAAGGATATACAGGTAGGTTTAATTTACTAAAATGATATGTCTTATATGTCTTATATAGTATTATATATACTCTTGATCAGTCGTTGTCCATTTGATTTTTTGTCTGCTTTTAATCAATTTTGTGCATTAGTTTTTTTTAGCAATTTTTCTATTACTTTGCATAGGTAAGTATTTTTGGCAGACAATATATATGTATATCTAAGTTGGCCAATTCAGCACACTATATCATATAGCTGTCATATGATTTAAATGGTTAATATTATGTTTTTGTATGACAAACTTTTTGTTTTTTCAGATATCTTAACCAAACTTGGACATTATTGGCATTAGGAATCTGCGAACACGTGCAAAAACTTTTTTAAAATTACTTTAATATATACTTCTATATACCATAGGAACGATAAGGCAAAAAATCTTTTCGTATGCAAAACATTTTTCATTTATTTTCACTTGATATGATAACCAAACTAAACTAGTGTAAGCATCAGTAATCTCTTAAAACACACACATAATTTTATTAAAATCGATTCAATATTAAATATATTTCCCATAGGAACAAAGTTAAAAAATCAATTTTCCCAAGAAAAATTCTTTTTGTTTAAAAGTTATCATAATATAATATTTAATAATATTTATATTAAATATATATATATATAATATAATATAATATAATGTCATAATATGAATATTGGAGTTCTTTATTATATAGCTCCCATATAAAAACTTAATCTTGATTGGAAATATTTTTTTTGTTTTTTTTTTTATAACAAACTCAACAATTATGATCTTTATCTAATTTTATAAATATAAACTTAAGTTAATTATTGATAAATAGCTACATATTTTAGCTAACATAGGAAAAATTGGGTATACAACAACTTTTCCATTAAACATTTTAGCTTTTCTTATATGTGAGTGTTCTAAGCGATCTCTTATTTTAACTACTTATTTACTCTTAGATATGTTTAATATATTTTCTTGAGTTTTTATATCTAAGCAAAGTTAATTTGGAATTCTCGAAAAAAAATTCCTCGTTTTTTAAATGTTTTATAGAGCATTTAATTTTCGGTTTATTTGAGCTACTTTTATTCAATTTGTGTGCTGTTGTTGTTGTTGTTGCTTTTGTTGTTACTTCGTGACGAAAAGTGATTGAAAGTAAACAATAAAAGCGACACTCGACGCCACTTTCCACCTTTGTCGTGCCCCCTTCCCCCCCCCCCCCCCTCACCCCTACCTCCACTCTTTTCTTTTTGGGGGGGCACCTTTCATTTGGCTAACAATTTTGTACTTTGCGTTTTGTTTAGCTGTTTGCCCAAATTGGCCAATTGCGATTGGTAACAGCAGCAAACAATTTAATTCAATTAAATAAACTTTTTTCCTTTCAGCCTTCTGCCTGTCGTTTGTTATTTAGCGACAGTTGTTGTTGTTGTTGTTGTGGACAATTGTTTTATGTGAAATTTGTCACACTGTCATGTGCATTTTATATATAGAGTCTGTCAGGGCTGTCACTAGTGCAGAACAACATTCAACATTCAACATTCAACCAGCGGCTAATTTGCCAACTCAATTATTTATAGAATTTCCTATTTAAAATGGCGACATAATTAGCTAGGGGCTTGTCCCCGAGCAGGGGGTTGTTTTCAGCTCCGGCCTAAAATTGGTTCAACAACGTTTTTCCATCGAAAATTACTGCGGAAAATTGGCGCTTTGTTGGCTGAGAGTTGAGCAAAGTGGCAACAGCTGGCGGAAATTTGGTGCAAGTGAATTAATTTCGTATATTAAAAAGATTTTTTGTTACCATATAACTTATAATTTCAAATATGGCTTCCTGTTAAAATACGTTTATTATGTGCAATTTATTTTAACGATTTGAAAGCAAATTTAGCAACAAACTTCATAAACTTCATAATAAAATTAAATTTTTATAAATTTTTCCAAAATATCTTCGAACCAAAAAAAATAAAAAGAACTTTCAGAATCATTTCAATATATAGCTAATTCTATAAATTATTGCTTAAGTTCTTGCTATCTCTTCTATAAGATGCTATTATTGTTATTTGTTCATAAAAATAAATATAAATTTAAAGAAAAAAGAAAAGAATCATTTTGAAGTAATCAAAGTGTGTAAAATGTCAAAGTAGCGACCACTTACAGCAGCTGGGATCGTGTCAATGATGTGCGACACACACTCAAACACACACCCAAACAAACACAACAAGACACGAGACATGCAACCAAAAATAGGCGCAACAAACATGAATGGAATTGTCATACATACAAATATATATTGTAGTATGGGCCAAAACTAACAATCAAAGCGAAAATAATTAAACGACTGTCAGAGGGAACACGCGGTGTCAAACAGACAGCTAAACAAGCCAAGGCTGAAACGAGGAGATGGAGCAGTTGAAGTTGTGAAGAACATTCGTAAAGTTTTTGGGCCCACACACAAACTGAGAGAGTTGACACAATGCTGCGATAAATTTGCTCATCATTCACTCATTCAGTGTGTAAGTCATTCACGATCGTCGGCCCGATATTGCTGTTGACTATAAATAAAGCGGGCCTCATCAGTCAAGTTGCCCGACCAAAAGCTAATGTGGAACTGAACTGAAACTGAACTGAAACTGAACTGAACTGAGGTGCCAATGATAGTGGCTGGGCGACATTTCCTCATTCCACTGAATGTGGCTGCTGCTTTGACTGCATCCAATTTGCGGTGATCATTCATGTAACGTGTAACAAGATCATTTGATTCCCTCTGTATTTCTGTGGCGCTGTGTGTGGCAGCAACGAGTAAAAGTGTCAACGTTTACAACGTATCCAAAATGTCAAGTTGCAAACTGACAGCTTAGTGCCCCAAAAGACACAGCTACTTATTGCCAATTGGGCAGCAACTGTTGCTGCAGTCTGTTGCTGCTGTCTGCTGTCTGTTGCTGCTGTCTGCTGTCTGTTGCTGCTGTGCACGCGAGCAACTCAATGAAATTGTTACATCAAATTTTACCTTTTAATTGCAATACACATTTTTACAGCCATATGCTGCACCCACTTGCCAAGTCTTAATCATTATCCTCACTCTTTGTATACCCTTTAAAAAAGGCGTTATTTTTGTTTTGGTAACAAATATGTAACACATTTAAAGGGGTAGAGAAGTTTACAGTTTATTATAATACTTTAGACTATACTAAAAAAGAAACGATAAACAAATACTAATTTTTTACTGGAGCGTGTTTTTATATCATTAACAAATAATTAGGAATAATATTTCAATTAAATATATTATTACCAACAGAAGCTAACTTTATAATATGTAATTATTATAATATATAAAAATTATCGCAATTTCAAATCTTTATAAAGATTTTTTTTATTAAGTATTTATCTGTCTGAAGAATAATAAGTAAAGTAAAGTTTTAAAGGGAGGAATATTTACAGGGAAATGTTTTTTTTATTGGGTTTTTTATAAAGTGTTTGTGTTAAATATAAAATTTTTAAGATTTAATATATTCCTATTGCATCCCGAAAGAGCATTTGAACTTCGTCAGATGAAAAAAAAGAAGCTGCACCTTCTTGTGTTTTATTCGCTTGTTGTTTTTCTTAGGTTTTTTCTCTTTCATTTTTTTTGCATTTCGATTGAGTTAATTGTTTTTGTGCCCGGGGTGCCACTGACTGGGGTATGTCAAACAACTGTCAGTTAGTTCGTCATCAGCAGCAGCAGCAGAAATAACAACAACAACAACAACAACCAGATCGTGATCGAGGCATGTGATTAATTTGCAGTCGTTTTAGGCAGACGTTCGAAACTGGCATCGTTTCATTGTTTAAACAAAATATTGACTCATAAGTTTGTTGATTAATTAAACTCACCAATAAATCAAACGGTACAGAAAGCAAGCAAGAGACAGCATGCTAGTTAGAAAGGGAGGGAAACATCCTCGGCAGACAGTTCAGCTGATGAGCATCAACACCGCTGGCAGTGTTGAAATATTGACACCACAGGTGATTTTATATGGAAGTCAATAATTTTAATTTTGTTTGTTTTTGTTTCTCTCTCTCTCTCTTTCTTTGTTTTCTTTTGTGGCTTGTTACACAAATTAGGCACAGACAACGCCTCGATTGGGTTCTCTGGGGCAGTCGAAAGGTAACTCAGGTGAATAAACCAAGCGCCATGCGGGCTTGAACTTCGGGTTAGAGGTCAATTAAATATTATAACAAAATTCCAGCATCGGAAGTATGCCAAATGAAGCTCATTAATTTCCCCAATCGCAGCTGTTAACCAATCAAACAAAAAATGTTTGTTTTATTGATTTTTAATAAGACATTTCCTCTCCATTTTTTAACACATCCAAATGAAATTCCTTTTGTTAGTCATAAATATTTATCGAATATAGGTAGGTAGTTAAAATGCGCTTTTGTTGGATTAAAGTTATATAAATATGCAAGATTTTAAGTGTAATTACTTTGGTATTTTAACTCAATGTTATATATATTTTGATTTAATTTAATTTAATATACATATATACTACGATTGTTATACATAATTAAAGTATAGATTATTTATGATAATTTATTATATAAATATATATATCAATTAAGTCATCTGCTTTTTATATATTTTTTGCAATTTCATATTCAGCTGCTTTATTTGCAGAGTTTAATAGCAACCAGCTTCACATGAGTTATGATTGAGTATGCAAATATAGTTCCATAGCAAGCAGCTTTTTTTTTACTTTAAGCAGCAGCTCGTGCATATTGATTATTATTAAAATAATTAAGTTAGTCAGTTTTAGCTTAAATCTTTGTTGTTGCCAAGCTCGACTTGTGTTCACTTTTACCCTTTTCCTTTGGTCTTCTCATTTGTGTGGCTAATTTTCTCACGCTGCCTCACAACTGGCTGTGGGGCAGCTCCTTTTTTTGGCCAACAACACAAAGCTCGAGCCGCGCCAACGCCCAGAAAAATGCGCTTCCTTTCAAGGGGAAATCGTAGCCCCTGCAGCACCGCCAGCTACCTACACATGATTGATGGGTATCTGGCGCACAAATTAACACCGGAATTACTCGCAATACTTTTGAAGGTTCGGCTATTACCTTAAAGCTCCACCCCTGAATGGATGCGTTGGCCTCATTTGAAATGATGCCGACATTCAATTAGGCTAAACTAAAACACAAAAAAGCCGCCTAATGCCGCACAACTTGCAGCAGCAGCAGCCAGTTGAAAGTTAATGAGACGACGATTGCGACTTGCCACCGGCCTCAGCCACAGACCAAAGTTGCCCCCAGCTCGCAATGAGTCATGCGTCGGGCCCACCGAACACGTTAATTATGAAACTGCAACTAAATCATTACATTTTAAGCCAGTGTCAAACGCGCAGCTGGAGCTGAAGTTGGAGCTGAAGTTGGAGTCGAAGTTGGAGCTGAAGTTGGAGCTTCGTTTTGCTGCTTTCTGTTTCTGTATCGCTTGATTAATTGCAAAAGGTGCGAGAAGCAAAATGTGAAAAGGGTTTCGCTGCATGTCCTGCCGGTTGTCGCATGCGATACACTGCAAAAAATGAAAGGGTAGTAAGAGTTGAAAGTAAACTTAAGCTGAAGAATTGCTAACCTTTTTCATGCCATTTATGCTTTTTAATGCTTATTAAAAACTAAACCTTTAAGCTCTATAATTATTCGTCAAGAAAGTCAAAGAATTAAACAAAAAATGTTTGTCTATATTGAGGATATTGTTTTTGTTCCTTTGTTTCCTTACTAAAATATTTACTACAATTATTCTTACTACATTAATACTTTCTCATGCATCTTTGTTTTATGCCTGCTCTGATTTATTTTTAATTCCTTTTTTTGCTCTATCCGCAATCGTTTTACTCTGCAATTTTTACTCTCTTTACTTACTATTAATCCCTTTTTCTCTTCCATGTTTGCTTGTCTTTTCTACATTTTCCTTTGTTTTGCATTCGTAAATGTTTTACAGCTGATTTGCTGCTACTTCAACATCTCATTTAGAACTACTTAAGATGCAATTTAAAATTGTCGGTAGATATTGCGCTCAGTGTAATTGTCACCCCCCTCTCAGCAGTGGTTACCGCCGCCCCTGTTAATTACCTAGTTTGTGGGGCTAGCGAGCTGATCGAGGCGTGAATGCCAGCGTCAACAGGCTAGCACCTGAGCCCCGGGATCGGCGCAAACTGAATTATTGCTGAAATATTTGCTGATTTATTGGCTGGGATGGATTAACAATTTTGTTGTTGCACTTGTTGCACGCCATATGCGTGTTAGTTGCAATGTTGTTGTTGTTGGGTTTGAGCTGCAAGCTTGTTGCAATTAGTTTTTGCATCACCACCCAGCGAGTGGCGCATCCGCTGAATATCAACTTACGGCTCAACCTTGAACCGCGTCACAAGTCGCAAGTGTCCAATGCGAAAGTTGCGACCATTAAATCGAGCTGGCAGCTTCCAGTTGCGGCAGCTGAGGCAAACTTCCGTGTAATTAAGTGGCAGGCACACAATGGCCAAGCACCACCAGCACCACCAGCACCACCAGCACCACCCATTGTGTGGCCACAGTCCGAGCTCAACTCAAGGCGAGTGCACAAACAATTTGTGAAGGCCCAGACAAGCGTATGCACATGATTTCAACAAGACGTGGCAGACGTCGCTAACGTTGCCTCCTGTCTGTGGCAACGGCGCCAGTTGTTGTTGTTGCAACACAAAGATATCGCAAATATGATAAATTGGGCGCTAACTTTATTTATGCGCCTGCGCCAACAAAACACGGGCCAAGGCAACACAAAAAAAGAAAACCAGCTAGCAGCTTTTGGCCAGATTCTGCTGGCCTCGTTTGCTGTTTGGCTGTAACTTGAAGCCATTTTGGTCAACCAAATAAAGTTGTCAGCTGGCTCCTTCACACAAAATGCAAATGATGGCCACTCGAACTTGGACTTGGCCTCGCCTCGGACTTGGTTGCAAGCAATTTATATTTGTTTTTTTTTTTTGTAACGTGTCTTTGCAAATTAGAGTATCGTGCCAGGTTTAGTTGCTGAAAAGTTTCTTAAATTTCAATGCGATTTAATTGATGTGTGCGACACGATCTAAACATAGCCTGATAAAAAGATTGGCTAAATATAAAATATACCCTTTAAATTTGTAAGTATCTTTTTATAGCTTGCCACTAAATGGAATAAAAACAATGAAAAAAAAAAATAATTTTTATAGGGTATCTAACATTCAAACACTGCCAAACTGTTGCAACTTGTTTGGCATTTTGTTAAAGCCGGTTGCCACACAGCAACCCCAGCAAAACAGAAGCTGCGGAAGTCTTTAAAGCTAATGGAACAGCTTACGGGAACCGGGCAGCAAACTAGATCCAGTTCTCGTTCATTCAATCAGAACTAGTTCGCAAATATAAAAAAATAGTGATTGCAACTTTAGATACCATAGAAGAATGCTTTGCATTAATAACTTTATCAGGGTAATTTAGCTGTGTGAAATGTGGGTCAACCGACAAATGCAGTTGATTTCGGGCCATTTCCTTGAGTTGTGTGAAAAACTGTTAAAGAATAACTAATTAATAATTATAATCAATAAGTGCACACATAAATCATTGACTGTGTTGTCCGTGTTAATTGCATAGTTTTTTTATAATTGATTCGACTGTTGAATGATTTATTGTCGTTACTTTACATAAGTGCCCAGAAAGTGTTTAATAAATTACACAAACAAAGGAATTTGCAAATCTCCAATTCAAATGTTTTAACAACTCATCAAGGGGCTGTTCTGATGGACACGCCTCAAATTCACAATAAATTAGCCACGTTTACAACAATGTACGTTAACTGCCAAACAAGTTTTACCATTTGTTGACTATTCTACAAAAATAAATAGAAAGTAATTTACAAATATTTTTGATTTTGTGTGTAAGCAATGAAGTTTTTATGAATAATATATTGGGTATCTATAACATTTATTTTTGGCTTATACAGATTTTTTGTATCTTATTTCACTATTAATATAAAAAAAAAAAACATAATTTTTTACCTGTTGCATATAAAGTACATAGTTTAACTTTTGTAAAACCACTTTATTTATTTTCCATAAAAATGATTTTTCTTTTAATGAGAAGAGAAAAACTTTAGAAATCCTTTTTAATTTTATTTCTGCCTACATAATTCATGTTTATTTAAATTAAATGTTTACAATTTTCTTTGTCTCATTTTTATAAACGTTTTATTGGCTAATTTAATATAAGATTTTAATCACATATTTCTATTAAAAATAATTTAAAGTTAAAAGAAAATAATTTAGACCATTTAAATATATATTACCCCGAATATATGTCTTTATATATCCTTATTCTTATTAGAATTTGTATTTATATTGTGACTGTAAACCTTCAAATAATTGTCACCAGTTTTGATTTGAAGATCGATTTAATATCTCATCTTTAGCTTCGATAAATAAGCTTGTTATTCCCTATAAATATTTAATTCTTTTTATCCTAAAAGCCAAGTAAGTGTGTCTTATAAAAGAAGCAAATGAATATATTTATTATTATTAATTAATATTATAATACTTATATATATTAGACATTATTATAATTATATTAATTAATATGTTTAAATGTGTTAATATTAAAATATATGTATATATATATATATATCTATATATATTATTATTAAATCTTATTATTATATTTATTGTGTATACTATATTTTATTATAATTATAATTATTATTATTTATAGATTATTAGAGTAGCGAGTTTAAACCTCTGAACTTAGAGAACATTAAAACCCCAGCCAATATCTTCATTTATATCTATGTCTCTTTTATTACTTAAATATGTCTTTAACCGCATCTGTTACTTTATACATTGTATTTTATTTTTATGTATTAAGGCAATCCCATAAATGTCAAAGGGTGTCTTTCAAAATTGACCAACTGACGAATGTCAAAGTCAATACAAATAAAAACTGAAAACACAGCTACAACTACACGAATCGATTGCAATATAAAATCGATCATTAACGCTGTTAATTTGCTCGGATCGGCCCGACGGGCGTTGATGGCGACGACGACGACAAATCGTCAGTTGGCAAAAGCCAAAGAAAAACGAGAAAAAAAAGGGTGCAAGAGTCATAAAAATTAAAAGCAAATTACGAACCAACAACAATAATAATAATAACAGCCGTAACGTACAGCGGCAGTTAACTCGACAATATTAGCGCAGTGTTTGAATGGATTCGATCGATTGGGCCACCGAATAACGGGACAGCTATTGAAGCTATTGAAGCTACTATTCAAGCTGACCAAGCGCGACCTTTTGTCACTCCATATTGACGCACCTTGTGCCAAGACGCGCACTTCCGTTTAGCATTGAAGCGCAACCGTTTCAATAACTGATGTCGTCCCCCCTCCCCCTTCCACCCTCCCTCCTTCCACACCTCCCTCAATCAAAAGGAAAAAGAGTTGAACTCTATGCGTATGCAATTTGAGTGCCTAATGACGCAAAGTAATGAACTTGCTGAGTCCCCCGCCCCCGCCAAATACAGCTGGAGATGGGCGTGGCATGATTTATAAGGCACGAGAATGAAAAAAATAGCACGAAAATATTTTAGAGAAATATGTTGTGAACAAATTTGCGGGTAGAACAAAGTGAATAGACTTTAAAGACATTTAATTAAATCTATAGAAGGATTCTATATTAAATTTAAGTCTGACTAGAAAAGTGATCATTGAAATACATATTAAAAAAAAAATAAATGATTATAAAAATAATAAAATAATATTATAATATTTTTATTAATTAATATTAAAATTAATATGATTTTAACCTATTTTTTTAGAGTATTTCTTTTTCCTATTTTTTGCTTAATATTAAAGATTTTTGTATTTTATTTATTTTATATTTTATTATATTTTATATTTATTATAATTTATAAAAAAAAAATAAATGATTATAAAAATAATATTTTTATTAATTATTATTAAAATTAATATTATTTTAACCTATTTTTTTAGAGCATTTCTTTTTTCCTATTTTTTGCTTAATATTAAAGATTTTTGTATTTTATTTATTTTATATGTTATTATAATTTTTTTGTATTATATTATAATTATTTTCTTTAATATCAAAAAGCACGACTTAAGCGATTTCCCATCTCTAAAACGAGCACGGAGTTAACGCATTGAACCCAACCCCTTTTTTCGCGCTTGATGTGTTGTTGATTTGTTGTTGTCGTTATTGTTGTTGCCGCTGTTGTTGTTGTTGTTGTTGCTGCTGATGGGTGCTAAAAATCGTCACAGCTGTGCAACGTTCCGAATTGAATGACTTAATGTGCAACATTGTGTCATCAATATCCGTTCGCATTCAGCTTTCAGCTCGATACTCGATTGAGTTCTGACCAACTGCCCGTGACAAAAGTGTGAATTACGCTTCAGCTTGAACGCCCACTTGTGCCAAGGGATCTCTATCCCTCTCTCTCCCTCTCTCTCTCTCTCCCTCTCTCTAGACCCCTTCCGCCCACTGTCAACGCAGTTTGTTTCACTCGTCTTGGCCGCTTTAATCCTTCACTTTCGCATCGCATGCGAGCGTCGATTTTTCGTCTAGTGCTTTCTGACTGACATTTGACAGTCAGTCAGTGTCAAGTCATCAATATGTACTTAGCCCCGAAACGGGCAACCTTCTTCGCCCTTCGTGTCTCGGCCCCGGCCTAATCCCTATGTAAATCTGTCAAATTAGACGCGATTAGTTCAAAGTGTCAAGTAGTTCTTAGCCCTCTTCTGACGGTGCCGCCGACAATGGGTGACTTTGGATTTTGACTCTTTGACTTGACTTGTTGATGGGCATTTGCTCGAAAATTTGCCTTCAATATAAGTTATGTGTTTTATGGAATTAAAATTAGATCGAAATGTAAGTTTGTAGGTGGGAAAAGTTGAATGTTGCTTCTGCTGTATCAAAATTTGTTGTTTCTACTTAATTATAAAATACATTTATAAAAATATTTACTTAATGTCAAGAGCTGTGCATCTTTTTATATCCATAATTATTATTCCCACATTTATACGCCTTTTACTACAAGTTCTTAGAAGTTCTCTAATGAAGTCTAAATATAAATAAAAATAAAATTCAGTTTATTTCCAATTAATGTATGACAAAAATTTTTATTTGTAAACATTAATATAATTCAAATACATTCATATATATATTGTCTTAAACTTTTCTTGAAAGAGTGAATTTAAATATATAAATATACAATAATAGAAGGATTTGAAAAAGCTATTTTTTTATTTCTTCCTATTTTTTGAATAAATAATAATTAAATAAGTTCACATCTTTTATCTAAGCTAAACTTACCTTTAAGCAAAAGAACAACTCAATATTTCTTCTCTTCCTCAGTTAACTAAATTTAGATTTAAAAATACTTTCAAGCTTTTTTTCACACTATAAACCCTTAATTCACAGATCTTCCCCTTACTCAAAAAAAAAAACCTTTCTCACGCCCTCTTTTAATGTCTTCAGTTCTTTTTTAGTGTTCTATCGAAGTGTGCACCAATTTGCACAGCTAATAAAATCTAAATTTCATTTAAATTAATTTACAAATTCCCACGTATGTCTACCAAAAAAAAAGAAATATCAAAATTTTAACTAGCTTCACTTAGCGTGCAAAACAAATTTGCGAGCGCAACAAATTGTTAAAAAAGGGAAAAGCCAAAATAATGAGAAGTGAATCACGCGACCTGCGATCAACGCAACTTTTCAATTTAGTGGCAGCGGCAACGGCGCCCGAGCAGGGACGGCGTATGCTTAGCAATTGGCAACGCCAGCCGACTCATCATCATAATCTTCATCATCATCATCCCCATCGTCATCATCATCCCCATCTGCAACGTTGGTCCACGGTATCGATATCATAATGACACTATCCGACGTTGCGCAACTGTGACAAAATTAATTTTCAACTTGACTGCATGCAGTTAGACAGAGAGAGAGAGGGAGAATGTTGCCGACACCCTCGCACCGTGCACCGTGTTGACGATAATGAGACCATAGATAACAAAATTTTATGCTACCGAATTTCCACCGAAATAGTTGCGCGAATTTGCGAGTGGTGCAAAGCACTCACAAGTCAACAGCAGGCGAATGTGAATATGTGTGTGAATACATTTGTGAATGGGCTGTTAGCCACCCCTTTTGTCAGTGTGTGTGTGTGTACGTGTGTTTGGCCGTTGGCTATCGGGGCAATCAAAACCCCACCGCACTGACAAATTGTTCCGCTAAATAAATCACGATTCATGATTATCGCCATGAAATCGAAATTTTCCGCTTTATTTTCCATGTCAGCTCGGGCCAGCGCGAGTTCTATCTGTAATATGCTTTAAACGTGAAAAGCATCCCTTTCCGACCACGCCCACTCCACCGCCCTTTTATTCGGACTGCGGCAGCTGAATTATTGATTTAGGCTGGATTAGTTTTCTTTGTTCTTTTTTTAGTTAAATGAGATGATATTTAAGTTTATTGAGTTATGGGGATATGATATACAGGGAAGTTAAAGGAAATGTTAAGTATGTCTTCTCCCTGAATGTCAAATGTTACTGAACTGTTTACTTTCTCACAATTAAAGTCTTAAAAAACTATACAAAAAAATCAATTTAAAATGTAAGAAAAAGAAAAGAAAAGTTAAGCAATTATCCCAAGCGACCTTAACAGTTTCAGTTTCGCTTAATTAAAATGAATCTCGTATTGACCTTCAGTTAACAAACAAAAAACAAAGTCAGCCTTATTTTCTTTGGGTGGAAGATTCGCCAAAGACTCTGCAATTAACTAGGGCTTCAAGGTTAACATCAATATCCAAATCAAAATCAAACTCAAATCAAATCAAGCTCAACAACAAACGACTGACAAATCCTGAGAAAGTCAGTAAGCCAACCAGAAACAACAATGCACAATCAAAGCCGCCACCCTTCGGGCCAAGCCAGGGGTGCAAATAACAAATATGGAAAAAGAGAATACAGTGAAACCACAATAACAAGCCGGCCTGTCATATTTGCTCATTTAACGGGCTGACACATCAATGTCACATCAAATTCCCGGGCTCGCACTGGAAATGAAGGAAAAATGTAAAAATGTGTCATTGTCATCAAATCGCGTTCGCTGTGAGTGAAAACAAAAGCGCGCTAAAACATGACAGCTAATCTAATGGCAATTATGAGGCCGTTACCGCAACGCTGCCACTTCCCCTAGATGGCCCCCCTACCCCTCCCTTCGCCCCTAGGCGGTGCCTCCCCTTCGCCACTAGCCAGAGGCTGCTGCATGTGTGAAGCCAAAACCTCAATTCGTCTAATTGAAGTTAAGCATAACGAATGAGCATCGTCCACTCAACCACCAGCAACGAGTGTACACTGTGCGAAAATAAGGAGTTGGTTGAAAACCAATCAACCAATTCAGCTTAGTTGCTCTTTTAATTTTTATTCAGAATATTCCCTTAATTAAACTGGGTAGGATAAACAAAATTTAAGAAAGCATTTAAATTATGATATACTAAATAAACACATTATACTGTGGTTTTTTTAATTTCTGTTGATAAGATATTCTGTTTAATTCATCATTTATTTAATGATCAGTAGCTTGTCAACTAAATCTCTATATTTTTCCTCCTATTTAACATATTTGATATTTTTCCATTTTCTTATTTTATTTTTGCCAGTTTAAGTTTAGTTATTTAAAATAATAATATATTTAAGTAATAATAATAATATTTATTTCAATTATAAATAAAATACTCCCATCCTGTTGGTAATATTATTAGATATGTTAATATTTCATTAGGTTTTCATTAATTAATCTTAAATTATGTACATTGTTATAATTTATTTAACACTCGGCATGTCGACTTTTTTTAATGAATAAATAAATTAAATTTAAATAAATAAATAAATTAGCTGTACGATTAAACAGATTTATTAATTTAAGTGTAAAACAAATTTAGAGGTGTTAAAAATATTTTTGTCATACAGTTTTCTTTTAACTAAAGTAATTTAAATATTAGCTCTTTCTACAATTCAGCTTGGTTTGCCTTCAAACTAACTCACATTTTTCTTTGAGTGCAGCAACTTCTACCTCATACCCCGTACCGCAATTTCACATCGGTCTTCAGCGACCAGCATCAGCCGTCAGCTCGATCACAGCTCGCAGTTGTTGTTGTTGTTGTTGTTGCTGTTGCATTTTTTTGTTTTTTTTTTTCTTTTTTTTTTGGACTAACAAACTGTCAAAAGTGACATGACAAGCGACGTATCAAACGAAATCAACAGTCGGCGCAAAACAGTTGCTGTAATCAGCGTTTTCTAGGTGCGTGCGGGGGTCGCTCCCCGAGGGGTGGACGAATAGTTGTTGTTGCTGTTGTTGTTGCTGTTGTTGCTGGTGCCATTTACGGAGTGATTTCCAGCGTTTGACACTTGACATGCATATGAAAATTCTGACACGTCAACGCGCGGTGCTTTTTACACACGCCAACAGAGAGAGAGAAAGAGAAAGGGATAGAAAGAGAAAGAAAGAGAGATTCCGATTTGACCGCTCTGCGTTTGTAATTTGAAACGTTACTAATTTTTTTCCAGCTACGCTTTTGTCTTGTAGACGTTGCTGAGCACTGTGGTAAGGACTTTGAAGAGTATTAAACAAATATATACATATACATGTATAAATAAATAAATAGAAAATAAATATACGAGTTAAAAACCCCAAAGAGATATTTGAATGAATAAATAATTATAAATAAATAATAATATTTATATAAAGCTTTGTGTAAGGCTAAAGATCTTGATTATTTATACAAGCTCTCAGATTCGAACCTTGGGATATTTAAAAAAAGCCAAATAATATATTTTATTAAAGTGTCAAGCCCTTAAACTTTATTTTCACGACTTTATTTGTATTATAACTGAATATTTTTAACCAAAAAAAATACCTCTACTTATCGAATACCAATCGGATTTGAACCTTAAATCTTACCAAAATAATAATACCAAAGTTTTTCTATGACTTAGCTTCTGAATGCTTTTTTGAATTTAACTTCAATAATTTCAACTTTCAATCTGAAAGTTTGTTTGTCTTAAACAATAAGCTGAAACCACTGTGCGCATTGGTAAAAAGAGTCGAGCCTTCTTCGATTGGAAATGGCTCTGTTGGGGCAAGGGGGCGTGGCAAACTTCAGCTAGACATCAAAATGTTGATTGACGCATTTGACAAAAGTGGCGATTAAAGGCGTTCAATCGCGTCGGTCTTCGCCTCTGATGTTCGACATTAGCCCCAAGCCAATATTGTTTCCTTATACTCTATATATATATATATATATATATGTATGTATATGTATGTGTGTGTTTGTTTTGTTCTGCTAGGTAATTTACCTATTTCAATATCGAGTGTTTTTGTGACAGACAGCATATCAATTGACGGAATTGCTTTGGCGGCATTTTGCTTTGAGCAGCTTTTGGCCACTTTGCATATCAAAGAAATGTCCGTTGGAAAGTGTCAAATTGATGGCCATATTGTGGGTGGTCCCAGACAACCACTAGATAAATTACCTGCTATTGATTATGAGTTAAAGTGCGTCAAATTGTTGGACAGTGTAAGTTGAAGTTGTCGTCTAGTGTTTTTTTTTGAAGATAGTCTAAAGATCTTCCAGCTTTAAGTTTGTTCGTCGGTTTCCAGCTGAGCTTAGCCTCGAATTACGTCGAATGACTTTCCTTTTATTTGATTCGAGCTCAGCCCATTCTAATCTTCGGCTCCACAGCGACAGCTCTTGGGGCTGTCGCTACAAATGCCAGTTCAATTTGTTACAATGTGTTGCACAAACTCTCGGAGTCGGAGACTGTCTGAGACGCGACTGTCGTGTCTGCCACCACAACTTGCTACGCATTCCAGAAGCTGAACAAAATCTCTACACCATGTTGGCGTTTATCGGCTGACTGCGCAACCGCTGTGTGAATGACATGGCCAGAAAGAACGGTTAAGAGGCGAGGGACGCGGCCTGAACGATACCCCAGACAGAAATCCATTCATCAGTGGCAAATTTGTTGGTGGTATGAATCCATCATAAGCCGAGTGAAAGATCGTTTGTCGCTGATCATCAGCTTAAAAATCGCGCAAATGACGAGCGTAAGACATGAGCACGAGATCCCAGAGCTGAGACTTGTGAATGTGAATGTGAATGTGGATGTGAATGTGAATGTGGATGAGGTGGAACACCACGGGATCAGACTGGTGGGCAAAGCAAGTCAGTCAGTCAGTCAGTTCGTCCGTCCTTCCGTCCGTCCGTCCGTCCGTCAGTCAGTGAAGATCTCTGCTAAGCTTAAGCTGACAACAACAGGAGGAGCAGGGAAGGAGACAGCTACAAAGTGAGGAGGAGCTGTTTTTAACTGGTTTCTGAATCTCATAAGGGGCGTTCGAGTAGCCTAATGAGCAAACGGTCCGCTGAATTGAATGCGCTACATAAAACCAGATGTGGCATTTGTGACAGTGCAATGAATCAGAAAATAAATCTACCAAAATATAATTTAACTGATGTGAACCCCATTTCATTATTTGTTCTATCATAACTTTTTACAGTCTTATATTAATGATAAGAAAGTAAATCCACCATAATGAAATTTAGCTGATTTTAACCCTATTAACCATCCAGTTTCTTTCTTTCTATTTTATCTATATGATGTTAAAATAAATGTACAAACATGAAACTTAGCCCTTAGCCTTATTCAGTGCTTACTTTATTTAACTCTATTTCATTCTTTCTATAATAGCTTTACATAGTCTTACTTTATGTTAATGTTGTTAAATTAAATCTACAAACATAAAAGTTAGCTTATGCAAACCTTGCTCCAATTATTTTATTTATTCTAATTTCTTTTTTCTATAATAATTTAACATAGCCTTCTTTTTATGATGTTTGATTATCTTATCTTCATGTTAACTATTTTCAGTACTTAACTCTATTTATTAATTTAACTTAATTCTTTCTATCATAACTTTATTTATGATATTAAAGTAAATCTACCAACATAAAATTTAGCTGATGTTAACCTTATTCAGTATTTGCTCATTTTTAATTATTAATTTTTATTTCATTTAGACTTATTTTAATGATACTAAAGTCAATCTAATTATTTTATTCATTCAAATTCATTCTTCTATCATTACTTTAAGTAGTCTTGTTTTAATGATGCTAAAGTTAATCTATAAACATTTAATTTAACTGATGTTAACTCAATTAAGTACTTACTCTATTTTATTTATTTTATTTCATTCTTTCTATAATAACTTTTAATAATCTTATTTTAATGATCTTCTGATATTATTCAGAACTCTATTTTATTCATTCAGCTTCATTCTTTCTATCTTAACTTTACATAGTCTATAAACATAAAATTAAGCTGATGTTAATGTTAACTGTAGTTGCTCTAAATAGAGTATAGAGTATAAATAAGTATCTTCATTCAAAGTGTTTTTACTTTTAATCAATTCTTCACTTAACTTACTTTGCATTCATTTAAGCACCCTAAATTCTCACTTAACTGGCTTAAATTCATATTCAGTTCGAAGCGTATTCGAGTGCTAACTGAAAGACACATTTCAGTTCCGTTCCGTTCAGTTCAGTTCAGCTGCTGGTTTCTGTTGCCGTTTGGTGCTACCATATTGGAATTCCCCCCAACTGGGCTGACTGCGGTCACAAATGATGTTGATTTTTATCAAAACTTATTGAGAAAACGTAATTTTTTAAGCTTTACATGTGTGTGGCGAGTGTGTGTGTGTGTCTGACTGGGATCCGGGCTACCCCCCCCCCCCCACCCCCTCTCCTCTTTTAGCCCCCCGGGGTCCATTTGGCCAGTGGCTTAGCAATCGCTAAGCTCGAGGCGTTTGTCAGTTAGTGGAGTATTTGAAAAATCAGCACAGCGAGCAGATGCTATAAATAAATATGCCACCATACAATGTGCCTACAGAGGAGTATGTGTGTGTGTGTGTGTTTGCTTTCTGTGGTGTCCCTGCCCGGTGGGTTGTCCATCAATTTGCAACTGGCCGTGCGAATATATTCAGCAAGTTTTATTTGGTAGCCCCACGTTCAATGTTGTGTCGCTGTGGCAAGGTTCGCTGTGTGGTCTGTGCCCCACTCTGGCGCTGGTGTGGCAAGTAACTGCGCGTATAAATTTCCATTAACGATGCCATATATTCGAATTGATTTAAATGGACAACCATCTGTCCCTGCGACCGCAGTTAATACGAGCGCCATAATTCACGCGATTGCGAGACAAACTGCAAAGTTTTTCAGGTGCCTGACTGCATTTCCTAACGAACTTCTAATAGTTAGCAGCAGATTAATCTTAAAAAAAGAAAAGAAAAACAAAACATAATCTAAAACGATTTAAAATCGATTAACCCGATTGCAACAGGTTCAGTTCAGTATATAAATATATATATATATATGTATAGATAGTATTTGCGGCTTAAAACAAAGGTTAGAGTTGCGACTGAGGGCGGTCTGAATCCGGCTCTGCCGACAGAACATTCAGTCCGACAAACGCCTACCGCAAACATATTTCTTTTATTTTCTTTTCGACTCTTTTCGTTCACCTTTTTTATTTTTTGCTCACCGAAAAAGAGGTGAGAAAATTGTTGATTAGCTTCCATGGAGAGCAGCCCCCAGAAAAAAAAAACTCTGCTGCAACAGCAGCAGCACCAACTTGCCTCCCGTCCCGTGCCCCGTGCCCCTTGTGGCACTCGTTGCCTGCGATCTTGATGAAGATCAACATGCCAGCGATGGGCGTGGCCGAATATGACTTTGATATTTGTCGGCATTTCGCTTTGGTTGGCCGCACAGCCCATTTTGGAATGCTGAAAATAATATAACTATTAAAATTATGAAAGAATACATCAAAGCTAAAGAGGGGGCTAATATGACACACGGAAATGCTCTATTAAAGTCAATGCATAAAAGACAAATATATAGATAAATATTTCTTAATTAAAGGATATACATATACATACATATAGATGTGTATATTAAATTATTTTAAATAATTAATTTTAGAATATAAATTAATTTGAAGTACATTTTGCTTAAAAGATATGTGAATAAAAGTAATTAATTGAAATTCACTTGCTTTTAAAAGCAGTCAAAAGCTAACGAATATTAAACTAAAGAAGACAATACAACAGGCGACAGGTTAGTTTAAGCGCCAGACAAAAGCTGTTTGCTGCACTTAAAACATTAATTGAGCTTATGTCAAGTGACAAAAGTGCTGTAATTGAGGTTATGTCAGGTTTCTAAAGTGTAGTTAATGATGAAATGATTAAAAGCTAATAAAATTCAAACTGCATATGCATTGTTATATGCCCCAAACAAATGTAGCGTATAATTATGCACTTCACAACGCGTTTGCTGTTGCTTTTACCTTCCTCTGGTTGCTGTTGCTGCTGTTGTTGCTGCTGCTGCTGCTGCTGCTGCTGCTGAATGCTGCCCACTATCACTTACTAAACTCAACGCCCTGTTCTGATGCGCAGCAGCCGCAAGTCGCCGCTGCAGAAGCATCAACTTGATTGTGTCCGCACAGCACGAAGAACAAAAGGAAGTAGAAGGACGTAAGGGGTGGAGGGGGTCGAATCGGGGGGCTTGGCGGCTTTAGGCCTAATAATAAATTCGAGCGCGTGCAAGTTTCGCCCGCTCCCTTTGTGCCCTTGTCCAGCTTTGTTGGCCATGCCGCTCTATAATTATCTCAAACTGAAATTAACCGTCGAAAGAGCTGGAGAAGATTATGCGCAACGCATCGCAACGTATCACATTGGATCGCATTTGCTGCTGCTGCTGCTGCTGCTGCAAATGCATGTTAATGCGAATGCCGCAGATCGCCGACCAGCTCCCTGATCGAGCAGGCGGGCGTTGCGTCTTCTCCGCTCTGCTAATTTATTGCGCGTTAATATCGACGGGCAGCGTTTTGGAGTGGAGGGAGTGGGGGAGGGGAGGAAGGGGGCAAAGCAGCTAATTGAAATGCCCGCGTTCTTATCGCTAGCGTAACGCTTACACATGCTTCCAGCGATATGCGAGATATATACATACATATATACATATATGCTGCTCATTAGCAGAATTACAGAATTACAAGTCATTACACACTCAACTGACCCAGCCCAGGGTTAGTTGCTATTGTTGTTGTTGCCGTGTCGGCAATTATAAATAAATTAACTTTTTGGCCAGTCCCGAAAAAAAAAAAAACAAAAAAAAAATGTGATTCGAATCTAGAAACTAGTCCCTTGACTTGACATCAGCTAAAATATTTGATTGATGGATTGCTCTACTTGTTCAACTTCTTCCCTTTTCTCCTTTTATTTGCCTCTATTTGTATCACTAGCTTCGTATCATTGACAACTGATCAGGTTTGTTCCTTTTGTGTCTGCTAATAGAGTTGTTCTGGACAGCTGAAATAAATGTTTTTTTTTGGTAAATTGGTTATTGACATGATATAAAAAACATTCCTAGTAAAACTTTTCATTAGCTTCAAATCAAATCTAATCTTAGCATCATCTTAACTTCCAATTGTATTTCATTTTAGGGCCAATTAAAATCGTTCTCTTAAAATCTCGCTGCTGTACTTAATTTAATTAAACATCAAGTGCAATTTCAATTAGTGCGAATCATTTGGCACGCATTTAATTGCGGCCAAAATCCCAAATTGCAGTAAAGTGTATTAAAAACGAGGCTGGCAAATAAAATCGGAGGAGTTCGGAATGTGGCACGCATTTCACATTTTAACATATAACGCTGGTACCTGAAACAGGTCCCCCCCCCCACTCCCCTTTTTACGTGCGCCCCTGGCCACTTTCTATGCGACGGCGGCTGGTCACATTAGACAGCCACGTGTCTGGGTCATTATGCTGAAAGTTACACGAACATCGACGCTTGCTTTTTGACTTACCCCAGAAAGGGGGAGGGGGTAGAAGAGGGGGGAGGGGGAGGTGACGCCGACGCCTCTGCCCAGTTTCAAGCTCAGCCTTGTAGCGCAATTTGTAGCTGTCAGTGGGAGACACTCAACTGGACGGACGGACGGACGGACGGACAGTCGCTTGACACGTGCGTATGTTTGTGTCTGTGTAAGTGAGTGGGCGTGTGCCCGGTGGGCGGGGCTGGCGGGTGTCAGTTGTGTTTTGTAGTTAGCTAATGTTGTTGTCTCCATTGTCGTTGCTGCTGCCAGCGATTATCGCCATGGCCGGATTTGGCTTTGGCTTTGGCTTCGGCTTCGGATTTGGCTTTTGTTGGCTGCGTTCGACAAATTCGAATCGGATTTGGATTTGTGCATTGTGCGTATAAAATGCGGATTCAATTTGAGAAACGAACTCGTTGCTAGTTAATTTTAATGGCCTATGAAAAGCGCAGATTTTGTGGATTAGCCGAACAACGACACGCAAGGAAAATCTGGGAAAGCGGACTGTAATCGATAATGGTTCATATAAGGTTACAAATGAAAGCGGAGTCAGATTGAATAACAAAGTGAGGGAGAAAGCTTATTTAAACACAGTTTAAGACTGGCTTAAGCTGTAAGAGTAGAAAAGGGAATGGGCTTGTAAGGGAACTGCAATGAAGTATATGTGAAAAAAACCTACTTATTTATTTAAATTAAATTTTATTTAATTTTTATTTTCTTCTTGTTATACTTAGAGTTCAGCTATAAACTTAATAAAATAGCTAATGATAAGATCAAACACTCTACTTTTATTTCTCACAATTTTTGGTTGTTGAATTTGACACCATCTAAATTTTTGGCCCGTTTGGGCAATGTCAAAACATTTCAATGCGAGTTTGTTTTCCGGCTAACGAACCGCGACTTCCTAATCATATATCATCGACTCTCATATCGCTGACATTGGCGCTGGAGGCGCGTCTGTGTGTGTGTGTGTGTGAGTGTGTGTGAGGTCCCAGTGACAGTTTCCCCTCCTGTTCCCTGTCTGCCTGTCTGCCCAGGAGCTGCTTTCGGGAGCAACATGTGTCACGAACATGTCAATTAGATGCCCAAACTTGGAGCAAACGGTGGCTGGAACAGTGAATCCGGGGGAGGGGGCAGATTTTTTAAGAATTAAGAGCAACACACGTGGCCAGGAAGTCGGCGCAAAGAGGAGGGTGGGGGCGGGGAAGTGGAGCTGCAGATCAAAAAACGTTGAAGTGTGAACAATTTGTAGCGCAGGATATACGCAGGCAGTTAATTAAGAGTCGAGCGCAGGCAGCAGCTACACTCAGAGAAAAACATGGTGCCAAGTATTTTAGGTACTTTAAGATGCCTAAAATATTTATGAATTCTCCTGAATTTGATTAATGATATTAATAATTTTATATAATTTAAATTAATGTAATAGAAGCAATATAATTTATTTTAAAGTATTTTGTCACATGTTAGAATTGTTTTATATATTATTTTAAATTGTTTTATAAAATTAAAATATTAAGTCTAGACTAAAGTTAGATACAATAAATAGAAATAGAAATAAGTTTGAAAACTTAAATTTGTTTAACAAAATATTTAATTAAAGTACTAAACTTTTTAAACCGAGTAAAAGCTTTTAATATAGTGTTTACTTTTATGTTTAATATATTTTAAAAATTCCAGAATTCAATTAAAGTTGTTTTGTTTTGACCTTATCAAATTCAATTTTAGCCATATTTCTTTTATTTCCTTTATTTCGTTTTCGCTGAGTGTTGCCCCAAAACTGTTCCTGGCTGCCCCTGCTGATTGGCTTGCCACACATGGGCCACCCAGCTGGGGCATTGTTGTGATTTGCGGCTGACTTGCCTCATAATTATTTAAAATTAATGACAATATGAAAATGTTCGAGTGTGCCTGTGTGTGTGAGTGTGTGTGTTTGTGTGTGTTTACAGCTCTCCCCACGCACTGGCGCCATTTAAGCGCCCAGTCGCATAATTTATGAATTGTCAACTAAATTTGACATTTCAATGTGTTGCTGTAGCAATGCACGAGGGACGGGCGTGGAGGGGGCGTGGCTATGGAAACGTGGCAACTTTGGCGGCATTCAATTTATATTTGTTTTTCGTTTGCGGCCTGTCGAAGTGTGAGAATTATGCGATCCAATGCAACAGCAACAACAACAACAACAACTGAAAGCAAATGTTGTTGTTGTTGTTGCTGCTGCTGGAATGTCATAAATTTCGTTACGCTCATTAGCGTCGCGACTGCATATAAATCTCTGAGCAGCAGGGCAAACAGAGACCATCAGCTATCAGTTGAAGGTTGCACAATGGAGAAATAAAGCAGATTTATATTTGAATGTTGCTTGAAGAGGTTTAAAAATGGGTCTTACACTAGTATAAATAATAAATACAATAAATAATAAAGTGGAATAATCATATCAAGTGTGTATAATATATGTAGAATAAATTCTCACATTTTGAACAATCATTTTTTGGTATATATATAATAGAAAGCAGAAAGAATTGTGAAAAAAAACCAATTTAAATAATGATAAAATAGTTATAATATATGTATATAAGTAAGTTAATAGATTAAGTCAATCTCCGAAAAACTTTTAAGAAAAGGAACAATATGAACTATAAAAAATAAAAATAAATATATTTAGATAGCGTTTACCTAATATATAAATATTACATGAAATTGACAAAAGCTTCTTAAAACAAATTTAAATTTAAAACAGCATTAAAATTGAAAAAAAAATAGTTGTATAAAAAGATAGATCTTTACAGAGATATTAAGACTATAAAAAGTAGGTTGATTTGGCATAAAAGTTATACAATAGTAATAAATAAATGCAAAAAAGAAAATAAGCGTTCGTCTGTTAATTAAATTGTATTTTAGTTGAATATGTTAATCACAATATTTTATCATATAAATTTTCAGTGTATTTAAGCTTCATCACTCCGAAAAAAAAACTAATTTGATTCTCCCTCAATTTTCTTAGTGTTGCAACTGAATGTGTGTTGTTGTTTTGGGGCATTTAATTTGGCAGGCACTGTGTGTGGCCGCAAAAGCATTTTAGAGAGCGTCTTTCCAGAGTTGCCCGTGCGCAAAACTTGTGACGCCAGTCAACTAAATTTGGGGCGGGGAAAAAGAACAAAAAGAAACAAATTAAAATGTGCGCATTTAAAAAAGGAAATTTGAGACATTTTTTGTCATGTTTAGTTGTCGCTTTTTACCCATAAATAATAATTTATTTTGTTAAATTTTCATTTGAAAGTTTTGCGTCTAATTTTGCGCGATTAATCAACGAGAACGAGTGTGTGTGTATGTGTGTGTGTGTGTGTGTTTGTCACTATTTATAGTTGATCATTATTGTGATCGTGATCGTGGCACATGTTCACCTTGCTTGGCTGTAGCAGGTGGATTTTTCTCCAATTTCGAGTTCTCCAAAATCCACATAAATTTTCCGAGCCGCGTTCTTCATTCAACAATTAATCAATTTGTCTTTTTGCAGCTCGCGCGTATTCTAAACAAATATTCGTAATTAATTAAACGTTAAACCGAACTATAATATTTGGTATATAAATTTTTAATGCTTATCCTTGCACGCGTCCTTGCATTCAACACTGACCCACAACAGTCTTCGTTTAGCTGGAAAAACTACAGGAGGTGCCCCTGTCTGGAGCAGGGGCAGGGGCAGGATCAGGGGCAGGATCAGAGGGTGAGACAGCGTATTTTGTAAGCAGGTGTTGTGTGGGCAGCCCAAAAGAAAAGTCACTTGAAAAGTCATCACGAAACTGTTTTGAAATATTCTTACTAGGGTATTTTTTAGAGTTCAACGGGGTTGCCTTTAAAAATGTGTCCTGTTAAAACTTTAGCTTACTTAGCATTAATCTTATTGCAGATTATATATTTATGTATATATTTCTAGTTTATAAATTATGGTAACCAATTTTTCAGTTGCCAAATTAATTTGGTTTATAAATAAAATATTTACAAATTTTAAAAATTAGAAGCTGTTTAGAAGTAAAACATTTTTTATTAGATATTACAATATAATTAAATATTCCATTTCAAAAATATATTAAAAATATTTATTTTCTCATTACCAGAACTCAGCTTTATTTCTTTAATAAATATTGACTTAATTAAGGTATTTATAATTAAATTTTGATATTTAATAATATTTAAATTGATTTGAAAGTTGAATATTCATTATTGAACTACATTAAATTATTCGATTTTCAAACTTACTTCAAATCACTTAATTTTGCTCAGTGTAAACTATTCAGTTTTTAGTTTTATCTTTTTTTTTAAATATATATAGAATGCTTTTCTGTTCGTTTTTTCACTGTCAGCGACCACACAAAAGGCAGCTTTGATGTGTGAAACGAATTGTCAATTGGTTGCAATGCAACTTGGGGTATGTGGCAACAACAACAACAACAACAACAAAAAGAAAAGTGTGTACAAATTTAGCGCGAAAAGCGCGAACCACCCAAGTTGTAAAAAGTGCCAATTCGTGAAATTTCACAAATGCCAATCGATGTGAATAATCAGCAGCGACAACAGCAGCAGCAACAGCAACAACAACAACAACACAGCTTTGATGTAACAACCCCAACCCCAATGCCAATCCCAATCCCAGCGTGCCAAATAAAAAGCTAAAAGGCAATGGGAAAGTGGAGCGGGGGGAAGGGGAAAATGGGCGTGGAAAGGGGCGCAGACAAGACAACGCTGTTGAGTGACAAACAATTGCAAGTGAAAGGTGGTAGTCAAGGGGAGAGAGGGCGAAGAGGTAGAGAGGCGGGGAGACAGAAGAATTGGCATTGGAATCGCCTCACACTTCAATTGCGAGTGCAGAAACTGAACGAGTTGTTGTTGTTGTTGTTGCAACAGCAGCAGCCGTTGCCTTTTATATAAAAAACACAAGTAAAAGGGCTAGAGTTCAGGCTAAATGACTAAAAGTTACCCTGTAAAGACAAAAAGTTTATATATAGAAATCATTTATAGGAGGGATTTAGTTATAGAGTTGACTTAGTTTAAGCTGCATATATATTAATTTGAATTATTGTCTATACACATTTTTAAAAAGCAGCAAAGCTTCTTCTACTTTTCCTAATGCTCACATTAGACAAATACTTATCTTAAATTAATTATTTACCTCAGTTTTGAAAGCTATTAGCCATAATATCTTAAGCATTATTCTTTAACTTATTACATTTTTAATGCCAATTCTTGTTTAGACCACTCAAAATTATGTTATATATAGCTGCCTCCCTTTGTATACTCTACAGGGTATTTAAAAATTTGCAGCTTGTTTTTAATCACATTTTGTGTGGCTTTTTGTCTCGTGCGACTTTTAATTAAGTTTATTGCCTGCAGCCAGGCAACTGTTACAATCAACCCCCCCATCCTTCTGCCGTGCTTCAGTTTCATCTTCGTCTTGTTTTGCGCCTCGGCAAAACTAATTTCTCTGACTCAGAGACTCGCAGCGGAATCCTTGTTGTTGGGCGCTCTCATTTATTTGAGTGCTGCAATTGTTAACAAGCTACGGACAAGTTGCAACTTGTCTGCCCACTCAGCGCCCCTTTACCAAACCCCCTTCGCTTTTCCCCTCGGACTTTTGCTTTACCATCTTGTTTTGCGTCTCGCAGTTTTTGCACTCCACCTTCTCCAACTCCTGTAAACCACGCTCTCTTTCTCTCTCTCTCACTCACTTACTTAGTCTTGCACTCTCCCTCGCTCGCTGCGTTGTTAAAGCTTTCAACATTGTCTGCCATTTTTGCCAAGCAACGCCCTCAATCATCTGCCTGTTTAGCAAAGCACACACACACACATACACACACACGCATACTTACGCACGCAATTTTGCGCTCACAAATTTCCCCTCTGGAATGCCCACTGGAATGTGCGCGCACTCTCTCTCTCTCGCTCTCTCTCCCTCTCTCTGTTGTCGCACGCTCTCCTTTTGGTCGCTTTGCGAGCTTGAGCCGCCCAAAATGGCCGCCTTGTTATTTGGACTCACTCAAAACTAGTCGCTCCACAAATGTTGCCCTCGCCTTGTTGTTGCTGTCGTTTTCATTTCATATTCGCCGCAACTGGCGGCCACATCAGGGCGAATAAAACGCGCTCGCTTGTTTTTTACTGTTTGTTTTTTCCTTCTATTTTCGGTTGGGCTCTTTTGATGTCTGTTCGCGTATATTTCGCACCTGATTAACATTAAGTTTTATTCGTATTTCGCGCGCATTATTATTATTTTTTAAATGCCCCATCGCACATAATTCACAGACCATAAAAACAATGTTCAAGCAGCAGAAAATATAGACAGCACACGAATCATATTTAATTCTATATTTTTTTTTTATCAAGAAATGTTTATTTTTAAATGCACATTTTCTGTGCTTTTTCCTTACCTGTTGCCATAAAAATCACTTGACAGCTCATCGAGGCGCGCGCGTGAAGATAATATGAATATATGGGGGAACATGCGTAAAAAATATATATTTTAAAGTGGTGAAAATATCACAAAAGGAAGGAAATTGAGCTAAAATTAGGTTATGTAAAATGCTGGAAAATCTTTTTGGAGTTTGATTGTATTTTACAAATGTATATATTTTATAAGTCTATCTCTTGTATGCAAATATATACTATATAGAAATATTCAACATTATACGTCATGCATAAATAAATAGTAAAAAAAACGTGAACAAATGAAACTTGAAAACTTCCAAAATTCATATAATATACCTAATATCAATCTCCAATAACTTTGTCAAAACTAAACAAATTTTTATCATAGTTTTTCCTCTTTCTTGATTCTATCAGCAAGAAAATTCAGCTGCTTTTCTTGTGTAATCACACATCCTCTTAATAGGATAAGTTAAAGTTATATTTTATTTAAGAATAAGTACAAATATAACGTTTAACTCAACTTTTTGCGCATTTCATTTAAATCAAATCTGCACATAACAATTTATCTTATTTTATCAACATATTTGCAACGCATTTAAATTAAATTTGGGCTACACTTAATAAATTTTCTATTGCAGTAAATTTGACTTATGGCAAGAAATGATTTAAACAGCGTTGACGTCTTATTACAAGCAATGCCAAAAATATTATATATATATATGTATATACATATATATGTAATATATAAAGCTATTAAGTTGGCTGCAGCAACGCCCAACACGCCCACAAGGCCTGCGAAGTCGGCAGCTGCTCGGCTGCAAGCACTTTGTATCTACAAGATACATTTCAACTGTGTGCGACTCGCATATGTGCCAACTGTGTGTGTGTGTATTTGTAATTAGTGGCAAAGCTGTATTCACCACCCCCCGCCCCCTTTTCTGGCTCGTTTTGTCGTCTGCAGTTTTTGCCTTTGCGGTCTTTTTGGGCATCGAGATAGGCGAGCAAAAGATGAGCTACAAATTTCTCAAGTGTCAACACCAAAAGTGAGCAATAGAGTTGTGTCTGTATGTATCTGTGTGTGTGTCTGACAGATACTTTTTGGCCATGAAATAATCATTTTTCATTGCAGACTGCATTGCATTTAGCTAATGCAGACACAGTTGTCATTTATTAATTGTCATTAGCTGAAAATTTTGTCATCTGCACAGATAAAAACATGCGCTGATCAATCAACAGTTAGCCCATATAGTATATGTATACTCTATGCTTGCTATCTTCATCTTAGACAGTTGTGTCGAAAAGTTAATGAACCGCATACGAACGAAAGATTCCCACAAAATGTTCTTTTGGGTTCATTGAACGTCGTTTTGGCCGTGCACAAAATTGCAACTAATTTGCACTGAAATTATATTTTATTTATTTGATATATGCAGAGTACGACCCCGCCCCAAACACACACACACACACACAAGCACACACATTCACACTCTTTACACCTTGGCTTGTCCTGGGCTTGGCTTTTATAAGAAGCGCATATCCTTGGGCAACTTAAATTGCAGCGATAAGCTTTAAACTGCGCGCACTTCCGGCATGTTAAAGCCCCCCCAACTCACTTGATTTCCATTGCTGACAGAGGCGTACTGTAACATAATTCAAGGGGGGTTTATGTAAAAAAAAAGTACTTGCTTAAAGTTTGTTTAAATACTTTACTTTTGTTAAACATAAGCTAGGGTATACTTATTAACTAGACAACCCCCTTTTGTTGACGCCCCTGGGCAATAACATATATGGACCTGCAAGTATGGCCGGCGTGGAAAGTGTTGGTAAGGATATGCTTAAACATGCAAATTTTCAATATGCAGACAAAACAGACGCAAACACACAAGAGCAAAATGAGTGAGCGAGAGAGCAAGCGTCAGAAAGAAAGAGAGAGAGATACAGAGAGAGAGGGAGCTTTACATGCATGCCTGCACTGGAGAAATTGTGAACGTGAAATGCATTTGGGTTAACAAAAAGGGGCCGACTTCACGCCGCTAGTCGGAGTCCTTTGCTCCTTTGGCTGCTACTTTGTCTGCGTCCTGGCATTCGATGAAATTGCCGGATTGTGTTGAAGTGTGATGTAGGCATCGCTTGTTTGTGCCCTGGACACGACGAGGACGCCAACGAGGACGACGCCTCGCGACGCGCCCGGCGGCATAATTCTCGAATCTCGTCCTTTGCCCCTGCTCGAAACTTGCGCAAATTAATTTCATGGCAATTTTCAGGGCGCTTGTTAAAAGTCTTTGACTTTTACTATGTACACTTGTTTTGTTTGCTTGTGTGTGTGTGTGTGTGTGTGTACAAAAATATATATTTTATATGCACACAAAATCAAAATTACCATAATTACCTTTGGGGTTGGTTAACTCCTCCTCCTTCTCCCCCTTGTTGCCAACAAACTTGGCTAATTTGAGTGCATTTCAGCGATGGCAGCGTGGAAAATTGGGAAATTTTTATGTCAGTCAAGAATAGAAGTTTGGTTTAATAGGGAGGGAAATATTTTGGTTTTTCAAGTCCTATCTATCTTCTCTCTATTGCGTACATTTATTTAATATTTTTAATAAATTTATTTTAGTTTATGTTATTTTCAATAGAACTTTGATTTCTTCAGAAAACTTTCTTTACCTATATTCTATTTTTTTCATTAGAACAACTTGAGATCTTCATGAATAAATAAATTTATAAATTAAATGCTTTTTTCTTTATCCAAATCTGAAACGAAGTTGGACTTTGTTTATATATTTTTGCTGGCACCTTATTATAAAAGATTCTTTCATTGTGTCTATTGCACTTATAAGATACTTTATTTATGTAAAATTTGGGCTTTCTCTAGCTTAAGGAATTGTATATAAAATAGAAAATACTCTAGTCGATTTTTACAGATTTTTCTTAAATGGTTAGTTATTTTATTTATCTATACTATATACTATTTTCTTTTCAATCAAACATAACTAATTTAGAACTGTATACAAATCTTTTTTGTATATGCTTAGCTTCAACTATTTTCACATTCTCTGCTTGGGCATTCATGAAGACCACTTCCTCTCATAGCTACTTTTTGCCCCACAAGATACTTTCGTATCTCATAGGTTGCCATCTCTATGCGTTCTTTAGCACACGCCAAATACTTGTATTCGTAGCATATCAAAACCGAGGCCCATAAACGAGAAAATTGCCAAATCATGGTAGCATGGACAGGGAAAAACAACACAAACACTCTCAAAAAACTGGAGAAAAAGAGAGGAAGAGACAGAGAGGGAACGAGAGGGGGAGAGACGAGTTTTAATGTAGATGTATCTTGTTATTTGACAAGCTGACGCTTGTTGTTGGTTGCCTGCTTGCTTTTCATGTTGCTTTTGATAAATTGAATAAACATTTTTTTGTGTGTGCTACAATTAACTCATGTTCATGGCTAATGCGAATGCCACGCCCCCAAATGAAAAAAAAAGAATACATATGAAAAAAAGAGCCAAAGCTGGGCAATTAAAATGTTCACAATTGGAGGCTCGTTTTATTCAGCGGCTTGTTAAAGGAGCTTCCACTATAATTTGGTGACAACATTTATGAATTTTATTTTATGGGTATAATTTGAGCATATTTCGCTGTGTGGTATTTTTTGTGTTTCAGCTGAAAAATGTTGTTGATTATTTATAAAGATGCGGGTTTGCTTATATGAAAATGGGAGTACAAATATACGAAGTGCTTTTATATGAATTTTTAACAATTTCCATATTCATTTTATTTTTAAATATATTTTTCATGCTACTTTTTAAAATAAAATATATGATTATATATTTTTTGTTATATATACATATATATTTTTTTTAGATTTTTTATATTTTTATATACTATTTATTGAATATAGAAATAAAAATGATTTTTATTATCAGCATTATTATTATTATAAGCATTTTTAAAGCGTTCTGTCCATCATTATAGAATATTGAATATGCATATATGAGTATATATCCATTTTATTTTCCTTTCCGCCCTTTTCTTAAAGCATTCTATGCATGTCATTTAATTATTACTTAGAACCTCCTCCATGACAAAATTAATGAAAAAAGCAAACAGCATTTTAGGACTCTATAATTTATCAAAAAGAAAAAAATAAACAAAAATCCCAACACTCCACACAATTTATTAAGGATCTTCCCCTGCTGCACGCCTATGCCAAAAAAAAAACGGAAAAAAAATATACAAAATAATAATTTAGATAAAAGTGTGCATAATTTTGATAAGGATATGCGCTGACCCAGACCTGGAGGATATTTATATGCTCGCACCTAACTGCAAATTGTGTGTAATGAGCTGAGCGGCGTTTACCTTCAACTTCCACCTTCCACCTTTACCTTTAGCTGGGCTAATTTAGTGGCACCTTTTGCCGTTGTCTAAGCCCGAAGAAGACATAAATTTGTTAGCGCCTGGGCAGGTTCAGCTACCAATTTCCATGTTTTCCATGTTTTTTTTTTCTGTTGAGGGTGTTTTGTTTTGTTTTTTTTTTCTTTTTCAGCTACCGCTTGACTTGGGCCCCGTGTCCAGGCCTAAGCACAAAAATTAGTCAACAACAACAACAACAACAGCAGGAATAGGGAAAAGGTTGCCGACGGCCAGCTAAAAGATAAAGTCGGGGGTTTTCGACTCAGAGATCGGTCGGAGCTGATAAGTTTGCTTTCATATTTATGTTGGAAATTAGGCAAATTTTTAGTGGCGAGATAATTTGTGTACGACTTTGTCGCAGTGAGTGAGAAAATTGCGCCTAATCTGCGTTTATCTCTAATTGAGGGTGTGTGTGTGTGTGTGTGTGTGGGTGTGCGTCTGTGTGTGTGTGGTTGTGTGTATTCGTCACAGATTCAGCCGAGCTGCAAGTGAAATTTTGTTTGAATATGTTGCGAGCGCTTAAAGAAGGCAGAAAATGATTTTGGTTTTGGTTGAGTATTAAAATTGGAAAGGGTTTTAAAGGGAGTTTAGTAAAGACAATTATTGTACTTGAGAGATTTTTTAAAGTAATATTTTTGATTGAGTTCATAGTTAAAAAAGATGAACATAAAAAAAAATAATTATTTGAGAGTTCTTAAATACATAACGCAAAGAAAGCTTATTGGGAATATTTGCTGCTCTTTATGCACACTCTGTAAATGTCTGAAAGTTAAATGTAGATCCTCAACAACTTAACTAAATATATAAAAAAAATATATATTAATGTATTAAATTTATAAGTTTATTTAAACATTATTTTGATAAGCTTTAAGCAAAGGCAATATAAATATTTTACTATATTTTTTATTTACTGTTATAAAGGCTGCTCTAAAATTAAATGTAGGAAATCTGTTTGCTATTGAACTCTCAAATAAAATTATCTTCTATACCTATATAATACCCTAGAAATTTGTTTAGTATATACTCAATTAAATTTGTGTCTTTATAGATAAATAGTACCAAACAACACATCTTATATATAGATAACAGGATAATGATAACCTTGACGAACATTCAGAGTAGCTGCTCTTCTTAGCGCTTTAAATAAATTTTTTAAAATTTTATATGTTTTCCTAATCACTTTTAATTGCCCCAATCGTAAATAGCTTTTATTTAAAAATCAAAAAGAAACATGAAATTAAATACGCATTGATTGTTCTGTCAGAATTATTATTAAGTAATTAAAAAAAGCTTTCAACGTGTATAATTAAAAACGTTAAGAGCCCCAATTGACGCACTTCCCATAAATAGTTGATAGAAATGTGACACTTTCTCACAGGCAAAGGGGCTTAATTAAGATATTTGGAAAGCTCGCTTGTTGGTCAAAAATGATTTTATAATTGCAAGCTTGGCTCGACTGTATAATTATTAGTTAGTTAGTTAGTTAGTTATCGGTTAGGTCAGGTAAGAAACTAATCACTCGCCGTTATGTAAGCCATATTTAAATACTACACCTCAAAGACTCGATGTTGGCCGCCTTCGTTTTGTGGCCTATGGCCATATAAAATTAAGTTATTAAATAGGGTCTTTTCCTCTTGTCTGGCAACGCTGCATGCGTGTGTGTGTGTGTGTGTGTGCCTTGTAATTATAAATGATTGACAGCACGAGTCTGAAATATGCCTGCAACTCAAATAATTGTAATTTGTTACAAATTGGAACATTTGCAAGTACAAAAAATACAAAATGAAAAACTAAAATTACAGTTTTTATTGTGTAATTTTTACTAGGCTTTTAAGTTCTGCAAATTTGTCAAACTGTTATAAAGAAAAGCAGAATAACATTTAATACTTGGCTTTAGTTCCGGTTAGTTTTAGTATTCATTTTTAATTTTTAGTTATTTATTTGTAAATGATTAAACATTTTAATCAGAAATATTATATTTTCTATTTTTTTAATTATGTTAGTTACATTTTAGTATAATTATTGTATTAGGCAATAATTTTGTTTTATTTATTTATTTTATAATTTATTCATTATTAATTATTTTAGAATTTTTTTAAATATATTTTTTTAGAATTTTAATCATTAATTAAATACCTTTGAAATCACTTTTATTTATCGCTTTTTAATTTTATTCATTTATTGAATTTAAATAAAAATAAACAATTCTTAATCAAATCAAAAAGATATTTTTATTTATTTTCCATTTTTTATTTACATTTGCACCTCTTTCAGTTTCTTCTTTCGCTTTTATCGGTTTTTCTGTCTTGGCGACTAATTAAAAAGTGCATTAAAAAATATTAATAGCTAATGTCCGCACAAACAGCAAACAGCATTTAACAATTAATAACAAATGTCCATGTTGAAGACATACATCATTAGAAATTGATGACGCATGTCGCGTGCAGCAGCAACTGCAACTGCAGCAGCAGCAGCAACTGCAGCAGCAGCAACTACTTACCTGTCTCCCTTCCACCCGCTAACACTTCTCTTTCGCTCTGCATCTGCGAACGTTGATTGCATGCGATGTACAACAAGCTGGCAACCCTTTGACTAACTCCCCCCCCCCCTGCCACGCCCCCTTTCCCCTTGATATGATATGATAGGAGTGTGTTTGAAACACGGACTTGTAATTAATTAGACTTTCATAAAGAGCACAAAATTCTATAAATTATATTTCATTTGGCTTCGCATAAATGTCAGTGGCAACCCTGCCCCGCAGCAACCCTGTCCTGCCACGCGCGACTGCGCATCACGTGCGACTGCATTTTGTTGATCGTGATCATCATGTTCATGATCAACGTGATGATCATTTATTAATAGCCGCTGAACTCAAAAACTTTACAAACAATGAACAAAGTTTTTTTTTTCTTTTGCATTTGTGTTATAAATTGTTTATTATTATTTTTGCACATAATTTAAATAGTTTGTTTTTTGCGCTTTTTGATTTTCAGTTTTTTTTTTACTTGAGGGAAATGGGGGCGGGGGGCGTGTCTGAAAGTGTACATTAGCATTGGAATTTTTACAATAATTTGCTGTTAGGAACAATTCGACAACAAAAATACAATTCAATTCATTAAAATATAAACAGTAAAAACACAAGCTGAATTGGTTTTGTTTTGTTTTGCACTAGATCTAAGCCTAATTAAATTAACTAATACTGTTACACGGCTAAGTCTAAGAACTACGTTTAAGTACATACACATTTATATATATATATATATATATATATACTTTATATTTATATCAGGTTTATGCGCAGCAAACTTTAGCGTGTTTACAAATTTATTGAGATTTTTCTACTAACTTTTATGCTGGGTATAAATATAATTATTTAAATTAATTTTGTAAACTGTGTTTTATTATTTTCTTGAAATACTGATTTTAAAAATTATTAAAATATAAATCAAACATAAATTTGTTTATACTCTTAAATTTTGCAAAAGAAAGAAATAATTTTTATATATTTTTATAATTTACTTATTAGCGTTATTCCACTGTCTGAATGTTTATATAATGAATGTAAATGTTTGTTTTGATATCATTTTATTTGATTATGCATTTTTCTCTATTCAAAGATCAAATTAATCATTTTCTATTTGCATTTGCCAACACTTCATTTATCATTCATTTCAGAGTTAATATATTTCATTAAGGGATTTAAGATTTTATATCTTTTAATGATGTATTTATATATTAAATTATTTATTTTATATTTTTATATTTAAGTATTTTTCTTTAATATTTTTTCATTATTTTTAGGAAATATTTTTTATGTTTAGCTTTAGTTTTTTTATAGCAAATTAAAAATTTAAGACTTTATTATATTTTCTTGTTGCTTTTTAATTTTTTGTAGCTTTAAGCTGAATAAATATTTATATCGTTGGCAGTGGAATGCAGTTCATTAGGTTTTTTGAGTGAGGGAATGAGAATGAAATAATAGAAATACTTTTGGATTTGTCTCTTCTACAAATTAAATGTTGTTTAGAGTAAGCAAACAAAATAATGTTTATATAAGGTTTATATAAATTAAAATTTGTATATTTCATTGTGGAAAAAAAGCTAAAAGTGAATTATATAATTTTGGTCTAAATTTTACTTATTTAATCAATCAAATAATAATAATAGTAAACACGCTGAGAAGTTTGCTTCGCACAAACGAGCTACGGAGTTGAGTTGAGTGCGTGCAACATGTTGCTGCAACATGCTTCGCTGCACGGGCTGTGTACATTAATGGGAGTCGGGTTAAAGTTGGGCACAGGGATTATTTACACACACCTTCCAGTTTCCATTCAATTCAATTCAATTCATTGCACATACATTTCGTGTAGTTTGTTTGCTTTGCTTTGTTTTGGGGGCGGGGGACGCTCAAGGACGCTCAAGGACGCTTAAGGACTCTCCGCGCGCGCCGAGTTCGCCGGCGAGGAGGCGGCCTGCGGATGCTGCGGCACCTGGTACGGACTGAAGCGTTGCGGATAGTGGCCCAGCTGCGACTTCAAGCGCAGATCCGGCGACGCCGATCCGCACGACGAGGTGGGCGTGGCAGGCGCGGGCGGCGCCGCAGACGCAGCGGCCACATTCGGCGGCGGCGTGCGACTGGCGCCCGCTGCAGCAGCCGCCGCGGCCGCAAAAGCCGCCTGCTGATTGGCGCTGGCGAGAAAGCCCGCGGTCAGCTGCGGCCACTGTTGCTGCCACATGCCCAGCTGAAAGGCGCCCAGCGCCGACGGCGGCGGCGGCGGCGGCGCTGGCGGCGCGGCACGCTGATACAAATGGGGCAGCAGCATCTCCGTGTACGGCGAGCGGCCGAACATTTGCAGATGCTGGCGCGCCTTCTCCAGCAGCGCCAGCGAAGCGGCGTCCGCCTCCTGCGGCGTCAGCTGCGACATCAGCGGATCCGGAAAGAAGCGCAGCGGCGCGGCGCGCATGTGCTGATCAAAAAAGAACGAGTCCATGGGATCTCTGCGAGTGGAGCGAGTGAGAAAGAGAGAGCGAGAAAAGAGATATTAGTTAAACAGAGAGAGAGAGAGACAGAACTTGTTGCTGCTGCCACACGGGGGCAACGCGGCAACACAGAGCAATAACATAATTACGTTGAAAGTAACTGCCAATTGCCGACACTAAACAACGCCAGCAACAACAACAACAACAACAGCAACAACAACAACATTCACTCATTATTTTCGTGTTTTCATTTCATGTACGAATCGGCTTCAAAGTTAAAAGCGCCGATCTGTAATTTACGCCACTTAAGACGCCGCCGTGCCGGCTAAAAAACATTCAATGTTGTTGTTGTTGTTGTTGTTACTGTTGTTGTTGCTGTTGCTGTTGCTGTTGCTGCTGGCTGCCTGCCTGCGTTTGCTGTCTTAATAGCACACGTAGCCGCCGCCGCCTTGCAACACTTTTGAAGTCGTTCTCAAAGCAACAACAACAACAACAACAACAAATGCTTTAAAGGGCAGTTTCCCCCCTGAAACTCCCTTTTCGCCAAAGAGTTGTTAAGAATCGAAGAAAAAAACGAAACGAAAAAAAAAGAACGTTCGTTGGGAATCCTTTGCACAGGTTGCTGTGCGCCTGCATCATGCAACATGTTGCTCGCTGCTGGCTGGTGTTGCATGTGGCAAATTTGGAGAGCAGACCGGCAAATTCTTTGGTAATAGTATTTTAATTCAAGTTATGCTAATTGCATATTTGTTATACAATTAAGAGTGAATTTAAAAAAAAAAAAACTTAGCGTAAAGATAAAAATTAAAATTTTTAATCAAATAAATATAAATTATGTAATTAAACAAATAGCTAAGTTTTGATTACCATTTGACTTAATATGCAACTTTTAAGGAAAACTGTAAGCAAAAAATTTAAATTGGCGACCCTAAAATAATCTTTAAATGATATTATATTCTATTATTTAAATCAATATTTTTAAACACGCTTAAACAAAAATTTGTTTATACGAACAGACAATCAACAAAACGAATACATAAATTTAAATAAATATAACAAATATTCTCTTTTACTAATTGTAAGCCAAATAACATTTTTGATATACTGTGAACCAAATTTGTGAAAGAATTTATTTCATATTCCTCAAATGGTGTTCAGAATAAATAAGATATAAAATTAAATATGTGCATTTTCTTCAGAGATTAAGCAATAAAAATACGAAATATTTTTGAAAAGTTTTGATTTGCATTTAATAAAATTTGAATATTTCTTTATAATATTTAATCTATAGATTTTAGTTCAATTTCTATTATTTTCTGCACATAAAAAATTGCACATAAATACTTTATTTTCATTTATTATTCAATCTTTTAGTTAATATTGAAAGTACCAATAATAGTAGTTAGTTCAAAATTTATATCCCTAACTCTAAAGAATGTTGCCAATTAAGGAAGTTGGCTATAATCTGGGGAATAATCGCACTTTTCCTAAAGGTTTTTCGCACGCTGTGCATTTTCTTAAATCTTTTGCCGCAGTTTCCCGCTGCTCCAGTTTTAAAAAGCGCACTAATTGAAAATGATTTCCCCTGTTTTTCACACATTTTCGCTAATCAGCTCCATTTTTTCTGCTACAGCTACTGTTGTTGAGATTGTTCTTGTTGTTGTTGTTGTTGGATTCTCCTTTGAACCACATCAGAGTTGGCATCGTAAATGAGCTCATAAATCAGGGCCATAAAACTAGCTTGCTTTGGGTCAACTATTTCCAGTGCGATGACAGGGGGGGGGGGGGGGGGGGGGGGGGGGGGGGGGGGGGGGGGGGGGGGGGGGGGGAATACTCACCTATCAAAATCAGTCAGTCGGGACGAATCGCGAAATCCTTTGGCGAACGGATTCGAATCGATTTTCAATTTTGTAATCAATTGATTCTGATAGGCCGTCACGGCCGTGAACACCGTCTCCGGGAAAACGAACGTTTTATGATCCATGTCCTGCAGCTCCTTCGGATTGTTGGGTATGCTCTGGCCGTGGCTCAAACGCACCAAATGAATGCGTGGCTGATATCGATGCATGGAATTCAGCACGACCTGCAAAAAAGGCAAACAACGAACAGTTTTTTTCTTTATAGGTTTTTCTTTTGGCCTTATAAAAAATTTACAACAATAAAAAGTAGTCGGCGTTTGTTTTGACGGGTTCAGCATCCTTTTATGGCGGCGATAAAAACCGGTAGCGTGCTCGTAAACAGAGCGTCGCCACTTTCCATGTTATATGGCAGGACATGCAGCAGGGGCTGTAGCAGGGGTTGGGGTTGGGTTAGGACCAGGATAAATATTTGTCTTGGTCGCGGCTTTTTTGCATTTGCCACCAAATTGCCAACAATTTTCATTCATTTTTTGGAATTTGCATATGCCGGCTGTATGACAGCTTATTTCTATGTGCTCGGTGGCAACCCTGGCGCCTGGCGCCTGCCGCCTTTTTATGTCCCTGTGTGTCCTGCGACTAAATTATTCATAAACGCTTTTGGGGTCGCCGGGCTTAAGGAATTCCTGCCTGATAATAACTACGAAACTTGCGTGAATTTTCACGGCTTCGTTCGTGGAGGTAGATTTTTAGCAGACACTATTATATCTATTTGTATTTAAATATGGACATTTATTTATTTATTTTTTTTATATATATTTACTATTATTTTAGTTTTTAGAAAGTTTACTTTAGACTTTAGTTTCTTTGTTTCTAAAGCTTAATTAACTGATCTTTTTTCGTTATTGTTTTTGTATATACTATATAATAATAATAATAATAACTCTTTACTTTATATGTGAATGGTTTTTGCTTATTTTTAAGGCTACTCAAGACAGTAAAAATTATACAAAAGTTTTAGTGAGGTATATTTTAATATGAATGTTAGGAAACCTCATTTATTTTTAAAGAAAAAAAAACTATTTCTGAATATTTTATATTTATTATTATTATTATTATTATTATTATTATTATTTATTTATTTATTATTTTTTTTATTATTTTTTTTATTATTATCATACTTTGTATTATAATTTTTTTGTTTACTTTTCCAGCTAAAATGTGCAGATTTTTTTGTTTACTATTTTAAGATATGCTATTTTAACTAAGATACAAGAAGAAATGTGGATAACTGAAGGTTATTTGAATTCTTTTAAAGTCCTTTCCCTTTAAACTTTTTTAGAATGCTTCAATTTGATTTGAGTTAGCTTTAAATCCTTTATGTCTATCGATTTGTTTAGCTGTCGCCTTGCATTTGTATAACTTTCCGCTTCTCACTCTCTCTCTCTCTCTCTCTTTCTCTCTCTGCCGTAAACCTTTGACCCGAACACACACACACACACACACACAGAGAGAGACTCGCTGTTGAACTCACCTGTCCGCTCTTATCCATTTCGTTATTTGTCAGCTTCACCTTCTCGAAGGAGACGACCTGTTTGCGCAGAGCCTCCGGGCTGATGGGGCTATCGGGATGGGCGTAAATGCGGGCCGGGGGCGGTGGGTCCGCCTTGCCGGCGACCAGCCACGAGCTGCGATGGTACGCGTAACGGTAACGTCGCGAGTCCAGCGGCACAATGTCCAGCAATACGGCATAGCGATCCGGCGGCTGAATTTGCCGCAACGGGCCCGAGAACGAAACACGCACCGTGGGGAACATGCGCCTAAAAGTGGACAGAAAAAGAACACAAAAAAAAACTCACATAAAAAATGTTGCACATTAAAAGGAACTAAACTGAAATGGGGAAACTTGAACTAAATCCATCCCTGCTTTTTATTTAATATTGTTGTGTTGCGGGCTTGTGCATGTAAATAAGACGCATATTTAATTTTATGACTTTTAGCACGTTTTTGACACATTTCCGCAACGAAGTAGCCACAGACCCCTCAACCTCCCCCTTCCCCATATAATACACCTAACAAACCACAAAAACAACTCAACTGAACTCAACTCAAGCTAAGTGTAAATGACGTTAATGACCCAGCCCAGTTCTTTTGTCATTTGTCTTCTGGTTTCGGTTTCTATTTCTGCTTTTTATGGTTACCTGTATGTGTGTGTCAGTGTGTGTGTGTGTGTTTTGTTCTTGCCTGAGTTGAGTTGCAAATGAATGTTGCAACATTTGTCATAATAATACACTAATTAACAGGCACAGCAAATAGAAGTTTTTGGTTAACTATGAAAATTACACTGGGATTAATTGTGAGGTGCGAAGGTTTAAATAAAGGTTAAATAGTTAAAATATAAAGCAAAATAACAGTACAAACTATTACAGATTAAGCTTAAATCAATTTTTCTGTGGTAAATATTTAAGATTTTATATTAATAATTTAAATAAGTTAATCATTAAGATTTTTTAGCATTAATCCTTAAGATTTGTATAGCACTTTTTTTAATGTAAGCATCAGCAGTTGGATTAGTTCAATATATCATATAATAGGCTTATATAAAACAGACACTTGGAATTCAAAACACATTAAAAACAGCTCTAATAATTAATTTCTAACTTATGATTTATTACTGGCTATTTTATTATGATTTATTAGCCTGCAAATAATGTTTCTTCTGAAATTTAACTTAATTTCAATTTAAATTTATAATACAAATAAGAATTTATTTTAATATATAAATATTGTGTAAATGTGTCCGGAAGTTATTTGATGCAAATTGTTTATTCAGGTAATTATTGAGATATATATTAATACACATATCTTTACTTTATCTATGGCCACTTCTAATGAAAAGTTTTCTCTGAGTAATGATTGCAATTGTGTTGAAAGTATAAAATATACTTAGATGCTTTTCCAAGATATATCAAAATTGGGTTTGTATATTTTTAGATTTTTTAAAGTAATAAATATATGTTTCAAATATAATTATTTTATTCTCACCACATTAACAATTCGACTTTCGTATTTGTATTTAATTTATATTCCCTTAAACTTGCTTTTTGGCGCAGTATATTAAAGTATATGTTTATATTTTAAAGAATTCTTTACTTTTAAAAAAATGTATTAATTAATTAATTAATTAATATATTATTATTTCAAACTACTTTATGAACTGTCTGGCTTTTTTAAATAAAAACAAAACATCAACAATGTCTACAAAGCTTTGCGGTATCTAAAATTATGTCTTGAACTAAACTAAAACTACAAACTCAACCTTAAATAATAATAAATATCTCTCAAGAGATCTAAGCAACATTTAAAAAGGCAAAAGCAATAAATCACAACGGACTGAAAATCGTGTATTGTGCCATGTAATTGTTAATAATTTCTGTTTTTAAGTTCAAACATAAATTCAAACAGCAACAGATACAAATATATATTTATGTATACATATATACAGTTATAAAAGATATCTATAGATAAATCCATGGGCGCGTAACTAACTGGAGGCGTGTGGGCGTGTTCGCTGCACTTGGCCGCCATGCTGCGGCAGGGTTGCCAACGCACGTGTGTATTTTATTTGATTTGCCCAAGTAATAACTGTCATTGGCAGTTGCACGTTGCAAGTTGCCGGTTGCCGGTTGCATGCCACACAATTAGCACCATTGTTGGCGGTGCCAACTTATCGCACAGCTGCCATCGGCCAACGGCGATGCACTCGAGCCTGACTCGAATGAAACGTTGGCAACTCTGGCCGAAGAAAATCGCCAGTTCGAAAGACTTTCCCGACACACATTTTTTGATAGCTTGCTAATGTGTTCATAAATGTGTGAAAAATGCCCAAACGCCCAGTTAACTGCCACGCCCAGCAGCGAACCCCCTCTAAGCCCCCTTCCCCCTTCTATCATCTGTCTCTCTCTTTCTCTTTTTTTCTGGCGGAAATGTCGTAAATCATATTCCCAACATTTACATACATTTTTTTACGAGCCAACTCAGCAGCAACTGCCTGCGGCAACTCCCCCCCCCCCTCCCTAACGCCCACGCTCTGTGTTTGTTGTGGGCGTGGCACACACTTTTTATATATGTATATACGCACACAGTTACAGTTTTGTTTTTGCGCTGTGGATTATTATTTCGCTCTATGCGTCTAAGTGTGTATTTTATGTATTTGTTTATGGGAAAATTAGGGAAATGGCTTTCACTCTCCGGTGGCGGCAACGGCTTTAGGTGCCAAAGGTTACAATTATGAAGTTTACACACCATTTGGCATAGAGGGTTGTTCAGATACCCTACACTGGACTCTACTTTGGACTTTCAATTAGCTTTGCTTCCTCTTCTCCCACCCTTTTTGCTGCCACGCCCAATTAGCTGCCTCTTCTTTGCATACGTAGCCGCAACTTCCGCCCCTCGTCCCCCCTTGTCCCACTCTGCGAGGGCTGCTCCATACGAATTCATTATCAACACCTTAGTTCCAGCAAATTAAGCCGCCAGCTTTGCGCTAATAAATTCAACTAAATGCTAATTTCGGGAGGCCTCTCAAGCAACCCCAACAATAACCGAGGCGATCTTATCGCTGCTTGTAAAAATATATGAAGCGCAGCACATTCGCCCTCTCACTCACTCAATCTCTTTCCGTCTCTCTCTCTGCGTTTTTTTTATTAATTAATTAATTCATAATTTGGTTGTTAAATGCACTCAGCGAAAGAAGAAAAAGTCGTTATTATATTTCTTTAGCACTGGGAAAAATAAATAAATAATAAAATAAATAAAAAAAATAAATATATATATTGAAAGTATTTTGTGACTTTAAATAAATATATATATTTTCATATTTAATTTATTAAGCTTAAATATATATTCAAATATATTTATAAATAGAAATATATATATTTCTTTTTATTATAATTAAATTTTATAAACTATGTTGAATTATTATATTTAGTATTAAATTTGATTTGCATAAAATTTTTAAATTGTAAATATATTAAGAATTTTTATCGGCCGTTTTCAATGTTTTTAAACAAATATAAGATATATTTTTATAGTGAATTCTTTTATTTATTTTGCATTAAAATTTCTATAAAATATTTGAAATATTTTTAAAACATTTCTTTTTTAGTTTTTTATTATACAAATTCTATTAAATTCCTCTGAGTGTCTTTAGTTAGCTATGCACGGCCTACTCTAAACTGGCCACAGATCCTTTGCACCTTTTGCCACCGAGGGGAATTAACTTGTTTTTCATTGTTCATAATGATAAATGTTTGCCTCGAATTCTTCAGCTGCCGCAGACAATAACGAAAATATTAATGAAGTTGTACAAAATTGGACGAAATTAATAAATTGTCGAGCTGCGAGGTGAGTTCTTGTTGTTGTTCAGTTTGTTGGTCGAAAAGCATGAAAATTGCAATTGCTACGCAGGGGCTACTGTCGAAGGCAGTTTGTGAACGGTGCGGAACCAACTTCGAATGGAAAACAATTACCTAACAAGCGTGAAGAGTTGTCGCTAAAATATTGACAAACATTCGCTCGACTTCCAACTGCCAACTGGCAATTGCCAATTGCCGCCCGCTGCTTTCGGCCGGGACAATTAGGCCGCCTGTGAGTTTACTCTGCTTCTTCTTCTTCTTAACCGCTGACAGCGTGACAAAATCGACACAAAACCACGTGACATTTTATCTCAATGACCGCAACAACAGCTCCGAAACAAAAACAGCAACAGGTAAAACTCTCAGCTCGATCCTTTTCTTCTTTTTTTTGTTGGCCATAAATCATAAATCATTTTGGTCGCTTCTTCTTTGTTTGGCTTTTGCCTTTTTGGCTGCATTTATTTGGCCTCTTTTGCATGTTGTGGCAACACTTTTTTTGTCACACAACAGGGTAGCTAAAATGTCGCAACCGCGGTTATCAAATGCAAGTAATTTAAAAGGTGACAACTCTACTAAATATAAAAATACTTGGTAGTCATAAGTTTAGTCTAAGCAATGTGAAGAAAAATATGTATAAAATTAATTTTGTTTGCATTTTCAGTTAACTAAAAAATTAGCTTATATAAATTAAATTTTTTCCATATTTTCTTAACAAATCTATATAATTTCTTGCCCTTTAATTTTCCTTAATGACTTTCTTGATGATGATGTGTTCTTAAGAAATCAAAAAATAATAAAATAAAGTTCTCTTTTTCCACCTTATTTTTATTTTAATTTAAATTCCCTTTCAGAAATTCAGGCTGATAAAAATAGCTTTTAACAATATATACTTGATCTACAATATTTGTAGAATTGTTGTAACTGTTGTAGAATTTTTATGCGTAATTATGTATTGAAAATTTACCTTTATGTATTTTATTGTATTTTTTTGTTTTAGTTAAATGAGCACAAAGTAAATTAAATGCTGTTTATTCCTCTGTTGTGATATCTTTAAGATTGTAAGAGCATATATTATATACTATGTATTTTATCACTGCAAAGTGTCCAAATAAATTGTGCTCTGATTATTATTTAAAACCTTGCAGCTAAATATTTAAAGAACTTAGAATTATCTGATAACTTAATTAAATCATTCACAGCTAAACTCAAATTAATCTTTTAAGCTGTTGACAATTTTTACAAGCAACTTTAAATATATTATTTATTTTGTTTAATAAGAACACTTTTCTTAAATAGAGTTTATAGAAGTATTTCTTTTTATTTATCCACAGCTTGTGGTCATTTGTAAAACAGCTGCTTTGGTCACGACATACGCGAATGTTGTATTTGTGTTTTTGTTTGGTCGCTGACAAACATATATACTTAAGCAATTTAAAAGATATCACTCAAGAAATAAAAACGTGCTTGTTTTAGCTGCTGGTGCCGGCAGTCAAACGATGTGCTGACATAGATGCATATCGGGCAAGGGGATATATATGCACTATATATATCCACTGACTTGGCGCTGCCAACCCGCACAAATGTAAATAAACACGGCAGTCCTGGCCTGCACTAATTACAGGGCGGCAGGACTGGCATTCAAATGAAGTAAAAAAAAAAAAGAAAACAAAAAAAAAACACAGTTGGAATTCGTAAGGCCAAAGGACATGCAAATGTGTTGTTAGCGCGACAATCGGCAGCTATTACATTGCAATTTATACTTTGTGGCGCTGTCAGGACCTTTCGCTCGAAAGGAGTAAATTTGTTAATGTGTCGCAAATGCGCTGCTCAGCGGGTGGGCGTGGCTAACGGGGGGCTAACGGCCACACAAAAGGGTTAACAGCAGCACCAACAAAAGCCAAACAAACAAATGTTGCCAAGCACACAAAACACAAAACTGAAAGCCCAAAAAAAAAAGAGAAGCCAACTGCTAAACAAGAAGAAGCAGAAGCAGAAGAAGAAGCTAACTGAATTGTGGTCCTAACTACCAGCTAGCGACTAATGCGCATTTCGCATGTCATCAACACGAGAACTGAGCTGAAACAAAAAAACAACAACAACAACAACAAAAGCAACTCTGTTGAATTTTATGTTTCATGCATGCTTCACTCTACGCGCATACCCTGCAAATCAAACTAACTAGAGGGTATATAGACACTAAGTAACTAGAACACAAGCTGAAAGGTAATTTAATGAAGCTCTATTTATATCACATTAATATTTCTAGCATATTTATTATAAATATGTCTTTGTTTTACTTTTGAGTTAGCTTTTAACTTTTACCAAAACATATGAAGAAACATTTTAGCAAAAAGTCCCCATCAACTAGTTTTATTGAAATTATTCTTTATTTAACTAACCCTTGCCTTATTTGTTTTCTCCTTCCAGTTTCTTCTTAAAAACTTGACTTTTATAAGTCTACAAAAGCCACACAGGTAAATGTTTTTGAATATATTTTATAAATTTATTTGAATATAGAATTATATATTTTTTTTAAATAATTAAAAATAAAAGTAGGTACGAAATGGGTTTGAAACGATAATTGATATCTAAAATAATTAAAATAGGTTACTTAATTTGAGAAATCTGTTAATAAACTGTTAAACATAATTAAAATTAATTATTAAAATAAGGCAATATTATAACTTTTTTATTTATTTATTTACTTGATGCAATAGTCAATATATTCGCCTTAACCTTCCTTAAAAACAATTGCAGGGTATATGACAATCTTTTGAGTGTTTATCAATGTCAACTAATTGTATAAGATGCAAATTTAAATCGTAATCAACTCCTTTAAGCAAGCCCAGGGTATGTGCAGGTCGAACTGTCTTAAGAATCAGATGCTTGCTTATTATAATTGATATGCACACAATAATAAATTACAGGGTATATAAAGTTTCACGCACTTTTTATATGTTAAATAATAATTTGAAGTATTTACTTAATTGAAAAGAAAAGTAAAGAAAATGTGTAAAAAGGCAGATCTAAATTAATTGTAAGGAAACATCTACAGGGTATGCTATAGTCGTGCCTCTGTTATTCATTCGCATTTCCCATTTCACATTTCGTATTTTACACGACATTCGCACGAAAATCGTCAAGCAATAATTTTTTTGAACTCGACTTTGTTGAGTTGCGAATGAAAAGTCGTTTAAGCATTTGATATAAGTGTGTGTGTGTGTGTGTGTGTGTGTGTTAGCCGTAAAACAGCTGACAAGAAACAGCCGCCAGTTTGGCTGCCTCTGCCTGTGTGTATTTATTTATTATTTTTTTTTTTTGCTTTTTCTTTGGGGTCTGGCTGCTAATCGAAAATCGAAATTATTTCGATGGCTTGTCAATCAATTTTTAGGGGCACCAACGGCAGACTGAGACAGAAGTGGGCGGTGGCCAAGGGGGAGTGGCAACGTCGGCATTTGTAATGAGAAACTAACCGAAAAAAAAAATAAAAATAAAAAGCTGCTGATATTTTGCAGTTAACTGCAAAAAGGGGCGGGCCAAAAATGTCGTGAATGTAAATGCGAAATGTGAGTTGTAAATGTGAGTAGTTAATGCGAGCTGTGAGTGCTGTGAATACACTTCCCCCCCTGGCTGAGTGAAAGGCGTTTGCGGGCTTATTGATTGTTCAAGTTTTTTGCATTGGAGTTCGAGTTCAGGATGATAACTTTTTTTCGAGTCTCTGATTAGCGTCGATTGATTGGGGCGGGCTGCGATTGATGAATGGGCCGCAATTGTTTTTTTTATTTAGCCACCGGCGACAGGCGCCCCAAGGCCTAAACGGAATGCGGCAGATGAGTGGAGTGCGAGAGAGATAGAGAGAGAGAGATGCGATTATGAGGTTTAATGGAAATTAAAGGGAGATTGTGATAAACGCGAATGCAGCCAGTGAAGCGTTTATGAATATAGATAGTTAGAAAGATAAGTATTTAGTCAGTCAAAGAGAAATTATGACTTTAATATTAAATAAAAACGAGGCAGATGAAGGGAAGAAATGAAAATGAAAGAGAAAAGAGTTCAAGAAAGAGATGCAATTTAAAATTCTAAAAAGCAGCATGTGAAACGTTTAAAAACAAAAAAAAACAACATTTGTGTCTTAATGTATCTTTAAATATGTTAAAAATATAAATTACACAGAATTATTTAATAAGTTTAAAAACTGAAAAAAAATTACTTGAGAAGCATTTGTTGCTTTTACATAAAAATTAAAATAATATATGTATATTAACATCAAAATGTATAATAGCCAATTCATAAAGACTTTTTTGGCATTCTCAGTTTTAAAAAAAAAAGATTTTACTATACATAAATTTATATGCATTTATATACATGTATATATACTAATTTTATTTATATGAACGTATACAATACTAATTAAAAAAGCATACATCTATATTTATATCTGTATATGTATTTATACCTAATAAATAAATATGAAATAAAATTATAAAAAAATAAAATATATCAATTTTTATATCTATATAGATATATTTAATAAATAAATAAATAATTCAATTTTTAAAAAGCAAATATCCATATTTTAATCTATATATTTATATCTATATAGATAGATATAAGCTTTTCTAATAGTATATAGGTAATGATATCAACCATTTCAAAAGGAACATAAATCTCAGGGGATAAAGACAAATATATAGTAAATTTATATTATCCTTATATAAAAATTATATTTAAATTAATTGAATGAAACTTTCATTTTTTATTCACAAAGAACAAAATATATATAAAAGCTTCTAAGGATTCTATATATATTTGTTTCTTCTGCCTTTATATATATATGCTAATGAATGAAAAAAACAAAAATAAATAAATAAAATATATCTCTCTATGATAGTATGAGAGGAGTAAATTTTAAGGTTAAGAGACTAAGTCTGAGTGAATAATTGAATCTACTGACATCTCTTTCTTTTCCAAAGATATATGTTTTAGTAAAGTAAAGTATATAAAGTATACCCTCTATGTTTATAAGTATGTTTTAGTAAAGTAAAGTATATAAAGTATACCCTCTATGTTTATAAGAAAGTTTCCCAGATCTTAGAGTTAGTTTGCACTCACCTGCCCGTTTTGGTGATGATCATTTCGGTGCCCAGTTCGTGGAACTTGTCCCAGAGCTCCTTGGTCTCCAGATGGCATTGGACGGGCGCCAGCTCGTCGCAGTTGCAGGTGCCCAAAATCTTGGGCGTTGGCAGCTGGAAGGCAGATTGGGAGTAGGAGGAAAGTTGGCAGTGGCATGTTGCAAGTACTCGGCGAGTGCGACGCGAATTGGGCTTGTGCTAACTTTTTGCCGTTTCGTTACCTGCGCAGGCTCCTCCGGCGACAGGCGCTCGTCCTCGCTGGGGCTGTTCGCGGTGCGTCCACTCGACGTAGGCGGCGGCGGCGAGGGCGTGGCGGCAGCAGAGGCGGCGGCAGAGGCGGCGGCAGAGGCGGCGACACGCCCTCGATGGCTGCTTGATTTGCTGTGATTGTTGTTGTTGTTGTTTAGTTGTTGTTGTTGTTGTTGTCGCTGCTTGTTTGGCGTTGCATGTTGCTGCCGTTGTTGTTGCTGTTGTTGTTGTTGTTGCTGCTGTTGTTGTTGTGCAACACGCAATGCATGACGCGCAGCATGTTGCTGCGCTGCCGCCGCCGCTGCTGCTGCCGCCGCCGCCGCCGCCGCTGCTGCTGCTGCGGCCGCTGCCGCCGTCGGCGTCTCGCTGTCGCTGCAGTCAACCACGTCAACGTCCACGTCAGCATCATCGTCCGCGTCCTGCGTCGAATACCGTTCCACAGAGAGGGGACCTAAAAGAGCGAGAGAGAGAGAAAGAGAGAGAATGAGAAGAGAGCCGTCAAGTGGCTGCAACAACGTGTTGCATGCACAGATGCATTTGCCAGATATGCCACAAAATTCAATTATGGCCCAAAATGCAATTTCATATGTTAATTTGTGCGCCACGAAGGGCGTGGCAGGGGGCGGGAGGCGGTAGGCGGGGAAAGGTTTTCAGCCAATTATGGCATCTAAATATATATATTTATATATATGTATATAAATCGATATATATCTATATATACGTTTGTGTGCATGTGCGTGTGCATTTCATGACATGCAGCCACGCCCACATCCCGTTGCGCCCCTCCCCACTCGCAACTGGCATTTCAAATAGGCTTTGATTATTTTATTGCCCGCGCATTTGCCGCAATTATCAAGTCATCAACGTTGCATTTGTCATCAATATGCAATTTATGAACAAAAGCAAAAACAACAACAACAACAACACAAATAAAAAACAAAAGAGCGAGAGAGAGAGAGAGAGATGGAGAGACAATAATATAATGTGCAACATTTGGCGGCACGTCGTTGTTGTGGGCTGCAACAACAGTAGCCAACTTTAGCAGGGGCCAACTATGTTAATTATATTAATTATAAATATTTTACCAGCCATATTCATATGATTAGCTTAATGTTCGGCACTCTGTGTGATAAAAGCTGTTCAGATTTCGATTTCGATTTATTCATAAATACTAAAGTATTCAGTATTTATTTATTTATTATTTATTATAGATTTTTTTAAATAGAAAACTATTTGAAATTGTTACAAGTAAATACTTTAAGCACTAGTTAGATATATGGGTATTAAAAAGTTGATAACATCAGAAAATCCTTATCAATATTTGTCAATCCATTTAACTTCCATTAATTCAGTAATTTAACAAACGTTCTTTTTAAGTTATTTCGAAAGAATGCTCAAAATAAAATTTGAATTCATTCAAATATAATATAATTACTTATATTAATTTTAAAAGTTCTTCTAAAATATTTACTAAGAAAATTTTAAGAAAAACATATTTAAATTTTAGTTTTTGCATTTATAAAATTAATAGTTTGTCATATTGTCAGAAAAATATTTGAAGGCTTCACTTTATTAAATTAATATTGAGACATTTTAAAAAATATGTTTTTAATAGTTTTTTATATTAAAATGTAATTATTAACAATTTTCATAGCTTCTTCATTATGATTTGAATAAATGGATGTTGAAAGGAAAATACATAAATAGATATATTTATATCTTTTTATTTGAAAAGTATTATTTTATAATAGAAAACCTATTATTTGTCACATGTTTTTACAATTAATAAATTGCAATAAAAAGAAATCAATGCACAACATTATAAATATGAAAATTTACTGACAAATATATTAAAAGCGCCGCAAGTTTCAAAATAAACTTTTTAATGGTTTTTTCAATACTATTCAAAAGTGTTCTAATCAAATTTGTCTATTAGAAAAATAATTTACAATATTGCCTTTACCTATAAAAGCATTGAAAATATTTTAAGCCGAATTGAATTAAATTAAAATAACGACACTTGTCGCATGCCAAAGTCTGTTGAATCTTCAGCTTGTTTATTCAGAGTAAAATAAAAACTCATTCAAATTCATTAAATATTTATTAAATTCTGGTGCTGAATTAAAGGCACATTTAATTAAAATCTGTTTATAAAATGTCTTTATAAACCATGAAATCTTATAAGCCATAAATTCCAACAGTTAAATATGCTAAAATTCAAATGTCAAAAAGCTCTTTTCACACCTAAGAAATTGTTGAAATTTGCAAATGAAATAAATTATAGAGATAAATGATGAATTGATGAATATTAAACAGAAAAAGCCAACTTTTATTTTCGGCAATATAATATTTTTACTAAGCAATTAATGAATACATTTTAAATTATTTATTTAGATACTTATTAAAAATTATATATATTGCAATTCATTATTTGAATGTATTTTTATATATATGTAATATAATTTTCATAAACAATTTTATGTTTATTGCACTTATAGGTATTTTAAAAGGAATATTGTGTATTATCTATTTTCGAAAATCAAAGGATTCTTTTCTAGACGAGAGGAACATTTAGCTATTAAACGGCTATTAATAGAATATAGACAGCTGATTTTAGAATCAATGCAATTTTAATTGCGGCAATTAAATTTTTATTTAAGTTGAAGGTTGGAAGAAAAATGCAACAATTGCAAAAGTTAAATCTTGATTCTTAGAACATTTTCTACAGTCTCAAAAATTTGGAAAAGAATTCCAAAAGAAGTTTGGTTTTAAATATGATTTTTTTATTATAGAAAATGCATTTTAAAGCGAAAACTTGTTTATTTGTATAAATGACTGTGGATAAGTTACAGTATTGAGAGTGTTAAGGAAGAGCTTTTAATAATGAAATATTCCAGTTTCAAATAATAAGATGGATTGGGCTTTTAATACTGAAATAGTTTAGCTCTAAATAATGAAATGGCTTCTTAAATTTTGTCATCAATTAAATGTTTATTATTATATTTATCATATTATATTTTATTATATTTATAAAATATATATATATATTATTGTGATCAGTTATATATTCCTCCTAGTTTTTAACTAGCATTATCGTATTATATTTAGAATATTTCTGATTGAGTTCCTTGGCTAACTTCGGATTCGAACCCAAATACTCGATATCAAGAACTGAATTGGAAATGTTCTATGTTTTATTACAATATTGCCAAGCTACTTTAAACAAAGTTTAAACCGAATATAAGATTCAAACCCCAAGCTTTTATTAAGTACAGGGTAATAATCTTTATGATATCTCGACTAAGACTTGTTTTTTAAAGTGTGTAATATAAAATAGCTAGCTTTTTATACTTATAAGGGCTGTGGGGGATTTTTTGTGTTGGACCGTCTCAATTACTTTGCGCTACTCACTCAGGCTCCTTTCGGAGGGTTCGCGGCTGCTGCTGGCGGCGTTTCCGCCGCGCGCCATAATCGCCGCAATTGAGAAATCCGTTGCGAACGAAATATTATGATGATGATGTTGATGTTGTTGTTGTTGTTGCTGCTGATGTTGCTGCTGATGTTGATGCTGATGTTGCTGCTGATGCAGATGATTGTTGTTGTTGCTGTTGCTGTTGTTGGCGTGGCCGTTGGCAACGGCCGCCGCGGCGGCTGCTGCAGCTGCAGCTGCTGTTGCGATTTGTTGCTGCAGCTTGGCTTTGAAGCTTTGTGGCGCTGTCGGCGACGGCGGCTTCGCATTTGCCGGCTGATTGCTTAGAAGCATTTTTTTTTAACTATGTTTTTTTTTAAACAATTTCTGTTTAATTGAATATAAATGTTTTAACTTTTTATTAGCACATTTCACAGCACAGAATAATGTTAAGATTGACGCGCGTTAATGTTCTCGTTGTCGTTGTTGTTTTTGGTTTTGGCGTATTTGGGAATTTTTGCGTATTTTGCGCTTTTGCGTGTTTGCCGTGAAAACCGCTTGCCAGTCGCACAGCTGACCATTGAATGAATTTGTGGCGGCTGCGATTTGCTTTTTGCCATGTAAACGCATTCGCAACAAGCCGAAGTGCGAGTTGCGGGCCCCCCCTTGAAAGCCCCCCTCCTGCAAATACCCCCGGCTCTGTTTGCTGCGCACAGCTGACGACGACGACGACGACGACGACGACGACGACGATCGCTTACGGCGTCGACGTTTTCAACACTTACGCGTCACGTAAGCGAGCGCGCGTTACGACAAACAACAACTTAACGAGCCAACGTGTGTAAGGCACTTTTTGTCTCTTCTTCTTTTGCTTCCTCTTGCTCGCACCCTTTTCCCTTCTTAAGTTTCCCTAGCTGTTGTCCGGCTCTGCGCGGCTAGCGCCAAATACCTGACAGCACTGGGCGCCGCGAATTTACGCAGCTCGCGCCAAAGCGCCAAAAAGCGTTGTGGGATAGCGCTCACGTAAGCGGCGGCTGGCTCCACACGCAACGTAAAGCGGTTAACCGCAAGCGACAGACGACAGCCGCAGCTAGAGCGAGTGCGAGCGAGCCAGCATGTATGTATGCAGGCTAGCAAGCATTCCAATGCAGCGACAGCGACTGCGACGCATAACTCATGCTCAGTTTTTGAGTTTTCCAATACTCGCGTATAAGAAATTCCCATGCACTCAGCTGAGCGAATTGTGTTCGCTATGTGCGAGCGAGATGGCCTGCGTGCGCTGAGCACATTCGAGTGGCCAGCCAGTTTGAGCGTGTTGTAGTGTTGTCTCGCTCCGGCGAGCGCAAACAAGTTCATAAATTCGTCATTTTGTTTTTGGGCTGTTGACAGTTGGTCTGTTTGGTTGTTGTTGTTGTTAAGTGCTGTGTGTGTTTGTGTGTTTGCTGGGAGGGGGTGTGTTTTGTACATTTCGTCGGCTATTTACAAATATGTTTTTTTCTGAGTGATTTTTTGACGACTCGTTTCGTTTCCATTTCGTTGCTGCTGTTTCATTTCAAACTCACCACGTTCCCCGCGTTGAGTGAGTCTTCTGCGGGTTGAATTGAGTGCGAATGTGAATTGAGTGGAACGTTCAGGATAAATGAGCTGTTTATTGTTTGGGAATTATATGAAAAGAAATGAGTTTTAAGATGAGTTTGGAAAATAGGAATTATTTTTCTTGTGTAAAGATTATTAAAAAAAATTATGAATTAAAAAGTTTCTTATATACCAAAAAAATCCATTTAAAAAAATGAAGAAAAACTTGCGATGCGTCGTTTATCTGGAAAACTGTCGCGCCCTTCAATTGAATAATATCATAATTGAATATCTGCGCTGCCCACACACACAATACACACCCCACGCACACACACACACTCACACACCCTGCATATGTAAATGTTTTTAATTTAAATGTTTACTTAAAAGAAACAACAAAAATGCAAATGGAAAACCAACAAAAAATGCGACGATGGCGTGTGAACGCAGCAGAAAATTATGGCCCCTCCTTGCCAGGACAAAAGCCATCTTTATATGTGTGTATATGTATATATGTATGTATGTATGTACATATGTGTGTATATACACGTTTTTTTCACAATTCGTCAGCTGCGTCCCCGTCGCAATTGAGTTTTTGGGCACAGGATGCGCGGCGCCTTCCTTCAACCCCCTCCCTGTGCCTGTGCCTGTCTGATTGTCTCCTTGCGGTTTCAATTTGCATGCGCCTCGCGGTTGCGACTAATGGCGAACAGGACTCCAGCCAGACAGCCAGGGGGTAGCTATATGCCTAGGGGTAGAAGCTAGGCTCGGCCAGGACTCGCTTGGCCTCCTTCCATTCACTGCCATTTGGCTCGCAAGTCGGCGACAATTTTTCAATGATTTGTTTGCCGCCCCGACCAAAAACTCATTTGCATACTCCGCCACCATATTTTGAGCCCGAGCCCTTCTCACTTTTCATTGCGCTTTTCTCCCTCCTGTTTTCCACTCCCAAACAATTTGAAAAATTGGCAAATCGTGTGTTGAACTTGTTTCTATAGCAATTTAATTTAATCAAATTAAAATGGGAGCGTTTTTAGTAAGAGAAATTAATGAACTACTTTTCTTTTTTTTTTGGTTAAAAACTGTCAAAGCTTTTAGGTTAATAGGCAAAGAATTTGGGTAAAATTTGGTAAAATATAAATAAATATAAATATAAAAATAAATAAAATTTAAAAAAAATTTTGGCTTAAGCTTTTGGTTAAAATATAAATAAATAAAAATATTAAAAAGTAAATAAAATATAAAAAAAATAATTCAATTGCTGAGCTGCTTTAATTATTACTTTAATCCTTTGTTTTAAAATATTAAACATATATTTTTCACCAATTATTTCCAAGTTATTTTTATATGTGACTTAGTTTAAAATTTCTTAACTTAAAAACAAAGTTTGTTTGGGTAAAATGTTTGTATTAAAGATAAATATAAAAAAAGATATATATGGATACATAAAGGTATTAAAAGGTATATATGTATATTTATAAAGGAAGAAGTTGTATGCACAAATACATTTATGCTGATATATTAAAGATAAATATATTAAATAAACACTTACAATAAGATCTAACTTTATTAAGGTATAATATATTTTATGTTTTCTATTGTTGTCATTTTTTTTAGTTTATTTTTGATTCTGCTAAGCCTAAATTAATTTGTTTTTATTTTTAAAATATTATATTAAATTATTATTTTATCAATACAATCAATAATGAAATTATTATTATTTAAATTGAACGATGTTATTTTTTTCAAAAGCACTTTTGTATTTTTTTTGCTAGAAACTTAATCAGAATGCATTTTCTTCTAAGTTATCTATTTATTTGATAAACACAATAACTTTTGGCTTTTCTTTAAACTTCCTGCAAACATATTCGCTTCCAATTGCCAAAATTACAATCTTATAAGCCCCATTTATGAAATGAAACCATTTTTCTACTTTAGAGTTTTGTTTTTGCGCTAAATTCAAATTTGTTTTTGTTATTTTTTCGACGCAATCTGTTGCAATCCTTTTGAATGGGAGGCAGCATTTGTGCCACGCCCCCCCCCACGTTTTTTAAACTCACGCAGAAAACCAATTGCAAAAAATAAATCCAGTTGAAATTTTTGTTTACGCTTTGACAGGATTATGACAAAAGTCGAAGGCCGCAGATTGCAACCAATTTCTAGTTGTTGTTGTTGTTGTTATTCCTTTTCTCGTTGTTGTTATTGTTGTTATTTTGTGCCATTAGTTTTTATATATATCGGGGAAATTTCACTATTTTTTCGCTTACGTGCGCTAAATGGCCAATAAGAGCCAAGGAAAACAACCAACAAAAGGAAAATGCGGCTAAAATTGAAACTAAGCCGCAAGGATTCATTCGTGTGCCTGCTGCATGTGGCATGTGGCATGTGGCAACCATGTTGCACGACCAGATTTATCAATTTTATTGCCGCACACAAAACTAGCAACATGTGCGTACTCAGCTCGGACGCCCCCACGCGCTACACTGAGCGAAATTTCGGCCTAACAATTTGAAATTGATTTTCAATTTGAACTGTTTGTTTTTCTTTTGCAAATGCAAGTTTTAATAACAATGATTTAAAAAATTAATAATTTAAAATTAAAATTAATAATTTATAATAAAATTATAAATAAAGCAATATATTAAATATATTTAAATAATATTTAAAATATTTTTTACTTTCATGGTTTTTTTTAATGTTTTCAAATTAATTATTAATTAAATGTTTAATATTTTTGCTTAGTCAAAAAGAGTAAAAAAAATAATTTAAAAAGTTTTTCACAAAATATTTCATTAAAAATCAATAGAAATATAATTGAAGCTATTTTTTTTCCAGTGTGTAGCTTATTTTGCGTAGCAAATTGTGTTTTTGCCCAAACGCTCTAATCCTTTGCGCAAGGACAGCAACAAATAAAAAACACGCTGAAAACACAAAATAAAAACAAATGAAAAAAACTTCACATAATTGCAAACAATTGAATTTTTATGGACCTTGAGCCTTGAGATCGTCGCGCGTGTCACAGCAAATGCAGCAGCAGCAGCAACTGTTGCAGGTGTGCCACACTCAAGGACAATGCTGCATGCAACGCCCGCGCCTTGAGCTGACCCCCAGCCTGGACCTGGGCAATTATCCTTGAGCGCGTCCCAAATCAATTAGCAGCTGCTGCAAACTTGAACTGGAACTGGAACTGGAACCGAAGCGAGCTTCAGTCCGCAGCTTGTTGCTTGTGGCATGCCTCATGCTGCAAACACTTGCCTAATTTGATTTCATTACCGCGCCCACAACTAAATCAAGGCACAGCAAAAAACAAAAAAAAAATACTTCAGCCAAAGCTGGGCGGAGCTGTGGCCAAGCTTAATGCGAAAATTAATCGAAGCGAAATCAACAGCGCATCAGCTACACTGCGAGAAAAGCTGTGCCAGTAAATACAACAGCGACAAAAGTTTATGTAGAGCCAACAAAATAAAGCATAAAATAAAACTAAACGTTATGAAAGTAAACTAAAGGAATAAACATAAACATTTATAGCTGTGCTTAATAAACAAAAAAAAAATCCATTAAATTATATACAGACATAAAAACTTAATTTTAAAAATATATAAAAAATAATAATAAATAGGAGCTAAGTTTTCCTTATAGAATAACTCAATAATGCATTAAATGCAACAATAAAATATAAACAAATAATTTAGTACAAATAAAATACTGAAAATATAGTAAATAATGCAAATTTCTTATAAACAATAGAAGTAAAATTTTTATGGCGTTCGGTGATAAAACATACATAAATAAAGGAATATATAAAAGAGAAATGTAAATAATAAAAAAAGTTTAAAAAAGAATTAAAAACAACAATTTCATAATAAAGCAAAAATTATACCTAAAACCAAATTTTTTCTAAATAAAATTACAGCGGAAAATATCTTTTAAAATAAATTTTTAAATAGCAAAACCACGAATAAAGGCTAAAAATCAAATATTCAAAAAAAATTATTAAATAGGCAACAAATATAATAATAAATATTTAATATCAATGTATGAAAAACAAATATACATATATTAAAATATAAAGAAAAATAAATAAATATTTAATAAAAATATTTAAGAGAGAAAAATGTAATACTTTTACAAAAGAAATAAATAGAAATAGTTATAAAAACTAATTTGAAAATAAACACAATTAAAATATGAAATGTGAAGCCTCTTTAAAATGTCACGCTTTAAGTAGGCTACCTTTGATTTCGCTCAGTGTACATATCGAACTTTCGCCACGGCTGCAGCAACGTGGCAGCATCTTCCAGCTTCCAGCTTCCAGCTGGGCAACGCCTCTCGCGGGGCGACAACTAGAATGCAAGAAGAAGCAGAGGCAAAATAATAAGAAGAAGAAGAAGAACACTACCGAAAGCGTTGAAAACACTTTGTCGGCTCACAGATGCGTTGATAATATGCTAAAATTGCTGATGATGCACGCCCACAGGTGTTGCGGCAGCCTCGATAGAGATGCAAAGATGGAGATGCAAGAGCTGATGCGAAAGCTGATGCAGATGCAGATGCCAGTTGCAGAATGCTGTTGCAGTTGCAGTTAGCCTGGCACTCGGGGGCTGACAGTTTCCTGCCGGGCGGCACGGTAATTGTTGCATGCCACATCCTGTGGCAAAAGCCGTTTGCTGTCTAAATTTATGAGCTAAACGGCCGGCAATTGCAGCCAATTAACAAGGCTAAACGGCCAGATCAAAGAAGCTGTCTTAGAGCAAAAAAAAAGCTAGATTAATATGACAAATAAACCGAATTTAATTCTTATCAAAACTCCCACTCAAAAATGAGAGATCAACTCAATTTAACAGCTGGGAAAGTGGCTAAAAAAAGATGGGAAAAAAGGGAAGGGAAGGGAAGAGTTTCCATTGAACAGGTTGCGATCACAAAAAATATATAAAATAAAATAATATAAAGAAACCTCTTGTCATTGTTGCTGTCAAAACGTGGCTCACACCTTGCGACTGTGTCCTTTGTCCTTTGGCTGCGTGTGATTAATGCGATTCATATCAGAGCCCAGTCTGAGTAAGGACAACAAGTTGACAAAGAAAGCCAAAACAATAGACAAACTGGCAGCAGCAAGGTGTGAAAGAAAACGAAATCAAATAAATATAAATATAAAGTCGCTGATTTGTCTGGCCCTAAGAAAGATGCTTCCCAGAAGCAGATCCTACAGAAGATTTCCTCTCCTTTTTTTATGCATTTTATTATTTTTTTTTGTTTACCAGGAACCAATCATATTGCCATGCACTTGCCAGGGACTCGCACTTGGCCCGGCAGGTTTGCCATGCATTGCAATTAATCACAAGGCGTTGCCGCCGCTTTGATGGCCGCTCCACACGCTCCTTCAAATTGACCAAACGCCATCTTTAGCCACACACACACACACAAACACACACACACACACACAAGTGTAAAGCCTCGACAATTGCTGTGGAACACACGCGTTGACATGCCGCACGCGAGCCGGATATTTGCCAGGGTATGTCGGCGTCGATGTCGATGTCGATGTCGATGTGTGTGCCCCCAAAACCTGTCAATGGCAAATTACATGGCCTGGGTGGTTGTGCCGTTACTCTTTGGCCACATGCGACAAAAGATGCAATCAACTCAAACGCAACTCAGCGCACACAATGCTGTCAGACTCAGTCAATACCCTGTAGAGTTGCAGGTAAAAGAGTTTTGTTGCCCGAAAAAACAAAAAATAAGTAGATTAGATTATGGTAATAACTTAGGGGAACACTATTACTGTGTGGAATAATTCTTGAACTATTCTTAAAAGACAGCAAAGGTACTAAAGAAGCATTAGAAAATATAAATGGTTTAATAATAATAAGTATACTATATAAATATTAAGTTCTAGCTGAAGGCCTCTGCTGCCATAACTAAAAAATACATTAGTATATAATTTTATTATTATTATGTTAGTTTTTTATAAATAAGAATTATATTAAATTTACTTTAGGATCATATTTTGTTTACATCCAAAAATTAAAATTAATATGTTTTTTTTTTAATCAGTATTAATTTAAATCTTTTCTTGAGAGGAAGGCAAACGAGGATAATGTTCGTGTTATTTTGATCATATATTTTGAGCTAATTGTGTAGAAATATAAAAAAATCGAGAAAAAGGAATTCAAATGAAAAAGGGTTTTTTTTAAATTGTATAATGCTTATATTCTAATCTTTTTGAAAAGAATTTCTTTTTTTTTAAATACAGGAAATACCTTAAAAAGAAGTTTTCAAGTTGTGAGCTATTTTATTAAACACTATATATTCCACAAATTATTTATAAAATAATTTAAAAAAATTATAATAAATTTAATTAAAATTGCATTTTAAGCTTTCACACAATTAAGTTCCCCCACACATGTCATAAACCCCTTTCACTCGCCACACTTACAGGGTATTTGCAAGCGCAACCTACGGCGGCCAGTCAAATAGCTCAATTGGGAGGCGGCGACACGCCCACACCGCCTCGTTCCGCCCCGCCTCCGGGCGCAGGTGCAGCTGCAGCTGCAATTAGCCGCAGTTGCTGCCGCATTTCGTGTCGCGACATTTTCATCGGCCATGGCTAAAAAAAAGCGAACAAAATGAAGCTCTAAACTTTGGCAAATTCACGCGAGCCATTTCCATAGGCCAAAGCGGAACTTTAGACGAGACAGGTATATGTAAGTATATATACATATATATATATATATATATATATGTAAGTGTGCATATATAATTGAGATCTGAGCTGTTGTTGCTGGTTGCAATTATATGCATTTGAGGGCATTACGTGCATCGCAATGGCAACAAACACAAAAAAAAAAATAAAAAACCGCCCACCACGTAAAAAATGTCGCCAATTTTATTACCTGGCTTTAGTTGTTGTTGTTGTTGTTGTTTGTGCAATCTATATAATTAGAGCGCAAAGTGTTTGCATTTTGATAATTTTGATTTATAAGCTTTTTTCTTAACTTATTTTTGCTCTTTTTTCATTTAATTACACGGGTTTATATTCAGAGTTGTCATGCAATGTGGGAGTGTAAATGTGCGATATGAAATTGCCATTAAATACATATTCCCACAATACTCTCAATAATTAAAAGCGCAGCTTTTGTCTCTTGTTAGCCGGATTTTGTCGCAGTTGCCGCTTTGTTGGCCCAGCTAATTGTGAGGCTGACAAGTGCATGGATAGAAATGAATGTGAATATGAATCTGATTGAATATTCGCTGATTTAATACTCGTTGATGATATGAGAGTTCATGTTTTAATTAGGGTAGTTAAGTCAGGGAAGGTTGGGTAACTATAATAAATATATATAAATATTTTTAAATAAGTTAAATATGATTTAAAGAAGCGAAAGGCTAAATTAAATAGATTTATGTTTTGTATGAATATCTATATATCGATTAACAGTCATCTTAAAAAGTGAAATAAAATGACATTTTTATTCACATCTCTACTACTCTTTAAAGTAATGAATATATAGCTTCAAATGTGCGTTAAATTATATACACTTTATGGCATTTATTTTTAAAGTGAAGTATCTGATAGTTTTTCATTTTATTACAAATCTAGTAAATCTGGATATGTCGATCGCATAATGATAAATTGAATTTTTTAGAATTGATGCAAATTTTATTTGATATATTATTAACTATTAAATAGGACATTAAATATTACATATTTTGGCTTTGAATGAATTCTAAAATTCGATTTATGTGACTACAGATAATATCGATTAAGAAGAATTAAGAAACCCTTGCTTGATAAAATCTTAGGGTTCTAAATGACATTTTAATTATTATTTTTAATTTAATATTATTTATTTGGATACATAAATAAACGCTAAATGGATGTGTTTGAAAGATTTACTCCTTCTTTTAGTCAAATAGGATTTGGATAAAAATATTCTAATTTTAAGTGCTCTTTGCATTAATTTATTAGAATAAAATGCCAAAAATTAAAATTAATATAAGCATTATTATTTTATAATTACCATTTCGAGATTGACTTAGTTAATAGAATATGTAAACAATTAAATATTAGTTAAAGCTATGATCAAGAGGTTAGCTAAGGATAATTTATCTGTTCAAATAAGCTGTTCCTTATATCGATTAATGTTACCTACCTCAACTTCTTTAAAACACATTTCAAAAAACGTTTATCTTTATGTATATTTTATTTATATTATTTTTTATTTTATTTACATATGTATATATATTTTTATTAAAATTAAAATCATATATTTTAACATATTTTCTTAACTATCTTTCTGAGTCTTTCCTTCACATTGTTGTCAGTTAGCTTAACTCCGAAATGGGCGTCTGGACATCAAATTAGCGTAGACATTGGCAGAGCTTTGTGCCACATGCCGCATGGCTGTCGCGCCACTTCATTTTGGCCACGTTGGTCAGTCAATGTTGGTAGCTTCTTCTTCGGTCGGACGGGTTGGTTGGTTTGAACTGAAGCCGTGAAGCTGTCGCGAAAAGTGCGCGAGACGTTTGGACAGCTGCCAATGCCAATTTGGGTGGCAAAAACTTTTCACTTAGCGGCCAAAACAAATGCAGTTACTGCTGCTGCTGTTGGCTAATGATACGCCCAGCTTTGGCCCAGCTGTCTACTTACTGAAGGAGCCCGCCCAGACTTAGACGGAGGGGGCAGGTTGCATGTTGCACGGTCTGTGGCGGCTTTGTTTGACGTGTTCATATTTGTGGCAGTTGCAGCAATGTGATTGATGCCACACACAGCAACTGCAACAGCTCCCCAGTTGCTGCCACATTAAGTTGTAAAGTCATTTCGAGACAGTTTTATGAGGACAACACATGTCGCCTAACCTCACCCAAAGCGTAGAGCTTCGGGCTTAGTGCTTAGGGGTATTCCCACCTACGGACTTAATCATTTCGGCTTTGGTTGGGTAAACTAGTTTTTGGCGCAAACTAATTTGAAGTTCGGGCAGTTCTTGGCAATTTCATTTACAAATATGGCAGGCAAATGCAAATGTCATGGCTTTCGATGAAGTTGCCACATGTCCTCCCGAAACCTTTCTCTCTCCCTCTCTGACATGTCTCGTCCTTTGGTTTGTTTGTTTGCATTTCGTTATTGTCTCCATAGCGCACAGAAATCATTGTCATTTCCACACGCAAAAGTCATTTGGCACATGTGACACCCTTTTTTGGCTTAAATTGCTTTGCTTTTCCTCCTTCCCATTTGCCCTTATCCTCCAGCTCCTCTAGCTACATGTTTGTATATCCTTTCAAACCGTGGCAACATTTGCACTTGCATTTGTAGTCAATATTACACGCTACCAAAATATTTGTTTAAATTAAGAGTTCAGCTCTGGTTTCCTCTTTCTCCCCTTCTCTCTTTTGGCATCCTTTTTGGCCCTCTTTTTTTGGTTGACTCCATCACTGTCCATTGACGCTGCCAATTTGACTGCTAACTGCTTTTTCTTAACGCTTCGCTGGACTTTTATTAAGCCCATCGCAAGTTGCTTTGCCGGCGCCTCTGCGCCCATTGCGTAGAAATATTAGATTGTCAATTCGTAAATTGCAGTGTTCAAAGCATAAAGAAGCGTGTCAGTGTTGCCAAAGGCATAAAAAACCCAATGACTCATAAAAAATGAGAAAAAAGAGTTCGTTTAGTTTTTGCTAGTGTTGATAAAAACTGTGTTGGAACTTAACGCAAGTGGTTTATTCTTAAATTTGTGAAGCTTCAGTTTAAACTGGCGACCGAGCACGGACTCTGTTATTAAATAATATAGAAGAAGTTAAATTTATTTGTTCTGAGCCTTTTATTTATCAGTTATAGTGTTTAATTTTATTTAATTTCAGATAAATCACAGTAGTCTACAGTTTAGTCAATGAAAATCTAAATATTTAGCTGGCGTCCGAGCAGGGACTTTTAAATATTTAAGTAAATTCACAAGCTTCCATGTCAAACTAAACCATTAAGGTGCTTGTTTGGAAAGAAAACGTTATATGGTGGTATAAAATATCAAGAATCTAAACACAAAAGCAAAAGCAAATGCCCAAGCAGGGACTCAAAGATCAATCACTTCAAATGCAGATCAATCCTTTATTCAAAGGCGTGACTGTTCGGACTTTTGATATCATGTCATCAGGAATAACGTTATGAATTTCAAGCAGTTGTCTGCTGTAAGGATTTAAGAGTCGGCGCCCGAGCAGGGACTGTCATAATCGTAATATAACAAAATCTATCTGATAATCGTAAATAAGTTCTAGCATAAGTTTAAATCTTAATCAGTTGACCGCAAAACAAATGAAACAATGAGTTTTCTGAATTATTAAGCAAATTGCATGGTCTATAAAAAACAATACGCAAAGAAAAGGAAAGTTTTTTTCCCTGCTTTTGTGGAAAACGTGGCGGTCGTAAACTGAAAACTTTGGCAATGCTTATCTGAAAAAGCCATGTGGATATGGATATGCAAACAACGGACAAACTTAATGTGATTTGCTATTTATGGCATTTTTTAGTGAATAGTCATCTAATCCAACATGTGAAGTTGCGTAAAAGTTTTGCCAACCCAATCCAAGCACACATGGTATGTAAATCCTGAAGAGATAAGGCGTCGGAATAGCACAATGACAGCCGCAGGAATTGACCAAATGGCCGGCACAGGACAACAGCAGGTTACCACAAAAAAAAAAAAAAAAAAAACAAAAAAAAACTAAACCCGGGGAGGGGGTTGGGGGGACTGGACGTGAATCTGAGATACACGTAAAGTAATTTCATAAGTTTAGCAAATCACGAACCCAAGCAACAAACAACAGGAGTGTGCTTCTTCTTCTGCTGCTGCTGTGCAAGTTTCGAATAGTCCTGCGGCTGCTTATTGGTCCTGACATGGGGGGACACATGTGTGTTATGGACCCAAGCTCTTGCGGTGATTTAACATAAAAAGGTAAAAAAAAGAGAACAACAAACGAAAGAAAAGCAAATAAGAAACTTTTGTTTTATTAGTTTTTCATGCTGGCAAATGTCTTGCCTCTTTTATTATTAATATAGGGTATGGGGTGTGGGGTGTGGGCAGGAGGAAGGACATTTTCATGACTTGCAAGTTTTGTGCTGACCAATGTCATAATGGATAAATAGCTGGTAGGTGGCAGGCGTGGCATTTACCGTTGCCGTTGCCGTTGCCATTTTCTGGGACATCCTGTCATGCGTTCAATTTCCAAATGGTTTCGCATAATTTGCAAAAGAGACAACAACACCACCAAACTAAAGTGAGAGCGAGAGAGAGAGGGGGATAGAAAGGGGCAGTCACATAAAGCACCCAAGTTGAAGTCCGACTCTGGCAATTTGTGCTCAAAACTGCGTACGAAATCCATTTCAAAATTAGTTTTTTCTCATTTTTTTTGCGCTCTGTGTGTTTTATGAGAAATTTACCTGATTTGATTAAATTTGGGCATACGCCGCTAAATCGTCCATTATGAGGCTGCTTTATGCGCATTTGTGGACAGTTTCCTTAAGGATGTTGGCTTTTATCTCTTAGAGCTAAGAGTTAATTGCAGGAAGTTGAATTGAAGAGATCTTTTAGTAAGGTTTAGACTGTTTTTTTAGAAAAGTAATAATTAATAGTAATGAGAATTAGAAAGACTGTTGAAAAGATTAATTTAAAGCAATTAATAATTGCATCAATGAAACTCTATAAACAAGTTTTGGAACCCACGCAGCCAAGACTCAAACCCTAAGTCCATATTAAACGGTAGCTCACGTGTGATTGTGTTGGTGTGTGTGTGTGTGTGTGTGTGGGCTGCACCTTTTGTATTAAGTAAATGAGAAACGCTTTGAATTCAGTTACAGCTTCGGCCGCCTGAACCCTTTTTGACCCTTAAACGATCTTTATCACATTGTCCTGGCCGGTTGCCCAGTTGGCGTTTGTTTTGACCGGCCAACAAATGAGGCCAATTTGTCAAGAAGAAGGCCGGGGGAGTCCATGAAATTTTCATTTGACAGGCTTGAATATATGCTGCGTAGGATATTAATAAGCCAAGTTAGTTAGTTCTTTGTTTAACATCCTGAACTCCGGCTGTCAACTTACGCCGCGAGATGTCGGCCAACAGCAGGCGAGAATGCTGGCTCAGAAATACCGTTGGCCGGCGGACAGTGATTAAGCGGGAATTAAATGGCTGGAATGTTGTTTCGGGATGAATTTTAGGACTCAACCAACTGTTCACTGAGGGAGGAGGAGGAGGAGGAAGGGGGGTAAGGAAATTGTATTCATAAATGCGAGACGTCAATCAACGCAGCGTCAGCTTCCAGCTGCCAACTGGCTGCCAAACGCGTTAACAAAAGGCCGCGTGCAAAAAAGCCAAATATGAAATGATTAAAAAAAGATTATAAACTTGCCAGACAGACCAGACCAATATGGATACATATATGTATATATATATATGGCAATGTCAGCGTGCCTCGTTCACTCAACTCAAAGTTGGACTTGTGGCTCATTAAGCAGCCATGACGAATGCAAATGAAACTGATATATGAATATGCCAAGTTTCAAGCTGAGATCCCCTTCCAGTTGGCTTTATATGGCAGCTTGTTTGGCCCGTTGGCTTAACGGCCAACAGACAGCTGGCCACAATCTTTTGGGTGGTCTGTTGCTGATTTTAAAGTGACTTGGCGTGAATTTGTTAACTTTTGCTGCGAGCTCTTCTGGCGCTTCTGACGTTGGCCAACAGCAGCCACCAATCAGTTCGAGTGCCATAAATAAGCAGAAGCCAAATGCTTAAACGTGATAGACAATTTTAGCTGACATTTATTTTAGTACCAAAAAATTAGCTAAAAAAAAGATTTCTTTTCTTTTTACGCTCTTTTGTTAAACCCTACGAATTTATGTACTTATCTTAAGGCGTTCCTAGTTGTCCTGCCTGTCCCAACCGCCCCGATCATTAGGCGTCCTTTGGGCAGACAATCGCCTAGATCGTGCCAAAAACCCATCAATTGTCTCCTTCACGTGGCCTGTGTTTGATAAATGATGAACCTTTTTGGGCGCAACTTAGAGCTGGGTTTGTTTGCTGAAGTGCCGTTGCATTGTTGTGTGAGACACAAAGCGAAATGATTTTCAGCTTTTCAACGGAAACGGAACAGAGTGACTTTTTGCCAGTTTAACACCTTTTTTGGTGGCCAACACATTTTGGGCAATTCGATGGCAAGCTGTGTCAACAGACAACAGAAACCGAAACCCGCAAACAAGTTTCACGTGAATTGAAAATGAAAATGGAAATGGAAATGGAAATGGAGGATCCTTCTTCTACTATTTACACTAATGAGCAAATGCAATAAAATTGCAGAGCACAAAGGCGACGCAATTGTTGAGTTCAATTGTTGCCCAACCACATGAAATGCCAACACACACAGCAAGCGGGCTAAAGGAGGGAGAGTGAAAGAGACGGAAAGAGAGGGAGTGAGAGGGGAGTGAGTTGTGTGATCTGCCCTCTCTCTTTCGCTACAGAGCTACCTTTGTGTTTGCTCTCATTTATCCACAAAATTCTGTTTATGTTCTCGCTTGATTTGTAAAGTTGGCCATAAATTATTCTCTCTTTACCTGATCATCTCCCTGCCTCGTTGTCGTCCTTCTGCTTCAGCATCTGCTTTAATTAACCTGGCATATTTTAGTGTCCTGTCACAACAGCTCCCCTCGTCCGATCAGCTTGTGTCGCCTCCGGGTGTTGCCTCCTTTTCTGTTATCCAGAGCATGATCAAAGTGTGGCAACTTTGCGCATCTCTGTGGCAACTCTGGCCGGTTCGCATATTTAATTATTTATAGTTAGACATCGCACATTACTCTGATTAGCGTGCTGAGCAGCCATAATAAAACTGGAGACGCGATCAAGTGAAATTTGTGGTTAGTTCACTTATAGATACTCTGCTTTTTTAGATTTTTTTTTAGATATTAGATTAGAATAGATTTTTTGTTATGCTGATGTTATAGGTTTTCTTTTTAATTCTTGAGATACACACATTTTGAGACTAGGAAATTGAATTAGGCAGAAAAACAGTCCCAACATAATAATAATAATAATATAAGCATTTTCTTTGTATATTTGATCCCCATATATTTAAGTATATTTATATTTTTGAGTTTGCTACATCCAAATTTTTTTTTTTTTAATGAAAACTCAATAAAAAAAGATATAGAAATGTTGAAAAAAATAAATTAAATAAAAATATGGCAAATATTTCTGACATAAATTGACAAGTTTAAAAACTTTGTAGGAAAATATACAATAAAAATGTAAAGACAATTTTTTTTTAGAGTTTTATGTTAGTAATATTGCTATTTAATGTCTGGGATATAGATAATGGAGGCATGTTATAAAGTATAAACATATTCTTTTAAAAATATTATACACAACTGCACTTTGCAGGGTATTGTATTGTAATTGTAGTCAGCAAATTTACAGGGCATTCAAAGTGCAGCTGGCATTGGTTGGAGCTAAAAGGAGAAGAAGGAGAAGGAGGGAAATCTTTTGGGCAGACAACGTTTGAGATTAAACACATTTTGCATTTAATTTGCCATAATTATTGCAGAAGCGATAAGTGAGACGAAAGACATTAAGGGGGCGGTAAGGGGGGCAGGGGAAGGGGAAGGGGGAGGTGTGTTGGGGCCACAAGTTGCGACCGTTGAGTGGCGCCAAATGAAGTTGTAAATGCACTCGGCACGGAATGTGGTGCCCCCTAGTTGGTGGTGCGGCTGGTGGTGCGGCAGGTGGTGCGGCTGGTGGTGCAGCTGGTGGTGCTGCAGACATGGTGGTCACGTCGCTGCCATAAAATTCTAAGCTTGCATTTAACAGCTTTGAGTCTTAACCTTCGTCTCAACCGATTTTTTGATAATTAATTTGCCTTCATTTTTAGTTTATTTTCGTTATTTTTTTTTTTTAAATTAATGTTGTCCAATTAATTTGTGGCACTAAACGTTTCTGTATTTTCATAATTTATGTGTGGAAAAAAGTGTTAGTTATGGTTTCTGTTCTGTTTTGGCTTTTTGGACCAGCATTTAAACGTGTGGGCTTCAGATTCAGATTTATATGCTCGTGGCGATCGTTATGGGTGTGTAAATGTGAGCAGAGTTAATACGTTCAGAGGTGGGTGATAAACATCCAAATGAATATACCTTTATGAGTGTTACTTTATTTGGAAGTATGCAGAGACAATAATTGTAAAGGAAAATTGTAAATATCTAGAGCATTTAATATGTAAAGGTCAGACTAATTACTAATTACTTTTATATAATGTAATATTAAAAAATTTATAAATATATAAACTAGTTGCATGTATAAATAAATAACCTAATTATATTTATACATTATATAACATTAATAAGTATATATATATATACCTTCTGTAAACTACCTTCTTTAATCTTTATATATTTATATTTTCTTTATATATTATATCAGTCAATAGTCAAGTTTTCTTGCCCTTTGTGAATCTCTCTCCTCTATTTCAGGTTCTCTTTCTTAAACGTTTTACTGGCAAATTACTTGGCTGTGAATTAAAAACTCTTAATTATTAATGTGGAATGCTCAAAACTACTTTTTATATAATTTTAATTGTATTTTAAGTTGAACAATTAATGAAATGTTTAATAATAAAAAAGAAGTTTATATTAATAAATTTTTTAGTGTGTCGACAATTCGATTACTCATTCTTATTCAACGCATTTCTAATAAAGTAATTGAGGCTTTTTCTTCAATGCAGCTGTTGCATGCCCCACATTTCTCTATTTTTCTTCACACTCTCGACGCTGCCGCATCTGCCGTAAATTGTAAATAACCCGCAATTAGTTGGCTCTGCATTACAATTGCAGTAGCTGTAATTGCGTTTGAAGAATTTTTTGCACTGTGGCAACTCTAGATTTGTTTATTTGCAAATTGCGGCAACTTCCTCGAAGCGAATATCTTTCAGCTGAGCCGCTGAAGCGTGCTCCATTAGGTGTTCTTCGGGGGGGATCCCCTGCCCCATTCGGTCTCTTCCTCTTTCCTTTGGTCCGTTGATTTCTGTGTCATAATTTTGTACGCTAAGTTGGCAACACTTTGCACAGTGAACACTCGCTTTGAGTGTTGTTTCCGATGCGTGTTTTGGTCTCCTTTCAGTTGCATTGTTGGTTTTTTATTATTTAGTTGTTTAATTGCGGCAGCTTTTCAATGGAAATGCAGCTAATTACAGACACGCAGCGTCGACCAGAAATTGTTAATAATTAACAGGTTTTCACAAATGGCAAACACACTCGGCGCCATTTGACAGAGAGGAAATTTCATGCACAACAATTGACGCCATGGCGAGTGTTGAAAAATGCAATTGCAAATGGTAAAAAATGTGCTCAAATGAATTCACACGAACGCAACGTGAATAATTACACGACTCGCAAATAATAAAGAGCCAAACTGCTGAAATTGCAGTTTGCAGCGAGTTTTATTTTTAATTCAGGCTGATGCGAAAATTGGCGGCCTCGCAAATGCAATTAAAAACGCGAAACAAATGCAAGTGCAAGACGTGTAATTAATGCTTTCTCTAAGCGCTTTTCAGTGGCAGCCAATAAAGAGATTTATTCACGAATATTTTACCTTTTCACAGCTAACTTAAAGCAGTTGCATATTTACGAAAAACAACTCAAAATCTCTCTGCGGAGTGTAAAAATGCTTAGCAATAAAACGTTTGCGAATGCGACACAAAGAGGAATTGAAAAAAAGAACATGGTTGAAGGTAGTCTAAAGGTAAACAATCGTTATTTTAAAGAGAAAAAGTTTACGAAATGGAGAGTAAAGTAGAAAAAGAAAGTATTAATGATATTAATAGCCAAATAAACGTTTGTGAATATAGAACAGAATATTTTAATTTTTTTTTAAATTGATAACAAAGACTAATTATTTATCAATATATATTTGTATATAAAATTTCTCTCTCTCTCTTTTACCATATTTTTTCACCTCTCTCTATTGACTCTCTCTCTTTCCCTCCCTCTCTTTTCCTTCCTCTCTCGTAATACCTTTTGCGCATAAACACATTTGGCATTTTTTTCGCAGCAAATTGATATGAAAACTCGATCCCCTCTAAAATTTTGCCCCTCTCCCAGCTTTGGTTGAGGGCAATTTAGTGAAAACAGCTGCGGCCTTTGCACAGCGCGCGAGTGGCAAGCTCCATCTGCAACATGCCACATCATCCACACGGGGCCAAAAGACAACAACACATTGAAGCGCCATAAGCTGCGCCTGTCCAAACCAAAGGAAAAGAACAAGCGCAACTTGTGGGCGGCTGGGCTGGAAAATAAGTTCAAAACTTTTGCGACTCTAAATGGTGCACAACTTGAAGATACCCTGTACTTAAAATGAGTACTTAAGAGCTTAAAAATACCTTCAAAATAAATTTTAAAAAACAATAATAAATTATCAAAAAGGAGCGAGTTTTTAACTGACTCAAGTAATCATAACAAGTATAGACAGAAGAGTGTACAACTTGAAGATATCCTGCAGCTGACTTAAGATAATTATTAAAGAACGAAATTATGCCTTTAAAAGTGAAGTAGTTTTCTTTGTAAAGATGTTTTAATACCCTGTACATATTAAGTACGGACCGGAGCCATTTATAGATTTTGTTTGGTTATATAATAGCAAAAGAATAAGCATTATTAAAGACATTCGAGTATATTTTAAAAACTATACTAAATAAAAACTTTAATAAAAATGGAGCAAACTATTAAAAAAGTTAAGCAAACTTACTTTTTGTAAACTTCAAAACAATCTACATACCAAATAGTATATCCCTAGCTAAAATTGTCTTTAAAATACTAGCGGAAAATCAATATTTATCGATTGCTATATCAAGCATAAGCAATCGATAAACAGACAATCCTTATAACATTTAAGATCACATCAACTAAACTAAATAACTAAATACAATTCAAGAATATTAAATCTCTCACTTTATTAAATCTTTTTCCCATTTTAAACAATTACAAAAACAGTTCCCTAAGCTAATACACCCCCTTTTGGCCACACTCGATGATTGCAGGGTATGTGGAGTACAAATAATAAAGTTCGCTTGTCAGTTTAGCAGCCATTTTGCGGTTCCACCACCCAATATGCGGCCAACTGTGGTTCCGGCCACGTTTGTTACATTCTTTTTTTTATTTTTGCATTCTTTTGCGGCACATCTTTTGGGGCGCTTATCCGCAATTGCCTCAGTTCCGTTGTTCCGTTCCGTTGTTCACCTTTCGCCGTGGCATAAACTTTTTTATGGCACCCACTCTGCTGCTGCTGCTGCTGCTGCTGCGGCGATGATAAATCTGCCTCAATTTGCCATATCGTGAGCGTGTGGGCGTGGCATTGCATTATTTGACGCCCCCTGCCCCATTTTGCCCAGCCTACAACTTCATCAAAGGCAAGTTTGCCCGTCAATTTGTTGTTGTTGCTGCTGTTGTTGTTGTTGTTGTGGGCGGTTAGTTGTGGAGTGGCTTAAGCTTGATTTAGCTCTCATTACGTGCGCCCAGGACGCAGGACGTGGGGGGCAGTGAAGGCAAGAAGTTGCTTCAGGATTTGCTTTATTACAGTTTAATTAAATTTTGTGCCCAGTGTGCTGCTGCTTCTTCTTCTTCTGCTGCTGCTGCTGCTGCTGCTCCTGCTGCTCCTTTTCTGCGAAACGACTCAATTACGCAGTTAATCGTAAAAAAATCCTTGCACTGATTTGTTGCAGCTGAAACCGAAACCAACCCCCCTCCCCCCGCTTCTCCCCTCCTCCCCTTCTCATCAGCCCCCTTTCCACCAGGGGGTTGTTTGTGGCACATCGCATGTTTGGGCCATAAAAACCCAGAGTGTCCTGGCTATTATTGCCATTGGACTATGGTCCTGCTGCCTGTTACTGTTTATCCTGCGTGGCCTCAGGTGCGCACGCGGTCGAGTTGATCCATTTATGGCCTTCTCCTTGCCGCACATTTTTTTCCATCGTTTCTTTTCTTCTTTTTTCCGTGTACATCATTTAAGGGATATGGCGGCGACTAAGAAGATGCTACATGACCACAATGAATGGCAATCCGCTTTGCTCCTTCCGCTATTAATTCGCTGCCTGTTGAGATTTACGAGCGTATCTCATACAAAATGCATTCGCGTGGGCGCTGCAAACCCTTTTGCTAATCAAAAACCTCACGTTGTCCTTTTGGCTCCTTGTGCTGCCATTTTTTTTGATTACTTTCCGTTAGCAATTAGGCGGTTTTTCGCAGGCAGCCAATAAAAACTGCGTCCGTGCAGGCTGCGGCACGTTCCTCAGCGCCTGGCAGAGTCCTTTTTGCTAATGCCAACTAATGCGCATTTGGAAAATTGTTTGCTCGCTTTAAGCCATTTTAATTTGCTTATGCAAATTGTGCGAGTTGTTTACTTTTTGACACATGCGACGACCGCAAAGTCGCTCCTTGTCCATAATTCAACACGGGGCTTCACATTCAGATCCTGCTTCCTGCCACCTTGTTTGCCTATGCAAATGAGTTCACATTGACATCGTTAATCCTTCTGTGGCTGCTGCTGCAATTATGAAACCTGGGCAAATGTCACAGAACGTCGTGCAAATGTGACAGAAAATTGTTGCAAACTCTAAGTCAACAACAATTCGGGGAGGATCGCAGGACAAACAGGTTTCTTTTATAATAGGGGCATTTTATATTAATTTTTTTTCATTAAAATACAATTTAAAAGGTTTGAGTTGAATTATAATAAATAATTTTAAATTAAATGGATGTAATTTAATTACCAGCGTAAATTCAAAGCTCTAATATTAGTAAAATAAAATAAACTAGCTACTTAAAAATGGAGTCGAGCCAAATACAGCCTAAAAAAAAATTACAGCTAAAAGTTTCCGATACAACAAATCAATGCAAAAGTTTTAAAAATCATAAATAAAGTGTTGAACAACGGTTCTAATCACAACGAGCGCTAACTAATTTTAAAAACAAAGTTTCCAGCCACAATTGAAGACAGGTCAAATTCGAATTCACTGATTTAAGCTACTGACAAATTTTTTTGGGTCTCTCTTTATTTAAATTGCTTAGCTTATAGAGGAATTTTTGTATAGCTATTTATATTTTGTATATTATATATAAATTTTAAATATTAAAATGATTGGGCTTTAAATATTATTTTAGTATAATATTTATTAAGTTGTGTTTGTGTTTTGTTTACAGAACCTACTTAATAAAAAGGGCCAGGAATATATATATAAATATATGTCCCTTTCAGTCCTCAGTCTAAATATCATTTTAGTTTAATTTTGCTCTCTAGTATTTTCAATCGCAATTAATGAACATAATCTAGTTAATTTATATTAAAAAGTATATGCAGTTATTTAAATAATTTATAATATATTTTGTGTATTAAAATATAAGCTTATTTTGATTCAAGTCAAGTAAAGTTTATCCTTTATTTTAACATAAGTTCCTTCTAAAACAACGACTTTAACAAAGCATAAGCTCTTATTTTAAAGAGATTAAGTCAACAATTAAATAATTCCTTGACTTGTCTGGTAACAAACTCTAATTACAATAAACAGGCGCTTTATTCCAACTCTATTCACAAATTTGGCTGCTGGGGGCCAAATTATTTTTTTTAGCTTGTGAGCTTCACCAATTAAAAGGAATAACATTAGCCGATATCTGGCTGAAATCAGCGCAGTCCAGAGGCCAGCTAAGAGACTCCTTGTCCGTCCCACTTAGCTATTTCACACCTTATTTATTGGCCAGGTCCGAAGTTGTGGCTGCTTTGTCCGCTTTGTGTTTCGTGCGCTTTCGGCATTTATGTCAAAAACGAAAGAGGAGAAAAAAAAGGCAAACGGTTTTCGAGTGAGATGCGCCGAGTGCGATTATTTGCAGTGGGCTGGCAACTCTGGCAAACTGGCAAGCTGGCAAACTGGCAGGCGGCAACCTGGCCGCGCTCTCGCAAGCGTTAATGTGAATTATTAATAAGACAAAAGGCAGCGGCAAAGGCGGCAAAGTCCGCAAAGGCGGCTGCCTTTGATCCGCCAGCCAAAGAACTTGCCTGAAACCTGGTCGCCAGCCCGGACTGCGGCTCCGAAGAGCGCTCCAATCAAGATGGCGCACAATTGCGGCCGAAAAGCAAACTAATCAGGCGGTGAGATTTAAAAATTAACGTAGCTCCCAGCCAAAAGTCCGTCCAAAGCAGAGTACTGAGCACTGAGTATTGGCATTGAGTATCGAGTATTGAGTATTGAGTTTTGAGCGTTGGCTTTTGGCCGCAACAGTGAAAGTGGGTTGATTTAGGCGCTGTGGCGATAAGCAACAAACGGCAACACATTAAAAATGCATAAATCAATGCGATAAACATGATTTGCCGCATGTTTTATTGACTATTGTTGCAGCTTGTTGCAGCTTTTTCTTGCAGCTTGTTGTTGCAGCTTGTTGTTGCTGCTATTTTCTTGACTCTTGCCTTGCTGCACGATTGTTGGCCCTTGAGGAAATCCACAGAAAATTATGGCGCTCTTCGTTTCCTCTATTTTGCCTTCGATTCTTTTAAGTTAACATACAGAAATGCGTTCTAAAAACTATTTGGTAATATATATTTTATTATAAAATATTTAGCTTTACTTTTAAGAATTAAATTTGTTTTTGAAAAGTTAAACTAAAGTTTATTATTATATTTTTATTTATACAAATGGTAAACTTAATTAAAATATTACTATATATTAACTAATAGTAATTTTAATTTAAATTAATTTGTTGGTAAGCGAAAATTCACTACAATAAAAGGTTTTAAGATTTGTTTATATATTCAAAGTAAAATAAAAAATAAAAATATTAAAATAATTAAATTACCTTAGCAAATTTTATACCTTAATATAATCTTTATAAACAATATACAATCCTTCAGGTATTTTAAATCCTTTAAGATATTTCGCCATCTGTTTTTGTAGTCTCTTCTATTTTGTCATATTTTGCTGAGTTTTTGGCATCTGTTGTTGACTTTTACCCATGTACATATATATATATATACTTTTTTTGACTAGTCCACACAGTCACTGGCCACGTCATAGAAAAATGAGCAGAAAAACACTGAGGAAAATAAAGCACTTGATAGTCAAGTGTCTTTATGAAAAGCACTCGAAACATTTTCCGCGGACTCTGGCGCGCAAATAAATTGAAAACTCGTTAAAAATCCATAATGCTTGGCGGCTGCCTCGAGGCCACTCAGATGTAGACAAGGAAAGGGGAGGGGGTGAAGGAGGAGGGGGAGGGGGAGGGTGTATATATGGAGGGGGTGGTTCGAACTGTGCATATTGTTTTTTGCTGGCCAGGCTGTTCATATCAGCGCCTGGCATTATAATACTCTAGCGAGAGGGTATTTTGATTTGACAGAGAGAAATGTTGAAAGACTAAAGAGATTATCGAGTATGTATACAGTTTTATTAATGTTACAGAAAAAATAAATATATGATGTTAAAAAAATGAAAAAATTAGTTGCTATTATTTTTTTTCTTCACTGTATATATATCAATTGTATCAACTCTGAGTTTGAAGTAAGAATGTCATAGATCAAAGCGATCATAGATAGTTTATAGATTATATACTATAGGTCTTAGATCATAGAGAATAATTCTATGTAAAACTTAGCACTTAGTTTGTAAACTTTTCTACAGGATCGTTTGCATAGACTTTAATCATATTAAAGTGAACTGAATTTAATTAATATATTATACAGCTACCATGGTAATTATTGTTTGCATTTGTAGACATTGTTGGTAAGCCATTTCATATTAAAAAATATTCATAACAGAACTGCCAATTACTATGCTTTTTTCTATTAACTATATACTACTATACCTTCTAATGTATACTGAAGAAGTTTTTGCTTACAACACACAGTTTACTACAGAGAAATATCATGGAGCTTCCATAAGTATAAGTATGCCTAAGTCTTTAACTATACTAATCTAATGTCTAAACACTTAACACAAAATACTTAGCTATAAATTATTCAATTTTCTAATAAACAAACTTAAACTTATTGACAATGTAAAATTAGATAATTTAACTTATTCAGTTAAACTTATATGTGATGCTTTGCTTTGTACTTAAAATGTAAATAAATAAAATATAAATATATAAAATATATAATTTAAGCTCACTTTTGATTTGATTTGATCTTTCCTATATCAAAGTAAGCTCTACTTTTAATTATCCCCCGTTTTCCACACATGCACAAGAGTATTTTGGCTTCGTCAGCCAACGCTGATAACTGTGCTTTTCCGGCTTTTCCTGCCGGGCCAGCAGGCACTTTGAACGTCTCGTCATCTTGGCCCGGCTAGCTGGATAGCTGGCTAGCTGCGTTAGCGTAAATCTGGCAAGTGGCGGCATTTTGGCTTGCACTTTGGCTTAATTAATAATTTTATGGCATTTTAATGGCCGCCCGCCAATATCACAACAGTGTATTAATCAACTGGCCTGATCCAAGCCACAACTAGATCTGCACGAGGGGGGCGACTGGAGATGGGGGCGTGGCTAGGCTAAGGCATCCATTGATCTGCGCGACGCGGCCAACAAGTTAATTTTTTTTTTTTTTTTTTTTTGGCCATTGGCCATTCTCAACGCGTTTATCAGCGATAAATCTCTTTGTGTTTTTTCCGCGCGCCGGCGCAAGTGAATTGAATTGAATTGAATTAAATTTTAATTAATTTTATCTGCACTTTATGCCAAACCCCAGCCCGATTTCCCCCTGTGTACTTGCTGTTCGCGGTAATTGTGGAAAATTGAGAAGTGTGCCCAGCCCCCTCGCCCGGTTCCCCCCCCCCCCTCCCCCCACCGGGCCCCTTTCAGCTTTTTGGCTTCTCTTTGATCTGTGATCTTTTCATCCCGCTGCGGAATTTCTTTAAGCAAATCGACGCCATGTTTAAGCATTTTGCCAGTAAATTTCAAAAGAAATTGATAAACATTTTTTCGTTTTTGGTTCATTTTTATATACATATATTTTTTTTTTGTTTTCAATGGCAAAAATTTGCGTAAACTTTTTTACGACTTTTGATTTAACGACTTCTCCCTTATGGCGTTGTGGCTTTTGTGCTTTTCTTCTCTTCCTCTTGTTTATCTTTGGCTTTTTGTGAGTCATTTGAATGCGTCAGTGGCTGGCACTATGCAATTCGTGAATACTTTTTGAGTACTTTTCCAGTTTGATTTATTTTTTTTCATATGCGCAATTTTCGATAAATTGAATTTTGAGACTTGATAAGTGCGCATGAAAGACAGATTTGTGCACTGTGGAAATACCATGAAATCAATTCCGAGTTTACACTAACAATTATTTTAGAAACTTACAAATCATTATGCATTTATAGATCTTTATGTATACAGAGATATCTACAAAAAGTTAACTTAATAATAAGATTTATATGGTTTTACTTTTACAATCAATTTTTGGGGTTTATGTTTTGACTGGATTGATTATATTATATATAAGCTATTCGCTTGGTTTTAATTTTATTAATTATTAATTTTATTATTAAAATAAACAACTTCTTTTTTTTCTGTAAGTAACTTAAACTATTATAAATTCATATACTTTCATATACTTATCAATTTTATTTTAAAATGTCATTAAAATAATCGAAAATATTATTATATTAGTGTGCTCTCTCAATAACAAAAGGTTGGACTTTTTTCAAAATAAGAATCAATTGATTCGCGCTTGAAGTAATTAGAATCTTAATTAAAATCAACAACTGATGATCTTTTAAATCCAGACTACACTTAATTTGTTTTTCTCAAATAATATTGTTTTCCAGACAATGGAAATTGAATAAAACGCATGCACTTAAATTTTATTCTAGTACAAAGTTCGAATTGTGCATAAACAAATTAAAGCTGAAATTAGCTTTGCCGACGTTAAAGCAAATTTGCGCCCAAATTGTCAATGTGACACTGGACGACACGCCCACAAACGCCTCTCAGCCCCCCTTTAAGCCCCCTTCCAGAACACACGAAAAGTGCCGCTAATTGTCAAAAATTGTTGAACATTTTACATATGCGTGTGGAATTATCTCCATAAAAAGGGGGCTGGGGGGCGGGGTCACTTTACCAATCAATTGGTCGAAACGTCAGACAATAAACGTTTTCGCTTTGATTTCAACTGATGAATATTGCGTGACAGTTTGTTGAATAATTTACGAATTTGGGCCAGGAAAAAAAAATACAAAACTTTTCATGCCCAGTTTTTGTTTTGTTTGATTGTCTCTTTATTTTTTTTATTTTTTTCTTGCTGTGTGTTTTCACGCGCACCTAAACACACGCAACAATTTCGGGGCCTAATTGCGCGCATAACTTGCTGGGCGGAGGGTGGGGGGCGTGGCCCCAGCCCAAAGCGATTTACATAAATGTGGAAATAATTAAACATGACACAAAACACAAAGTTGTTCTCTATTTTTGTTTTTCACGTGGCGGGAAATTGTGCGCAATTAGTTGGTTTAAATGCCGCATAAATGTGTGGCAAGGTCCCCACGGACAACGAAAACAAAATGGCGACGCCAGCAGAGACGCAGCGACGTCGACGTCGACGTCAACGTCGGCGCCAACGCTGCGCATGCGCAACTTTTAAATCAGATATTAAAATAAAAAGAAAGAGCGAGAAGCCAAAAAAATAATACATAAAATGAATTTAATGAATGCTTGCGATCGTAATCTGCGCTTAATATTATTTACAGTAGTAATCTACGCAAGGTGTCGTCGCCGCGAAGGGTTCCCGAAAATTAGATAGCCAGGGCAACCTGAAATAATTGCAGCAGTCGGGCCAACAGCCAACGGCAGCTGCCGCAACGCAACCCGGGCTAATAACAATTTGGCGTTGATTGCCACGTTGTTGGACGCGCCCAGAGTTGACACCGCGCCGCGAAGCGCGATCAGTTGCCAGTGATAAGCGCGATAAGAGCCCAGACCAGACTTGGCCAAGAAGTGGTAGCCAAATTGCGCTCAAATTGGCAGGGGCATATTTTCACCACACGCAGGCTCTAATAATATGGACTTAATATGGAGATTATGTGCATTATGCTAGCCAATTATTTTTTTGGGGTAATCATTTTATGGTTGCTTCGCATGAACGAAGGCTCAGATGCAATTCAAGGCAGCATAAATTATTCCAGGTGTTGAGTGAGAATTGAGTTGTTTTTTTTTCGTGGGTTGCATTCTTAACTGAATAAAAATACAGCTACAATATTAAATTAGCATTTACAGCATTAACTTAACTTGCATTTAAATTAAAATCTAATATTGAAAGGCTTTAAATTTTAAAGAATTATCATACTACTAGAAACTTTTTATATTTTATTTTCAAAAATATAATAAATTTAACTAATTTATTATCAATAAAAAATGTTGTCATATATTTACTGAAGACTCTTGCTTAAAGAAAACCTTTAACTAAAGGAAAATATTGCTAAAAATGTTTCTTATGAAATTTGCTTAAAATGAAATAACTTTAGATTTTATATATGTATATATTTGTTTTATATATTTAAAAGTAGTAAAAAATATAAATATATTATGAATTTAGCTGCATATATTCAAAAAAGCCATATATTAAATACATTTTTGGTAAAAATATTTTCTAAATGGGTATTTTCCTATAAGGAAATATGCTTTTAAAATATTAAATATTTAGTTCAGTAATGAAATTTTAATAACTGGTATTTTAAGTATTTATAATATTATAAATATTGGGAAGAGCTAATTGGCCAATTGCATATTTGCTAATTGAAAGAACTAACTAAAAGTGATAAAAACTATTTTCTATATACTCTACTCCAACTGAGTCTGCCCTCTCGCTCTTTCTATCTCTCTCACTCTCTCTCCATCCCCCTCTTACACTAGGCACTTGTGAGTCTGTTTCGTTCACTCGATTTGACCCCAGAGACCCTCAAAGAAAGCAATCGCAATCACAGTGTCTCAAAATCGAATTGCGAACCGCAGCCAACAATAAAAATTCCAAGTTAAAAGCCGAGCCGAGCCGGGCTGGGCCGGGCAAACAGTAGCAACTGGGTACCGTTAGTTAGTCGAGTCTACCGTTATTTCTGCTAATTTAGCGGGCAAAGAACAAACGCAGGAGAGCGCTAAATAACAATGTAAAGAGCTAAGGAACCAAAGGGAAACATCCTCTCGAGTCGCGGCAGACAAAGACCACAGGACGAGGTCATTAATAAGCCAAAAGCCATAAGTAAATATCCTTACAGGATATGTGCCATGGGAAATGGGATATGGGCATAAACCCAACTTGCTTATGGACCTCAAACAAATATTTATGCATATTTGCCGAGCATAAAAATTGCCAGCATTTTATTATGTGTGTTGTTGTTGTGTGTTGTTGTTGTTGTTGTTGTGTGTTGTTTGTTTTGCTGGCTGTCAGTGCCAGACAAGAGGAGACAAAGCGGCGTCGTTTTGTTTGCACATACACAGAACACAAAGATTTCAATATCGAGACCAAAGACAAAAAACCCTGGCCAGTCCTTGGCCCAAGCGGCGATCACAGCGTGATCCTGTGGAGACCACATGTTGACATTATTTGCCGCTAGCCGAGTTGCCGCTTGCCCCTTGCCCCTTGCAGCTTGCCGCTTGCCACGCACAACAAACAGGTGTGAAGTTCGACATGTGGGTGCAGCAGCAGCAGCAGCAGCAGCAGTTGCAGCAGCAGCAGTTGCAGCAACAACAGTCGCAGCAGCATCTGCAGCATCCTCGCATTCCCATTGAGTTCTCAGCTAAAACGCATTAATTTTAAATATTATTTTGGCAGCTTCGCATTTTTTTAGTGTCCTCGTTTAATAAATGAAATTTGCAACTCGCTTTTTGTGCCTTTCGACAAATTGGCCGCAATTCTGCAGCGTCATTTGGCTTTAATTTATAACACAAATATTAACAAAACAAGAATAAGAAGAAAACAAGTCAAGACAAGGAAAAAAAGACAAAAAAATATTGAAGATTGGAAAGACGAATATTAATTTGAATAAATAATAAAAACAAAGAATCTTCTCTTTAGATTATCACATTAGTATACTATATATTAATATATTAAATATAAGCTTTATCTAAATATATAAATATGTTTTGATCGTTTATATTAATATATTAAATATAAGTTTTATCTTAGTTTAAATATATGTTTTAAACGTTATACAAACTTTGTAATTTTTTATGTTATAAATTATAAATTAATTTTAATATTTATCAAATTCAAAATTCTTCTTTTCAAAAACAAATTTGAAGGTCAAACCTTCACTTTTTTTTCGTTAAATAAATAAAAAGATGCTGAAGAACTAATTTAACTTATGCATATCTCGAATTCATAATCTATCTTTATAAATATGTTTTTAATATCTCCGCATTCCGCAGTTCGTGTGTTTTGAAACAATAACAAATGACACTTTTAATCATTGCATATTAACAAAACTTAAACCTTGGTCGAACCCGCACTTTTTGTTGTTGTTTTGTATTTGTTTTTTTTTTTTTTGTATATAATTGATGGCCGCAGAGCGCGAACTGTGCCACAAACGAAAAAATAAAAAAAATAAATAAAAAATAACCCATTAACTAAATCCGCTTTTTATAAATACACTCAAAACTAAAGTTGGCCAGCACCGCTTGTGTGTGTGTGCGTGTGTGTGTTGGGTGTGTGTGTGTGTGTGGCAGGCAGCAAATTAATCAAGCTGACGCTGGGCGACGTTGTTGATGATATTGGGCGACTGATGCTGACATTGATGCGGCTGCCACAAGCATCAGTCAGACAGACAGACAGCAACGGCAACGGCAACGGCAGCCACAACTTACAACTTCCAACTGTGCGGCATCAATCTGTGGCAAGCAGAGCTCCAGCTCAGACCCAAGTTCAAATGACATGCGTGGAATGCGGCCCAAACAAAAAAAAAAACAAAAAAAAAAAAACAATGTCTAGAATCAGAAGCGTTGACATGACAACTTGAGATGCACAGGGAAGATAAGCGCCAACAACAGCAACAGCTCTAACTGCAACATGCCACATGCAACTTTCTAAGCATGTGGCACGAGCATGAAAAACCTTTTTAATGCGCTTTTCTGTCTGTCTATCTGTTTGTTTTTGTTGTAAGTACTTACACCTATTGTTGTTATTTGCTATTGCCCAAGCTCAAGTCACGTCTGCTGCCTGACCCTGGATACCCTTTCCCCTTACCCTTCTCCATTGGCTTGTTTTCACGCATTGCTCGTTGACTCGTGCGCTTAATTTTCAACAATTTGTATTATGAAAATGCAACGCATTTCCAATGAAAATTGCCCTCGGCTGCGCATTATTTCTTTTCGGGCTTTGTCATTGATTGATTGGCTTGTAAAAATCTCTATAAAAAACATATCAAAAGCTTTTCACTCTCGTGTCAAGTAGATGTGAAGGGTACAGCAAGTGATGTGCTGGAAGATACCCTAGGCACAGCTAACATAATCTTGTTTTGAGCTTAGTTTAAAGAAGAATAGCTTTAATTGTAAGTTATAATATTTTTTAAAAAATATCCTGTAAGTTATTTATAAAATAAAATTATCTTTGATTGAAAACTGAGAGAGGCAAATTTTGTATGTCATTTAACATAACATGGTTAGCAAAAAAAGGAATGAATTTAGGCAGAAGTTTAAAGAAATATTTTACTTTATTCCACTCAACACTTTTAAACACTTCAGAGACCCTTTCAGGCTCCTTTTGGAAAGAAAGTATTTAATCATAATTTAATTTAAAAAGAAACTTAAGCACAAATTTAAATCCTATAAAAATTGAATATTTATTAATTATTATATATAACTTGTTAAACCACTTTAAAGATAACTAATATAAGAGAGTATAAAAATTCTTGATTAACAGTTTAGACTACCCCACTCAGACCCCTTTTCATATTTACAGGGTATTTAAAGTGTGTAACAAGTCGTCGGCGTCGTCGTGTAGCGCATTTCGTAAGCTCACAAATTTTTTTTTGAGATCTTTAAATGATGCTGACAACGCATTTGATTAACACGATTAATTGCTGATAAAAATGTCTGACAGTTTTTTTCTTTCTTCTTCTGTTGCTGTTGTTGTGCAGGCCACGCCCCCTTTTACCAGCTGGGCTTTACGCTGAGGCATAAAAATGCATATTAATTGAAAATATATATTTGCACTTTTATTTGTTATTCGTTGTTGTTGTTGTTCATTTCAATTAGTTATGAAAAATGCATTTGGTCAGCGCATAAATTCATCAATTGCAGCATATTTACTGTCATTTCTCCAGTCGCAGTTGCAGTTGCAGTTGGAGTTTGCTGCTGCTGCACCACCCAGTGGCTACTGTGTGGTGCCCCGTCGAGTCGAGTTGAGTTGAGTCGCGTTGCCCCAATCTGTGCGGCCATCAGACGGTGGCAGGCAGCAGCTGTCAACTGTCGCACACGACTTGTCCTTGTCAGTCAATGGCTGCCGCATCCTGCCGCCCGAATCCTTTGCCGATTCCCTTTGGCTCGGTTTGAGCATATTTTCTATATTAAACTTCACATTTTTTGACGTATGCAGCTGCAATTGGTATGCAAATTGCTGGCGGCACGTTAGCCCCACAAACAGCCCAGATTGAGTTGCGCCACAGATTGTGGCATCTTCATATATGTATAAATATATACATGTATATATTCCTGCCACAAGCCAGATTGCGTACATGAATACTGCTCCCAAAATGTGTGTGTGTGTGTGTGTGTGTGTGTGTTTGGGCCAAACTCTTTTGGCTGGCCTTAAACGACAATAAGATGCGAACAAATTGAAAGCCATTTTGCTTGGACTGCATATTAGTTTTGGCCATAACGCAGATATTACTTTTTAGACCAAAGGCTAAAGCTAAGGGATGAGTTTGAATATATTTAATAAAAGTGCAAAATAAGTTGGATTATAGGATATAATTTATTATATATTAGTTACAATTTTTGACTGCTAAAATATATTATTATTTTATTAAAGAAAGTCTTTTAATAAAAGCCTTTCTTCTCTCTCTCTCTCTCTTTCTCCCTATCCCTTTGCTTATTTTTATAATCTCTTCCTATCTTTTAGCTTTCTCTTTCTTTGTCCTTGCCTGGCTACAGCAAATTTTCAATCCAGTATTTAAATTATTATAAATATAATTTTAAGCTCTCTCTCTCTCGCTCTCTTTTCCTTTCTTACTCCTTGATCACCTGTTAATAATTGTTAATATTCGTTCTCAGCACAAATTTCTCCGTCAAATTTGTATATTTTAAAAAGCATGAAAAATGCTAGAAAATTAAAATCATTTTCCAACTTATAACATTACTCACTCCATCTCACACTTCCTCTTCCTCTCTCTCTCTCTGTCGAGTTATGACAGCCTCAAATAATTTCATATTTGTTAAAGGGATTAGCATGTTCCAAACAAGAAACAGAAAACATGCCACACACAAAAAAAAAGATGCCACAGAATACAAAACGAGGATTCGAACTGAAAGGCGAGCAAAAATCAATCTTACGCTCAACGAGACCAGCTACAGATACAGATACAGTTACAGTTACAGATACAGATACATTGACAGCAACAGATACAGATACTCACATGTGAAGATGCATTTAGCTGTTGCTGGTTGCCACATGTGGCATCGTTTTACATTTGAAAATGCGTGCAGTCAAAGTTAAAAATTGAGCATAAAGCGTGCTTAATTGCTAAAGAAAGTTCCATTACCGATTCACAACAGATCAGCTCCGATCAGATCAGATCAGACGCCGGAGTAGCATACGAAATTGTGTAGAATGACACGGGACACGCCCACAAACGCCTCTGCGAGAGGCGCAAGTGCAAGGCGTGAAGTCGGAACCTTGTTGCCGAGGAAAATGTGTGAAAAACCACACGCATAATTTCTCCTCTCTTTTCATTTATTTTTTCTTAATCCTATTTGGGTTGGGTTTGGTTTTTTCTTTTTTGTAATTTTAGTAAAATTAATTGCAGCAGGAAAAAATGTTCTGCTTCAGTGGCAGCCACATGAAAATTGATACGAATTTTCTTTGTTATCTGTGGCATTTCAAAGGGAGCTGCAAGAGGAGAGAAAGAAATTCTAGTTGTGTTTAATATTAATTACAATCTATTAACTACTTATTATATACTATTAGCATACTCTATCTGGCTTGTGAATAAACCAAATGAAATTCTTTTATATAAGCCCAATTCCTACTCATTTTTAGTTTACATAAATTCCACTCTTCTAAATAGCAAGAAGTTTAAGTTTAAGTTTAAGTTTCAAATATATATTTAGGATAATTTTACTTAATTTTGTTTAAAAGAAAACTAAATTAAAACCTTTTCCAGTCTGCTAAAAAAATTGATTATATTGTATTTGACTTCCGCATCATCTTCTGCATCAATTTGCAGCCATTTTTTTTTCTGGTAGGGGGTCTTCCCTGGCGGAGGGCGTTTACTCGACGTTTGCGGGTTTGGTTTTGGCCAGCCTACTGCTCATTGGCACTGATTCGTTCAGCTTGCCAAATGTGGCTCGTTGCTGTTGCTGTTGCTGTTAACTCGTTTGGGTGTTTAAAGTAAACTGGTTTCTAGTTGGCTCTTCACTTGGCCAAAGCATCAGCAGCTCTTTAGCGCTCGTTCCAAAAACTAAAGTGTTGGACCAGTCGCCTCCATTTCCCCCCTTTACCCCTCCCCTTTGCCTCTTTCCCTCTAGAGAGACCTGATTCCAAGATCAGACCAACTTTGAGTGAATCTTTTGTGGCACTTCCCACTTTGTGTCTGTTGACTCTTTTGGCTCGTTTAGGCCCGGTTTTTCAGAGGATCTTGGCCCTGGTCTGTTCTGAGTGCTTTCTGGTTGAGCAAATCTTCGGACCGACGGCAGATGAACTTTGATATTTGTTAAAGTTAGTTTTTAGTGTAAAGAAATAATTATAAATTTTTAATATATTTATTTATGATATATGTATTAGAATATATATGATATGTATGTAGATTTCTAGCCTAAGCTATTTTTTTCAATTTTTATTATATTTTAAATAAATAATTATAATATAATATATAGCTTTTTATATATTATATAAACAGACTTTCTTTAAAGAAACAAAAAAAGTAGTTTTAAGCCTTCGACTTCAGCTTAAAGTTTCTTAAATCATTTTATTACAGCTAAAAAGACATTAATTCCCTAAAATCGATTAGTTATTAAATATTTTACTTAAAGCTCAAACACTCAATTATTTATGAATTAATCCTTTTGATTTCATCATTCATCTTCTAACCTCAAATGCCTGAGAGAGCTGACTCTAATACATATCATTAAAAGACACTATTCAAAATGTTAAGACCGTGACTAAATTGTAGTTAAATATTTGTGTTGTCCACATTGTTGATTGTTGCACCTTTCGGCCATTATTTGCCTTTCAAGCGACGATTAACAAATATATGTGTATATATGTGTATGTGTATATGTATATTTATATTTATATGGCTGGCAATTTGGCATGTAAAATCGATAATCATTCACAGCATTTTGTGTAAAGCTTTTGCGGCACGCCCCCAAAAGAAACGCCCACACGCCCACGCGGCCACCTGAGTGCGATGTGCGACGTGTTGTAAACAAAATGATTTGCCATAAAATTATCATAATGCCGCCACGAAATGCGCCAACAACATGTTGTCAACGGCGAGTGGCAACGGCAAACTTCGCCAACGACAATGGGGCATATATATACACATATATATATTTACACACACACACACACATTTAGACACACTCACATCTGCTCAAAATATAATTTTGTGCCCCTCCAGCGCTTTTTTTCCTCTCTCACAAACACCAATCAAAATGTCCATAAATTTGGTGCCTACACATGGCCACAGTCGAACAATTGAACTTTGTTACACCGAAATGGTCGCAAGTGGGCTCCAATCCCTCAAAATACCCCTCTTCCATCTCCCCCTCATCCTCAACTTATGGCCTAAAAGCCATCAGTGTCTACTTGACCACAATCTCTGGCATTGACAATGGCGACTTGGTTCAGTTTGTAATAATAATTTTTTTGTATTGTATTTACTAAATAAAATGTCTTTGACTTACACTTTATAAAAAATATGGTATTAAATAAAATTTCTATTTTATTGTAAATAATTTAAATCTAAATATTTGTTTAACTTAGAATATTAATTAAACATTTTTTAATAAATCACCCTTTAATACACACTTTATATAAGTATTCTAAAGGTTAAATCGTATATTAAATTAATTTGACTAGTTGTTGAACAAAGTATATAATTTAATAATTTCCAAATCTTTAATATTCCTTTTTAATTAAGACTGCATTTATTTGCTTTACAGTTGTTAATTAAATTTCTATATAAACCCTTTAAACCCAAAACTTTTAATTGGCTGACATAAAAAGTTGAACCACAAAATTAGTTTTATTTTTAGCAGAGTTATATTTAAATAATAAAATGATCTGTTTTAAAAAAGAGTGTTATTTTAGGATTTAAGAATAATTAAATATTGTCAACCCTTTTCTCTGAGTGTAGCCAAGTGCAACTGCTGCGCCCCCGCCCCCAATCGATTTATATGTCGTATAATTATGCGCAAATGTGAAGAAAACGCAGCAAAAAATTTACATGCAAATCAGTTTTGAAGCTTTTTACCGCTGCCCAACTGAAGAGTAACAGTTATTAGCGCTGCTTTCACACACACTCACACACACACAATCTACACACAGGTTGGGGCATCGTGTGTTTGCCGCATGCAACATCAAAGTTAAAATTAAATGCGCGGTAATTTGGCAAAAGGCTCAAAGGATGCCGTCGGGATGCCGACGTGAAGATGGCCCTGAATATAGTTGAAAAAGGGTTGGAGAAGAAGGGGCAAAGGAGATAGGGATGGGGGGGGGGGGGAAGGGGGAGTTTTGATAGTATGAGGAAGTTGCAGCGATTTGCCTTTTGCGAGTTGCCGACGAGCCAGCAAATTGTGTTTTGATTGAAGAGCGCGAGAAAAAGAGAAAGAGAGAGAGAGAGAGAAATGAGAGAAGTTGCATTAAACTTTATTTGTAAATTTAAATTATGCCTTGTAGAGTTGGCGGTTGATTTGCGGTTAACAATTTTGATAACTTTGTTTTACACGTCGGCGAATGAAGGTCGAAAATAAGTGCGGAATTTAGCTGCCAATTATGAAAGGCAAGTCAAGTAAAAGAGAAGTTAAAGAAGGGAAATGTCCTCAAAAACTTATTAAAAAAACCAATTTTTAGTTGAACTAACTTTAGATTAATTAAATTATATGTATCTATAAATAAAAAAAAAAATAAACATAATTTAATCCTTTTCCACATCCATCGACAACAAGTTTAAAAAGTATTGCGTGTTCTTTTAAATCAAGGGAAGACCACAAAATACGCTTCAGGGTTGACAGGCAGCACTCAACTGCAGATTGTTGCCGACAGGGTTGCCACTCTTAACAATGTTGTCAATTGGTTTACGGAAAGGACTTTGGCACGCGTTGGGAAAATTGTTAAAATTGAGATACAGCAAAAATAAAGTAAAATGTGAGACTTTATTTAGATCTAGGCTTAAAATTATGATGACAAGATTTACTGTTAATTAACTATAAAAAAAAAAACCAGTTAGTAGACAGACTTGTTTTGAGATTAGTTTCACAACAATTTAAAAGAAAATCAAGTGCAAGTTTATTCACATGATTAAAGCCAAAGATGCGTCCACTTGTTGTCTTCACCGTTTGTTTAAATCAGTCAACACTTGTGGCAATGAGTCCGTTAAGCCGCTCTGTAATTCCCCTAATACGAATGCCAAGAATTCTCTCTCTGTGTCGGCTTTGGCAAAGTGCCGTCGTCATGCGATCTGTGCATTTGGCCAATCTGGACTAGACCAGACATAGACCACACCGAGTTGGCCATTAGTGGGGCGAGGGGGAGTTGGGTTGGGGGGAAGGCTGTCATGTTATGTGGCAGGAATGAGTGCGAGGACTCCCCGAGGCGTGAACTCGTCGCAAGTGAGCAGCAGGAGCTGCCGCAGCCTGCAATCTGTCCTGGCCGCATATCCTGTTGCGTTGTGCAACATTTAAATGAATGATTTAGCATTTGCCCCCGAGCTGAAGTCGCTGCAACTTTGGCTGCTGTTGCAGTCACTGTTTATTTAGCCATAAAATCATGTGACATATCCGCAATTTTCTGCCTAAAGCCGGCGTCCAAGTGTCAAAATCGACGCCCACCCGCTGTGGCGCCCAACGTGGCCAAGAGTTACCTGAAAGCAGCAAAATCTTTTCTTTTGTTCCAAGCCATGTCGAGAGACTCGCTGGGTGTGCGTGTGTAGGTGTGTAGGTGTGTGTGGGTGTGTGTTGCACGCAAATTCGTGGAAGCGATGACAAAAGCTTTCAATGCAACTCGTTTTTTATATATATGTACATATATATATATGTACTAAATACTTTTTCGCAAGCCGCGATAAACATCGTATCGAAAATATATTTCTAACAATTTGTCTGCGAATTTGGCGTCCAAATTGGCCACGAGCAACTAATTGCCGTCGATTAAGTCGCCGCTGTTTGGCAAACTGCTGACAACTTATTTATGATTATATAATTTTGCGCCATTTATCGGACTAGACTGAACTTGTTGTTGCTGTTTATTATTGTTATTATTCTGGCTGTCTGGCTGTCTAAATGCGTTAATGAATTATGGCTAATATTAATTTTGTTTTCATACTCAATGTTGTTGCCGTTGTTGTTTGTCTGACTGCGTTAATGACAACATTTTCCATGTGCACTGCAAATTTATCGAGATTTTCACCAAAGATAGAAAACTCAGTTTTTGGCCCATTATGGAAAATTTGCAAATACCTTATCAAAGTTTAAACTAGTCTTATTTTTTGCATGTAAAGTAAACGAATTTTTACATTTATTTTAAACAATTGTTGACATAATAATGAGTATCTAATAATTTTCTGTAAGTCTTACTTTTCATTCAAAAATGTGTTGAAAATGCAGACAGAATTGATAAAAATAACTTCATTAATTTCTGAACATTTAACTGTCATTTATTTGTTTATTTTGGATCAAGCTTTAAACTCTTGTTTAATTCTTCATCTAAATAAAAAGCATTTCTGAAAAGATTTTTAATTTTTACATACAACAATAAGGTTAAACTGATTCTTAAAAATCATGCCAAAAATTAGATCAAATTTTGCTTTTTTTGCTTATTAAAATTTAAACTCTTTTAACTTTGCCATAAGTTTGTTTAAGTTAAAAAAAAGGTTTGCACTCCAAATGAATTTAATTTTTTAAGTTTCCCTAATTGCATATTCCTTGGATCCACTCAAATCCTTTTTGGTTAGCGCCCTCTTTTGATCAGTTGATCACCGTTCAACGAGGTCAACGAGTTGGCGGAGCCCGTTGGAGGCAGCTGCCTTGTGTGGGGGGGCCTCCAAGCTGGACTTGGCCAGGTGGCCAGCTGGCTAGCTGGGCCAGGAGTCGTCGCTGCGGCGGCTGCTTCAGATTCTTTTGTTCTATGCCGTCAACACTAAATACTCACGTCAGCCAATAAATCCACTTCAACTCTGCCCGGATCGCAATCTTCAACGCCAGATCTCAGATTGAGATCGAGCCACGAGTGTTTACTACATCTCTCTCCCTCTCTCTCTCTTTCTATCTTTCTCTCTCGCTCTCTCTTTGGTTTTCGCAGAGCTTGCAAATGGTCCGGTTGGGCAGCTTTTTCGGTCCCGGGCTCCCTTTAGGTGTCAAAAGCAATAAAACGCCGGCCTGTAATCAACGCGATCCTAAATAGGTGTACAAATTACACCAAAGTCCTTAATTATAGCGAAACCGCCAGAGAGAGAGAGAGAGACTCTAAACCACAAAACGCTTTTATCATGCTGTTGTCCAGTGGTTTCAGTGGTTTCAGTGGTTTATCTGGTGGTGCTGCTGACTCTCTGTCTGTGGTTTTTCGACTGTTCTTCTTCTGCGAGTTGTTTACACTCCTTCTCTGTGTGTGTGTGTGTGTGTGTGTGTGTAGAACTATTAAGAATTTGGCACGGTCCCAGGTCGCTGCTGCTGCCGCCTCCGTGGCATATAACTTACACCCAGATCGATCAGCGCAATTGGTGTAAATGTACTTTGCCACAACAACAACAACAACAACAACAACACCAAGAACAACAACAACAACAACAACATCAGAGGGCACAACACTTGGCGCTCTGGAGCTGCCCCTTTGCCATGCCGCACGTTCGTGCTGCGAAAATTACATTTGATCGATTTGATCGGCGCTACAAGATCAAAGGAAATGAAAGACGACGGCCGCTGAGGACTTTTGCCGGCGTTGAATGTTTAGCAATCGTAATGCCCCAGTACCAACAACAACAAAATACTATGAAGGGTATATCAACTTTACTGATTTCAAGTCAGAACACAACTTGGACTGGAATTAAACCAAACTTGAAGGCATAAATACAAAAAATGTTCAAATAATTAAGTTAAATGTGTTAAGCTTTATCAAATATAAGGCTTAAACTATACGAAAATAAAGCTAAACTTGTAATCTATTTAGGTTTACACAAAAAGAATCTATATTAAAAACCTTTAAGGTAAATGTAATTTTTAAATTCTTTATATATTTAATATTTCAACACATACTAATTTCCTTCTACTTAAAAGAAAATTATTTAAAAAAAAAATATACAGTGACCACACTTTTTAAAGAATATAAATGGAAAATGTTTAGTTTAAGTTTAGTTATTATTTAATGATGTAGACTATAAATATTTATAGAATTGAGTAAATTTTACCTGAAGTTCAAATCATTATCCTCAAAGTTAACTTGCAGAAAGCAGAAAAAATTAGATTTTATTTAAGATACAATGCATTTAACCAAATGTATAAAAATTTAAATTGATATTTTGTTATTATATCTACAATTTAATTTATAGAAAGCTATTATACAAATTATTTTTACCATTACAAAATATGGTCTTTGTTATTGATCAAAAATATTATAAAAACCTATATATAATAATTTAAAATAATAAAATCATGTTTAAAAAATATATAATATAATAAAACAAAATAAAGATACTCTAATAAATCAAATTTATTTTTTCCTCTCAAAATATAATCCAAATTCCTCTATTAACGCAATTTCTTCATTTATTTTAAATATCTTTTTTTAATTCAAATATTAATTCTGTTTTGCTTAATTTTTGTTTATTATATTTAAAATAGTTAGTATTATTTTATCTTTTCTTTAAATTTTTTTAATAAGATTATGTAGTTATTCTTTTTAATTGGCATCCTTTTAAGGATAGAGTGAAAAGTGTTCGTCAGACATAAAGAAATCAGCATTTTCCGATGCAGTTGTTGCTTTTGGGTTGTTATTAAAAGCGGGTTTTTTTTTTTTTTTTTTGTTTTTCCTGCTCTCCCGCTCGAAGTGTGAAATTTGCTTAGCTAAAAAGGCGGCCGAAGGGGAAGGGGCCAAAGTTGAACCCAAGTCGTCAGTCTTCGATAGGGCAGCCAAGTTATTTTTTATAATTTTTCGTTTTGTTTTTGGCCCTAACCGCGGGCCAAAAGCGCTTTGGATGCGGCCGCAGCCTTAGCGCTTAGTTGGTAGCCCAACGAGCCGTGGCCGAGCTTCGTTTTAGCCGCCAACCGGAGTCGATGCCTCTGTGTAAGCGTAACGGTAAGCGAGGGAAATTCAGCACGCACGACAAACGGAGGAAAATACGTTAAGTAACTGTGACCATAACTTATGCGCAAAAAGAAATTATTCGATTTGGCGGCGTACAAAATGCAGCTACCCAATAATTGCAGATGGCCAGCACCCAGCGAAAGACGGCCAAAACCATGGCCAAGACACTCGTCGGCGTTGTCTACTGCAGAAGCTGTGAAAGTTGCCGAGTAGCAAATCTTTCTCCCAACTTGGCTAAGCTCTCGCACTGCGGATGAAGTTGGAACACGTAGGCGGCCAATGTGTAATTTTTTAGTTTGTTAGTTTGGCCAGCACATGATGATCATGATCATCATCATGATCATGATGATGTGGTTGAAGTCAACAACTGGCGAATTCTGTGCAAATAATTTGGTCAAGTGGTGGGAAAATTTCACTACCGAGTTGTCTAATTGAAATTCCCATGCCTCGACTCTTTTCGCTTTGCTCGCTCACTCTAATGGCCAGCCCAGCTGGCACCATTTAAGCCAAATCGCAGCAGAGCACGCACACGCACTCTTGGCCAGAACGAGAGCCGTCTGAAGGGAGGAGGCAGCTGCCTTTTTGCAGGACACACAGGCGCAACATCAACAGCCATTTTCGTGATTTTAATTGTCCACTGTGCATGTGCAATGGCTCCACATGTGCCCCAATCCTCACTTCACATCACTTCACCCCCCTCCCTCCCCCTTCCCCCTTCCCCCTTCCACTGGCCAGCTCGTGGCTGCTTACGCAATTGTTCTCATGTGACCCATGGCAATCAGTTTGTCCGTTGCCATTTTTAATGCTGCTAACGAAATTTAATTGGCCTCTAAATGATTTTAATTGTGCCACTGATGTTGGCCATAAGTTACAACGCAAATTGCAATTGCAATTGCCGTCGCAATTGTTTCAACAATTTCGATTTTCAACAGCAGATTAAACGCGTTAATAGAAATGGCTAACAAAAGCTGAAGCTAATCGGGATTCTATCAGTTAAGGAATGACAAATATTCTAGCTTATATTATAAAGCATTTATTTATATAAAATGTATATATTGTTAAAGGTTGAGCCAATGGGAATTTTTTTTTATATAATTTATTTAATTTAACTACTTTTATTATGCACATTTAAAAAGAAAGCGTTGGAGTCTTTATTTGGATATATTTAAAATCTTTGGTATCTTAAGCTCTTTGCCAACCAGATTTAGGTATCCTTTTTTTACTTGAAACCCACTCTACATCTGATTTGAATAAGCCCAAATAATTAAGTTCTGTATACCCTAACTCTTTAAGTCCAAGAAGCTTACCTTGAGAAATCCAGAACTTCCTTCAAAGTATGTGACTCTATAAATACAAGATATGAAAAAACAAAGATGGAAGAAACCCTTGAGAGAAGCAAGCTATAGAAACTCTGGATTTATAAGTATAAATAATCACTTATTAAACTTAACACTGTAGTAAAACTTAGTACATGTAGATATAACTAGAATAGAATATTCTATATCAACAGATAGTAAATAATAATAAACCTGATTAAAGACTTCGAAAGAATTCGAAAGGTAGAAATTCCTTGCAGTTTATATTTACTTTAGAAGAGCTCTGGTCTACTAAAACCATAAGAAGCCCTGGAAAAGTTGCTTCTTAATTTGCCAATACTTACTTTTTATACTACTCATACTTAATCCTAAGGATTCTAAATCAGATTCTAATAAAAGGTTTTACTTTGCAAGCAAGCTTCGTTCTTTATTCCTTTCCATTACAATCCCCAACTAATTTATTAAGGTTACTCCACTAAAAGCTTTCTCTGCCTCAAACTTTCTCTAGCATTTAAACACCTTTTTTAGGCTGTTTACAGGTGTTCATCAATTGGGCAACACTTTTTGCTACGAGCCTTTTAAACTTTCTGTCTGTCAGTTGTCATTGTGTGATTTTCGTTCGTCATCATTTTGGATTTGGATGCGGCCTCTTCGCACATCAACATTTAGCCAAATGAGCCGTGCCAAAAACCAGCAACAACAACAATTTAGATGACGGCCCAGTTTCACTTGGCAAATTAATAACCTTTCACCTGAGTTTTAATTTAAATGCCCGCAACTTATTTGCCTAACCGTAACAACAGCCAACAGACTTCAGATTTGGCTCTTCGTCTCTGTCTCGGGTTTTGTTTTTGTATTTGGGGCCCACCCTGACGAACCGGGCAAAGTGGAACCTTCGTCAAGAGGAGCCTCGCTTGGTTTTGGCTGACATTTCAAATTTCGCAAATGTCAAAAATGCCGTTCCGTTGATGCCGCTCATTTGTCTTTGGATTCGCCATAGTCGAGTCGTCGCACTTTTTAACACTTTTCACTTAGACCGTTCCACCCTGTCCCTGTCCCTGCCCCGCCCTGTCCCTGTCCCTGTGCCTGTGCCTGCCCCGCCCTGTGCTGCAGTCTGCCCGCGGCCAAATGCGAGACCAAACGAAGTGCCGACTTGAAGAGTCAGCCTCGGCCCCTGATGACCAACTCCGTCGAGCCCGAGAGCGGCCCGGCCCGGCCCAGCACGGGAGTTGACTCATGGAGCTCACTTTCTGGCCAACACCAAATTACTTCACAGTCTATCAATTAGCGGAGCTCAGCGCGTCAGCAGGATCAGCAAAAAGACAGTGGAATCAAATGAATATAAACCTATTAAAAATATATATGAAAAGGAATATAAACATATGAATATAATTAAAATTTATATTTGTTAGATGTTACTTAGAAACTAAGAATTGCATTTGCTTACCAAATAAACTAAGAATAAAATTAAAATATATTAAAGTTATATATCCTCATAGTGAGTTATGTGGTTAGGTTCATTGCATTTTTAAACTATGATGTTAGGGTACTACTTTCATTTGTTTGTATGGATTCTTCACTTAATAATAATAATAATAAAATAATATAAAAGAAACCTATCATTATATGACAAAAGAAAAGAAGGAAATGTAATGTAAGTGCAACAAAAATATATGATTAGATAGACAAAAAAAAAAACAGATAACTTTTATGAAGGAAATATGCAACTGTGTTCAATAAAATTAAATTAAATAAATAAAACGATATTTTCAATTGTTTGACGATTTTTTAAATGAAAGACAAAGCATATCAAAAAGAAGCATAGTTTATAATAATATATATGTACATGTGGAAATTAATTAATACATAAAGTGAACTTGGAGGACATGGCTGGCATTATTATAATCATTAACTGAACATGAAGAACAAGCCTCGCAAACAAAGTGAACGGCAATTGATGGATAGAAAATAGCTTTCTCTATATATTCACATATATGTTAAATTTAACAAAAAAAAGTAAACACACGAAAAAGGACACCTAACTGACACAGAAGGACCCGAAGAAGTGAAAAATGCATAAAATGCATACAAATTAATATATAAAATGTTATTAAAGTAACGTTCATTAGGTACATTAAAGTTTTGTGCCCACTGTAAAAGTTAGTAGGCCATTTTTCATGCTCATACAGCAGCGGCAGAAAACAACGACAACAGCAACAGTTGCAGCTTTCCAACAGCAACATCAGCTCAGCTCAGCTCTGCAGTTAGCCAGAAGAAGGCCAAAGAAACTAAAAACTGTAGAGTGAAGAGTGAAGACTGAAGACAGGCTCTTGTGACCTTAGGGGCTGGCAAAAGGTGGTCTCGCTGATTGTTTACGTCTGCGCTACTCATAAAATTTCAATTAATCTGCGTGTCACTGTGCAACAGCAACACCAATAACGACAACAACACCAGCAGCAACAACAATTCTACACTCAAAGAAAACAGTCAGCAATTTGTGTTTCAGAAAGCTAAATAAATGTTTTTTTGAGAATATTTTTAAAGTATTTCAAAGATTCTAAATTGAAGTCTAGCTTATAGATAAATGTATTAAATAAATATTTAAGGGAAAATAATCTTTTCTATGCAGTAAAATTTGTCTTTATTTCTATGTTACATTTTTTTATCATAATTACATAGAAATTTTCTTTTAATGATCATTTGAAGTAAGAAAATCTCTTCAGGTTCCAATCATAGTTTTATAGTATAGCAAAGAAGCCCCTGGTTTCTTTTAGTGTAGTGTAGCCTATGCTAAATGACAGCGGCGTATGCGTATTTAATGAAATGCGAAGAGCCAACGACATCAGGTTGGGCTGGGATTAATAACAAGACTCCAGTTTGTGTCTCAGATTAAAATCTGCGTCTTCTACTCGTTTGTTTTGGGAAACTCTCGCAACTCTCGAAAGAGCTCTCGACGATAGTCCAGAGCGCAAATTAATCTTCTTCAAATTAGCATCTTGATTAGCCAATGAAATGTGTAACCCCAAACCCCCATATGAACAGTGCCCATAGGGTATTACGGCCGATGATCATTGATCATTTCAGCTGCTGCCGTCTCCCTCTCTCTCATTAACTGGGTGCCCCTTTTGCTGTTGATGTGATTACAATAATTAATCTTGCTCGAGATTAAGTTTGTTGCCTTTTTTTCTCAGCAACTGTTGGCAATGTGAAGATCAGAAGAGGTTTAACTTTTGCTTGGGTTTTATATTTTCTCTCTCTCTCTCTCTCTCTTTCGCTCTCTTTCGCTCTCGCTCTTTTTTGCCTTTCTTTAAGGCGCCTGGCGTCAAATTAAGTGTTTGTGTCGCTTGCCATTAATCACAACATATCACAAATTTCGATATGAAAAAGTGTTTTGTATTAAGGCAAAAACCAGCAACAACAACAACAACAACGAGAGGCGAAGAAGAAGAAGACGAAGAAACCCCACAACTAACTACAACTTGTTTCATGTCGTGTTCGTTTCATCTGGGTGTGTGTTCATTTATTTACACATTCATTTGTACACTACCAAAAGGTATTTCAGCTAACTCAATCAGTTCATAGGAGTTGCTATTTTTTTTTTGATATAGGTCTGTTAAATTGATAAAGATAAAAACAGTTAAATATGTCTGAAATCTGAGTAATATATATAAAATTCATTGAGGTATTAAAAACATTGTTTTTTTAACATATTTTAACCAACTCTTAAAATTAAGAGTCTATAAATGCTTCCATTATATAAACAAATCATTATCATTATATTATATTATATATATTATTATATTATTCAGCTCTGGCTTTTACATCATATCAGATCATAAGATCCATTCTTATATGAACCAGTCTTATTTACATAAAACACCCGAAAGAATAAATATAATTCTAATAGAAACAATTAAAGTTTATCATAAATAAATTAAAATTCAAGAATACAAATTAAAGTTCCCATAAAAATAGAGAAATTATATAAAAAGAGTATAAATAATTATAATTGTTATTTGCCTGCAAGAGTATTAAATATTCGACATTTGACAATAATTGTTCTGGCTTGTTTTAAATTTATTTGGATTCCTTTTCCTGGTCTGGAAATGTCACCTGCTGTGCCAAACACCACACACATGTTGTGGCTGTGGATGCTGTTGTTGTTGTGGTTGTTGTTGTTGTGGTTGTTGCTTTTGCTGCAGTTGTTGCGCGTTTCCTGGCAACTGTTGTTGGCCTGGCTTTTTTGATGAATGATGAACAGGGTCCACACAGACTCGAGAGTTGAGCCTTCATTGAATTTGAATTTATTTGCAGTTAACATGCAGCTGTCCAAAATCTCTTCAGTTATCGCCTGCGACTATTCGGAAGCTGGTTGGAAAGTGGCATTAATCAAATCAAGTGCGTTGCATTGAAATCAGCAACGAAATTTATTAACTGGCTAATTTGACAGCCATGTGGCCATAAACCTGGCCTAAAAACTGATTTGCATTGCGGCAACTTGTTTGCCGCTTATCTCGTTGCAAAAATCGCTTGTTGCAACAACAACAGCAACAACAGCAACAACAACAATGTCAACATTCAGCAATCAAGTGACAGCAGCAAAAGGCAATTATCTATAATAAAATGCAGCAGCAACAACAACAAAAGCAACAACAACAACAACTTGTTTGTTGACCAGTTGCCGTTTTCAACACTTTGCAGCCAAAATGTAGCACCTGCAATTGTTGCTGCTGTTGTTGTTGCTGTTGCTGCAGCTAAAGCCAAATTAAAATGCACTTGTTCAGTTCAACACCTTGGTCAATTTAAGCACTCGACACGCGCGCGTGTGTGTGTGTTTTGTTGTGTGTGTGTGTTTTAAAGTAATTGCCGAAGTTGTTGATTTCCAGCAATTTTAATAATTTCAGTGGCAAATTCTTAGAAGTTAACGCTCAAGTGATTTAATTGCTGATCAAACACAATTGACAAGAATTTGCTGCAATTTAATACACTTTTCTTGCTTTATAATTAGTAAACAATTTTTTCTATAGAGAAATATTTTTCTTATATAAATAAAATCTTACCTCAAGTTAAATATTAAGCAAAAAAGTATTCAAGTTCTTTGTGCGATTTTAAATTAAAATAATGTCTGAAACATAAACTGCCGCTTTCTGTACTCAGTAATAGATGGCGCTAATGTCTAGAGCCATCTGTCGGCAGTACAAGTAACTAACCAAAGGCCTCGACTAATTTAGCAAAGACAACAACCAGCCGTGAGCGAGACGACTATACATGCAACGCGCTCAACAAACTGTGTGAAAGAGACAGAACGAGTGCCAGCACTGTGAGAAATTTACTTGGAATGAAGACATTTGTTTATTTAAAGATAATAAAAAAGATTTTATTAATTTCGTAAGAGTAGGATTTTTAATAGTAATATTAAGAATATTCAAAAGAGTATCAAATATAATATTCTTAAGTTTTTTTCATCAAATATATCTATTTATTTACACATAAGTACATATAACAAATTTAAGGCGTTAAATCTTTAGTAATTACATAAATAAAGATGACATTAAGAAGTTGATAAATGAATGAGTAAAATTCCACATTGATCGAAAAAAGTTAAAAGAAAAAAACGCCACATTTATGAAAAGCTTAGGAATGTAAATTTGTTTTAAAGTGAAGCTAATCTTAAAAACTTACCAACTACCAAGTACGAATATAAATAATGCTACATATATAATAATGTTCTTAATGCAGTTTTAGCTTAATTGTAAAGTATGTCAAAATGTTTGGAAGTTCATGTCAAAAAGGTTCGGCAAATTTGGATGACTTGAAACGTACTTAATTCAAAATATGGAAAACTTGTTTTGTTGTTTTGTTTGTTTGGTTTGAATGTTATATAAAAAATGTAAATTATAGAGCTTACCAAAAACAATTTCAATATTCTAGCTAAATTAATTTAGTTTAAGTGAAGCTTCTTTTATTTGTTTTTTTTTTTATTTGAGTGCAGCTTAGCTTTAAAGTAACTTAGAGTTAGGACAGGCAAAAGACAGTCGAGATGGGAGAGTTTTTGGAGAGTTGAGAAGTTAGATGGTTTTGGAGGGAAGTAAAGAAGAGAAGATAGAGTAGTAGTAGTAGTAGTAGTAGAAAGTAGTGGTAGCAGAGTGGGATGATTAGACCTTAGACCTGCAATAATCAAAACTCGTTTAACAACAGATCTTAATAATTAATTGAACTAATTTTAATAAAAGTGTTTTGTGTTTCTACTTTCTGGCCACCGCCTTGCCCCTGCCCTTGCCCACCTGTGCCGGCGCCTGCGCACCGCCGGTGGCGCCCTCCTGCGAGCCGCTCTCCGCATCCGAGTCCTTCAGCGAGCCGCCCTCCTCGTCGCCGACCAGAGCGCGATATTTCTTTGCGATCGCCTCCCAATCGGCCACGTTCTCGATGCGATTCTGGTTTGCCGCCGAGAAGCTGGCCTGCGAGCCCAGCGGCGACAGATGCACCTGGGACAGGGCCACAGAGTCTGAGAGATCAAAAATAGTTCAAGTTAATTATGGTTCAACTTCGGGTGCGAAAGAGATGGAGAGAGAAAGAAATTTTGAGCTAGAGCGCGCCAATTGTAAATAGAGAGCTGTTGTTAGAGAGAGATAGATAGAGAGCGAGTTATAGTTACAGTCAACAGAGAGAGCGAGAGCGAGAGCGAGAGAGTGAACGAGTGAGTTGACGGACGAACGCTTGTTGCTACAAAACTCTTGGGTAATACAGGGTGACAGGGTGACAGGGTGACTCACTCGTTTGAGGTAACGATACATACATTGCTCACCTTTCTTGATCTTCGATAGCCATTTGGCGCCAGCCTTGGTGCGTGGACTGGCCTGACGTATTCCCATCATCTGAACCAGACTTGGACGCTTCTTTTTCTTCATGCGTGCCTGTGGCGTGAGCGTGAGGGGGGACACACAGGACATGAGACAATCAAAAACAGGACATACAGAGACAGGAGACACAACACATTGATTAAACATCAAAAGCGGCCACAGCACAAATCAAATAAAAATCAACAAAATATTAAAAAAGTGTGACCACAGGTGCAATTTGAATAATATCTAATCACAGGGTGCATCAGGCAACACACACACACATTTAAAGCATTTGTTCACACTTGTGAATACAAACTAAATAATAAGTTTATTTTGCAGTTGTTGCCAAATTGCTTTAAATGGCTGGCAGAAAAGGTCAGCAACTAGACGAGTTCTGATTTAAAGTTAACACAGTCGGATTAAGTGTTATTCTTTACGTTGTGGGTATATTTGATCGTTTTACCTTGACCTTCTCGACGATCCACATAAACCAGGTGGTAACTAAATTAAGCGGCGATGGCGCTGTTGTGGTGCGATGCATATTGCGTATAAGCTTGGATAGGCCAAATTTCCATTCGATGTCGGATTGCGCCTAGTATTTCATAGGTTTTTGCATATATGATGAGATGAGACATGATCATAAATAGAATAGAACAAGAACACGTTTTCGACACAAATGAGTTACATGATTTTGATTTCTTTTCTTTTTTTAATTTACATTTCTGTTTTTGTTTTTTTTGTTTTCTATATACGTAATCAAACTTAAGCGCTGCAACTGAGAAAGTTTACAATAAGAGAAATATACAAATGTAGACGCGCGTTTTGCTTAACGATTTCCAACCTTTGCATTTGTATCTCAAAGATACACGAACGAGAAATCGCCTAAAACAAAACCTCACGCATTTATTGGTATATTTCGTTTGGTAAGAGACTTAAAACATAGAGACATATAGACACAGAAACATGCGGCGGTTGTTTTTTTTTTTGTTTGTTTGTTTGTTTGGTTTATAAAGCATGCATTTGCCAACACTGGCCATTTGGCGTGTTGCTCAACACTGGCCACAGAAGCTTTCTTTTTCGCTAGGCACTTTACACTAATTCTAAAGCTAGTTAAACACAGACGCAATTTGGTATTTTTTTTTTTTTTTTTGTTTTTACTAGAGTTTCTAATCTATAAGCTGGTGTGTTTTATCTGTGGGATACAATTGATTGTATTCCGCAGATAGCTACTATGTTTGCAATATTTTTGGAAAAAACCTGGAAGATGCAAGTCTGGGCAGTTGATGGAACTACAAAATATGCCATTGTTCGTTCAGCTAAAAAATATTAACATTTATGCCATGGCTATTCACTTTGTAGATTAGTTTTGTTAATGTTTTCTTCTGACATCAGAGTGGCTGCGAGAAGCGTGAGCGATAAGTTTTTCAAGCAGCCAGTTTACTTCTCTCTTTCAGCCGAAACTATCGGTTTATTCTCAGTTAACTCCTCGCTGAGCTTTGCTTTAGTTTACTTCTCACTTTGCTTCTCACTTCAGTTACAGTCAGCAGAGATGCTTCTTCCTTTTTTTGCTTTTGTTCCATTGCTTCTCTCTTCTTCACGAATATTAATTGTCGTTAACATTCTTCTCCCTAACTTACTTTTAAAACGCATCTTTCTATAAACTTTATTTTTCGCTTAGATATTGCATTTAACTTATCACTTGTCGCTTTGCTTCTCGCTGCACTTGAACGTCAGCTTAAGCCTAGAGAAAAGCCTGAACCAAATATCTACCAAATAATTTATGCCCAGCTTCAAGTTATAAACTAAGATCTCTCGTTGTTGGCTGAAAAAGACTTGAAAATTAATTAAATATGATTCAAATACATAGCTTAAATTTAAGATATTAGAGTATATTAATAATAAGTATTTGTTATTTAGGAGCATAAAAAGTGTTTTGAAGAAAAAAGGCAATTTTGTTGTTGGTTATAAAGCGCCATTAGCTGCAAATACTACCTGAATTCTTTGATAGGTGTCTGACATCATAGCAATCAGCAGGTTAATGAGCACAACCACCGATACCAGCATATAAATGCCAAAGACAATTTTGAATAGATACTCAACCCAGTACGGTTGAGTGGGCGTGGCTAAATTTTTGATTTTATCAACTTGCGTTTGCTCCGTCGTCGTCTGGCCAAACACGGCGAAGAACAATAACTCAAACGAGTTAATCGGATGCATGCGCACTGTGTCGCGTCCGAGTGTCGTGTCGTGTGAATGTATCCAATGAGTGTATCCAATACCGAATCATATATGAAATCGTTTGTCAACCCCCAAAGAGATATATATATAGATGTGTATATAGACGGACACAGCACAGCGTTGAGATTGGATTTGAAAAATAAAAAGATAACGGACGCCCATTTGACATTGTGGTTGGTCAATTGGACACAGATTGTTGATTGTTGGCCCAATCGAACAACCCCCAATGTCAAAACAGGAAACGTGATTCAAATAACGGTTTAACGGGGTTGTTATCACACAGCATTAAATGATAAAATAATAAACATATTATACGTATTTCATTTATATATATATATATATATAGTTGTGGGGAAGAGAGAGAAAGAGAGAGAGAGAGAGAGAGAAATGGGGGGAAGAGAGAGTGTTTGCGATTAGTGGAGATTGTCAATACAAACCTGTATGCGCTGATAAGTATCCGACATCATGGCAATTAGCAGGTTAATGAGTACAACCACAGACACTAACAAATAGATGCCAAACACAAATTTGAACAGGACCTCGGTCCACTCGGGACGCAGATGTCGCATGGGATTGATGTCCACGGTGGTCGTTTGTCCGAAGACGGCGAAGAACAGACGCTCAAAGGCCAGAAATGGTGTCATGGGTCCTAACAACATCCAAAGAATCTTCTTTTTACTTTAACACACACGCACACACACACACACACCCACACGCACACACACACATTTAATACAAGCACGAGCTAACTGTGTGTATGTGTGTGTGTGTGTGTGAGGCTGAATTTGCTTTTGCTGCGTATTGATCGATTGTTAGTTTGATTGATTGATTGATTTTGATTGATATTGGCACAGGCGTGTGTGCAAGAAAGCAGCAGCAGCAGCAACAGCAGCAGCAGCAACAACAGCAGCAGCAGCAGCAAAGTTAACAACAACAACAACAACAACACGTTTAGGCATTCAATTAGCGGCCAAAAACACATACGACAGCATCGATAATTATCGATATTTCGTGTTTGGATTTTCTTCATATGATTCGTTTCGCCGTTTTGTGCAGAATTTTTAAAGTTTTTTTTTTTTGTTTTTGTTTTTGAGTGTTTGCCAAGCAGCGGCTTCAAGCTTCAAGCCCAGAAAATATCTTGGATAAATTCCAATTATCATATTAATATATATTTTTTGTGGTTTTTTTATTTGGTTTTTGTTTTTTGGCTGGCGACTTTGCAAAACATCAACATGCATATTGAATTATTATTTATTTGAATTGGATTTTATTTGTACACGTGGCGCAAATGTGTGAAATGTTAATGAAAAATGTAATTATAAAAATTATATAGCAAACAAATAAAGTCTACAACATAAGGAAGAATAAGAAGAATAGAAAATATTTTTAAATACTTTAATCAAACCTAATTAGATTTATCTATTTTTTGAGACTTCTTTAAATCTTAACTGAAACTTTTCCTAATACAAATTCTTTCAGCTTTGAAAATATTATTGAATAAATTTTATAACATAATTTTGTATTTTAAAAATATTTTAATGTGCTCTTTACTCATAATTTTAATAATAAAATAGTTTTCTTTTAGACTCAATTAATCTCAAATACATTATGAAAATATATACTAATATTCTTTTAATGTCTGATCTGATCTAATATTATTTTGCCTCAACTGCCAAATTGTAACAAAATACTTGAAAGCAACGTGAACTAAAATATTCTAGGCTTCAAATTAAATATAAAAAGAAATTAATTGCATGCTTTTTTTAAAGTAAAAGTAAAGTTAAGCAACTATTAAAAAGAATAGTTTTAATAATTATAATTATGCAGCAGATGATACCTATAAACATTGATTGATCCACAACATCAAGAATGCACAAAGTATATATATATATAAATATATATAATTTATATATATAGATTTATTTGCTTTATGTTAAACGGAATCCGCTGACCAATGACCAATAAAACATGCCTCAAACGAAACGAAAGGAACTAAAAGAACAAGAACAAGAACAAGGCCAAGAACATTGGATAGTTTTAAGGATTATGTGTGAGATATTATTTTTTGTTGCATTTGCTTTTTCCATTAGAACTGGAAAATAAGGTTATGACAATAAAAACTTTTACACACAACATTGAAGGCAAGAGGAACATCGGCCGGCGCCCAAAAATATATATATATATGCTAGGATCGCCGACCTGCAGCATAGGTTATATTATAATATAGTAAGTATTATATGAGACAGAGAGAGCCCATATATATATATATATATATTTATATATGTATATGAGAGGCCCATGCATTTAAAGTCTGAGCGAAACTTACGATCATCTTTGTGCTTGCGTCGGAATTCGCTGAAGCGACTATCGACATAGCTCTCCACGGGCGGAGGTCGAGGGGTGGGCATATCGTCTAGGGTTGTCAACGCGGGCGAAGGGAGGGGGGGGGGAGAGAGCGTAGTTTAGTTAGTTTGGCGTATAGGCAAAATGAGGGGTGTCTAAAAATAGCAAAGAGGTTTTGGGGGGGTGGAGGGGGGTGTTAAACACATCACACGACATCAAGGAGGGGTTTGTTTTTTTTTTTGTTGTACAGCATGCAATTGTTATTGTATTTTGTGGTTGTAGTTGTATTTCAAAGGTGAACATTGAGCACACAGTTTCATTCAAGGCAGATACAGATACTTATCAAGACACATTGAACTTTAATAAAAAAACAAATGAAAAAGTAACCAAAGGATGTTGTTAAAACATTCCAAAAAAGAACAGAAACCAAACCAATAAATAATTAGAGGGATAAGCAAAAAGCAAACGTCTGGACTTACCGTCACTGAAGTAGCCCCGATTGCGATTCTTCTTCTCGAAGCTGCGCAGATCCTCGGGCGTGAAGTTGGCAAAGGATTGATTTAGTGCCACGATGTGCATGGAGAAGCCGAACACAAAGATGGCGAGGACGGCAAGAAACCTCGCCAGATCCTTCAGCAGATCACCAATGATGATGGCCCAGGGCCCAAACAAATGATGGAACGAAAGGAAGTCCAGGATCTGCACGCAGGCGAGCAGAAAGGCCAACGCGAAGCATTGATTGCGACAATAGACCAGAGTGGGCCAGTACTCCTTGGAGACGAAGAGAAAGGCAACGACGTGGACGCCAACGCCGGCCATGCCGAGCAGCAGGACGAGCACCTTAATCGATCCCAATCCCGATTTGTCCGAGGGATTCGTCAACTCGAACAAAAGTAGACCGCTCAACCAAATGAGCAGGCCTATTTCGTACCAGTAGGGGACCAGGCTCAGACGCAGCACCGGATAGATGGGCGTTATCCCGACGATGCTCAGGTGCGTCATGAGGTAGATGTGCGAGGTGAGGTAGGACATGAACTTAATGATCGGCACCTTGTTGAACTTGTGCCCCATCGGAAAGGTGAAGCCAATCCAAACTGGCGGACAAACGATAAACGCAACCAGCAGCAACATTATCTTCCACGACGCCCATGTCAGCGAGCCGTGCCACAGTTCCTAAACATTCAATTCAATTCTACGATTAAACTGAACTAACAAATTCCTTCGATCGCTTACTTGCAAATATCGCTGGACCACCGTATGCGCAATCACCTCCTTCTGTTCGTTCTCGATGAGTACGTCGAGAAACTCAACGTTCCGTTTGTCGGTGGCCTGCAGGATCTTCCCGGCAGAGTCGGAGCCAGCTGCTAAGGCGAGCAGTTCCGTGGCCATCGCCTCACATTGCTTGCCAGCGGCAACCAGATCCTTGGCGCGCTCTTTCTCCTACAGAGCAGGGATTGAATGAGAGTCCTCAAAGGTCACAGCTACTTACCTTGGTGGAGAGGTTTATATAGATATTGGATAGCTTGGCTGCTGTGTCCACGGGTGCTGGCGAGACCAGCACGAACTCCTGGATGGGCTTGTTGTTGTGATTCTTCGACACAACCATCAGATTGTAGACGAAGCGCTTGTCTTCCATCAGGCCGTACGTGTCGTGCTCCTTGTTCATGAGGTAGCGCAGCACCTCGTTGTGCCCCTCGGAGGCGGCGAACCAGATCGCCGCACAGCCGTAGTTCGTCTCCGATTTGGGCGAGGCGCCCGCCTCGCACAGCAGCTTCACCACGTCCAAGTGACCGGCTTTGGCAGCACAATGCAGTGGCGTCCAACCGTTGCGATCGGTTGCATTTATCTCCGCGCCCTGGCCGAGCAGTATCTCCACCATCTGGAAATGGCCGTGCATCGCTGCGATATGCAGACCGGTGCGGCCATTTCGATCTGTGGATTGCAGGAGTTCCGCCGACCGACTCAGAAGCAAACCGACCACTGACATGTGTCCACCGAAGCAAGCCAAATGGAGCGGATTGTAACCCTGTAAAGTGAAGCTTTCTTAATGATTGTATGGAAAGGAGAGTAAAGATCAATCATTGAAGAAAGTGCGATTTGTGTGAAGGGAAGTTACGAAAACCCATAGATGGGTAGAGCTAGAAGAGAGATCAATCATTCAAGAAGCTAGGTCTAACTGAGGTCAATATTTAAAAAGAACATTCATCTAAAGTAAGACTAACTAAGCCATCGATCAACATGAGCTTACTATATAGAAGAATCTAGATTGAACACAGGTTAATGAACGGAAGGTAAGTAAGAGGCAGAGGTAAGCAGATGGAGAGGAGAGATCAATCATTAAAGAAGCTAGGTCTAACTAAGGTCAATGAAAAAAGAATATCATTTCTGTAAGGTAAGATCAACTAGACCATAGATCAACAAGAGCTCACTATAAATATAAGATTAATCATTGAAGAAACTCGATCTTACAAAGGTCAATAAAAAGAAGTATGATCAACCAGACTATAGATCATAATAAGCTGACTTTGAGAGAAGGGCAAGTGCTTAATAAAAGGGTTTTCCTTTCTTACGTTTTCCACGGTAGCTGCGTCCACTTGCACACCCGCCGAATTCAGCAGCAGTCGCACAACGTTCTCATTGCCCGAGAAGGCGGCCAGGTGCAGGGGCGTCATGCCCGACTCAGTGCCCAGTTCGCCGAACAGGGTCTGACCCGTGGGCGTTTCCGACTTGACGGTGGCCGGGACGCTGGTGAGAAGTTCCCGGACCGTGTCCGCCTGTCCGTAGTAGGCGGCGACGTGGAGCGGCGTCAGGCCCAACTTCTTGCTGTTGATGCGCAGCGAGTTCGTGCTCTTGAGCACGTCGAGCACCTGACCATGGCCGTTCTGGGCGGCCAGATGGACGGCCGTGAAGCCTGCCTTGTTCTCCTCGGTGCAGGAGGCGCCGGCGCGTACGAGAGCCTTAACCACGTCCGCATGGCCGCCCTCGGCGGCCAGCTGTAGGGGCGTGGCATCGGTCAACTTGTTTCTGGCTGAGATCACGCCGGATCGATCGAACTTCATGAGCTCCTCGATCACCTTGACGGAGCCCTGCATGGCGGCGATGTGGGCGCAGGTGTTGCCGTCCTTGCTGGTGGCATTCACGAGCGAGGGATGCTGCTGCAGGAACAGCTTGGCCACTTCAGAGTAGTTGTTCTGGGCGGCGACATGTATGGGCTTCTGGCCCAGATCATCGGTCGCATCGATGTTGGCGCCCAGCTCGAGCAGCAGCTGGCAGACCTCCATTTGACCGCTGGCCGCCGCCAGATGCAGCGGCGTCTGTTTGCGCAGCGTCAGAATATCGATCACCGCATTGTGATCCTTGATCAGGAACTTCACCAGATGCGTAAACCCATTCATTGCCGCCAGATGGAGGGCGGTACGGCCCACACGTGACTTGGAGTTGATGAAGGCCTTGTTCGTTAGCAGCGCATCGCAGACGTGCAGGAAACCCCGCTCGGCGGCCAAGTGCAGGGCAGAGCGACCCTCTGTGTCGAAGACATCGACCCTCGCATGATTCGCTAGAAGATTGTTGACCAGCTCCATGTGGCCGCGATGACAGGCGATCAGCAGCGGCGTCCAGCCGATGGACGACTGGCGATTCATCGCCTTCTGGATGTCCGTGGGATTCATGTGCGAGATCATCTCCATCAGGACATCGTTGTTGCCAGCCACGGCGCAGTAGTGAAAGGCTGTCTCCAGTGCGGTCTTCGTTTGCAGCGTGACGTCCGCGCCGTTCTCGAGGAGCATGCGAACGATCTGTTTGTCGGACTCGGGTATCTTCACCTCCTCCTTGGTAATTTGGCAAGTGTAGTGCAGCGCGGTGGCGCCGTCGTCGTTCACCGAGTTGATGTACGTGGTGGCCTTCTCGGGGCCGTGTTTCTCCTTCACCGTTTCGATCAGATGCCGCACAATCTCCGGATGGCACGACCGACAAGCCATATGCAGCGGTGTTTCACCAGTCTGAAAAGGGCAGAGGAAGAGAGAGATTTAAATGTGGATAGAGTTTTCCTTAACTGTCCCCACTCACATTGGACTTGTAGAGCGGATCGCCGCCGTCCTCCAGCAGCTGCATCATCGTCGCCAGGTTGCCGTGCCGCGCCGCGACGTGCACCGGCGTCAAAGCATCGTCGGTGGTCAGATTGGGACTCGCGCCCGACTTTAGCAGCATCAGAGCACAGCGATCGCCGTCCTTGACCCGAGCTGCAATATGCAACGGCGTCTCCCGCAACTTGCCCCCTCGGACGTGGACGTCGGCTCCGAAGCCGAGCAGAGTTTCCACCACTGCAGGCTTGGCCGACTCCACAGCTATGTGAAGGGCCGTGTAGTTATCCTGGTAGGGGCATTGGAAAAGGATATCAAATAAAATATAAGCAAGTTCTCTTTCTTATAAACAGAGGGGATGTTGTTATAGAGGTAATATTGAAGGCAGTAAGGTCGAGTGTCTTTGATTGATGTTTACGAAATGATCCAAGGTTAGATGAGGAATAAGAATCACAGAAATTAATCTTAAAGTTAAGTAAAGAGACTTAGTTAAGAAGTAGATATGATTAAAACTAAAGAAAAGCAAATGAAGTTTTAAATGAGTGTCTTCCTTAAGGACAGCTCATAAGCTTAATTCAAAGTAGCTTGGAGAAGTCTTCTCGTTAGGTGTTAGATTTAAAGAGACTGAACTAAGCAGGAGTGTAAGGAAGGGACCACGGAGAATGGATGAAGGGGGGAGTAAAGGGCTAGTTCCACGAACTTAAATGAAGAGCTGTTTTTTTAATAAGAAGAAAAGCCCTAAGCCCAACCTCTATCAATTGATAGATAGTTTATATACATATGTCTGATCTCCTGCTCTTTACTCACATTGGTGGTCACATCGACCTTCTCGCCCTTCTGCAGCAGGGTGTTGATGATGCCAGTGTGACCGTAGGCGGCGGCCGTGTGAATGCTGCGGGCGCCATCCTTGTTGGGCATGTGGAGATAGACGCCCTTCTTGAAGAGCATCGTGGCGCACTCAGCATGGCCGTTGAGTGACGCAATATGCATCAGGGTGCTGCCATCCTTGGTGCGCTCGAAGATGCTCGCCTTGAACTTGTCCGCCAGGATTTCGATCACATGCGCATGTCCATTCTCCGCGGCCAAATGCATCGGAGTGCGGTCTGCAAAAACAAAAGGGGATTAGACTCTAGAATCCTTTGTCCCTGTTTAACTCACCCTGATTGTCCGCTATGGAGGCTGAGGCGCGCACTCCATAAAAGTATTTAAGGAGCGCCTCGTCGCCCTCGGCGGCGGCAATGTGCAACGGCGTCTGCCCCTCGCCGTTCTGCGTGTCCACGTTGGTGCCGTAGTCGACCAGAATGCGGACCATGTCCACGTCCCGCCGTCTGGCGGCCAAATGCAAGGCCGTGTCTCCATTGGCCGTCGTCGCCTGGCCACCAAGTCAGTTGAGAAGGTGAGAGGGGAAAACGTGTTTAAATTGCAACTTGGTTTATTTTGGCATATGCAAATTTGTGAGCTTGCCACAAGGCTAACGCTTTCGACCTGACCTCATCCCGTTAACTGCGTTTTCGCAACGCTTTTGACCCACTTTGCCGATTGCGTGCCAAGTTAAGCCCCGTTTGGGCCCAAAGTCAACGAGTCGAACTTTAACTTTAACCCCTTTTTTGGTTAATTTCATCAACACGCACTCTTCCCTGATTCAACACCTCACTCTCTTTGTGTGTGTGTGGTGTGTGTGTGCGTGTGTGTGTGTGTGTCTGTCGTGTAAATTGAAAAACAACACTTAAAAAACTTTGCCTCAGTGTCGCATCACATTTAGTTGCACTGTTGCACTTGCGTGCGCTGTTGCCGCACTTCAGCACGTGCGTAGGGTTGCCACCCCATTTGCATTCCGCTGATTTATTAGCACAACTTTTGACAGTTAGCTGCAATTTTAATTTGCATTTTGATAATACTTTTGATTTGTGACCCTTTCAAACAAGTTGCGATAAGCGCCTCTAGAAATTTTGATTGGCAACTCTGAAATCTTTGTTACGCATCTGGAAACGTGATATATACTTTTAAATTTATGCACGAGTTGTGCGTTTTGGATTGGAAAGTAGATTAGCAGAGTGGTTTTCTAAGTAGGTTAAAAAAAGAAGGTGCGTGTTTTAAGTGGGTTTAAAATAAACTTATTAAGAGAACTTTTAACTAAATAGAATTTGAACATACTTTAGATTTTCTTTCCTACTATTAACGTATCTTTTACACTGTTTGTTAACCTCTTTTTAATTATTGTTAATAGTTCTTACCTTAAGTTGTTCTGCCGTTTGTGCTGCCAGAAGTTCTCTGCACATGGACTGATTGCCCGATTCCACAGCCAGCAGCAATGGGATTTTGCCACGCTAGACAGAAAGAGTAAAAGAGAAAGATATATTCAGTTTAGGTGGTAACATAGTTACACACACACACACATAAACATAAATAACCAATTAGCCAATTCATGCCTCAAGTGTTAACGGGCTGCATGTTTTTGCCTATTTTTAGCCAAGTTCGCAACTTTTTCGCGCGAACTTTGAACTGCCAAAGGCGCATGGAAAACAGTTACCCCCTTTTCCCGCCCCCTTCCCCTTTCCCCCTCTTTGCTCTAACTGCATTCGCGCTCAGCTGGCTGAAAGTAAATCAAGTTGTGACCCCCTTTTTAGCGTTTATTGCTGCATATTCCCCGCCCTTGTTTTATGTTGTCTTTTTTTTTTTTGTTGTTGGCAACGAGTTGAGCGCCCTTTTGAAGGAGCAGAAGAGAGAGCTACCAAATGGAAGAGGAAGTGGAAGAGGAGTCCTCTTTAGACGCTGCCAATGTGCGTGCCGATGTCATTGTTAGTCGAGTCGAGTCTCGAATCGAAATCGAAATGGGCAAATGGATATGGAAATTGAGCCTGGGGGGGGCGGATGATAGCTAAATACTTTATCCAGCTAATTTTGGCTGACAGTGCCATTAACTGGGGGGCTGAGTTGGGCTCTAATTGATTTAAATCAAGTTGCCGAATCGCTAAAGTCCTTTGTCTAGACTATCAATCGGGCCCACTGTAGTCAATTTATTCACCAGTCGCGTGCGTTAAGCAAATATCCTTCGGAATTTGCACTCCCGCCAAATAGTTCCGCATTTCTGGTTTTCCTCGATGCCCTCGACGGGTTAAACCAACTACTATTTTTTCGGGGTTTTCCTTTTCTTAGCTTTGCTTTCTTTTTAGTTCCAACAATGCAAGTTAATCGGTGTAAGTAAGTGAAGGTTTGAATTGGAGATTGATTGAATAGGAGATAGCCTGTATTGTCTATGAGATATTATGTTCTATTTCTCGAAAACATTTTTGCTGATTTTTGTTATTTATATGATGGCATTTTCGGGTAACCTCAGATTGGTATTCAAATATATTTTTATATCTACACAAATTTATCTTTTTTAATATTTAAAAAGAACTTTCTCTGCAATATATGGAGTATATGCCTAAGGAGAGAGTTTATACTATTTTATTTATGTCCCATTTATATACAGCGATATGTATCGATTAAGGTCATCTAAAGAAAGTTATCGATACCACTTTTACATTTGAAACTTCTTTGTCCTTATTTGAAGACTTCTAAATTTATAGGAATCAAGAAAGGCAAAGGTAGGAAAGAGCTGCAGAATATCGATAAGTATCGATAAATCGATAAAGTTCTCCATACCACTTTTACATTACAAAATTATACTTTCCTTATTTTGAAGACTTCTGCAAAATAAAACTGTTGTTGATGCTAATTAAATATTCTGTCTTTTGCCTGCTGCACAACTGCAAGATACCCTATGCTTAACAGCTTTCCCAATAAACAGGGTATATAAAGCGCTGACATTATTCCTCATATTTATTTTGAGCTTTGTTAATATATATATATTTAGTTTTCTGGAATGCATTTGCTTTTGGGCTTTTTTGCATATTGATTTTTCGCAATTTGTTTGCTTTATGTTATGTTTTAGTTATTGTTGTTATTGCTTTCGATTTGTTTTGTTTTTTATGCAATTTTTGTTTACGTTGGCACCGCCTGGCACTCAAAGGTACTTCACATAATGTCGACTTACAACACTTGTAGCTCTTCCACACACACACACTCGCACACACTCGCACACACACACACACTTACGCCGTCTGCTTTGACGCGTATATCCTTGCCAGCGGCAGCGAGTAGAGCTCGAAGGATATTTGTGGCTGTGCCCGTTTGACGACTGGACACCAAATGCACCGCGGTCTGTGAACGCGACTGTAACGAGAAAATAAAACCGAGAAATCTTTATTAGTAATAAATATTGTATGTACTTGGTGTGCACACACTGGCTGGCACGCTTCTTTTTATATGCCATTAAAAAGCAAATAGAGTGAATATATATATAGTGAATAAAGTGTTTGCCTTTTATGTTGACACCCACGAATAAAACTAAAAAAAAAAAACTATTCACTTCAAAATCCCAAATGCAACTGAATGCCAGAACAGTCCGTATTTTGGTTTATAAGGCACATTTCGTGTCACTTTTTTCCATTCATTCTATTTTTTTTTTATATTTAACTCCCCCCGTTTCATATCACAGATTGACAGCAAGAGCTTCCTGCTCTCCTCTAACGCTGACAGCTACCCCAGAAGGTGTTCCAGGTGTTGTTGTTGTTGTTGGTGTTTGTTGATGGTGTTTGCCACGCACACACGAGAGAGAAAAAAGGAGCCCACTTCAAAGTTGGCTGTTGCCAAAACAAAAGTTAACATCTGCCTTTCCATGTGTGTGTGTGAGTGTGTGTTTTAATGTGCCACAACAACAACTACATGATAAACATCAGTAATTTGGGCTATGAGACCTTTGCCACGCCCCATTCACTCAATTCACTCATTGCGGCAAAAAAGAAATTAAAATGTTGGAACCCAAAAAAAAAGCATTGAAGTAACTTTATAATGTTTAACTAGCATATACCCTATATCCTATATTGGCATTAATTTAATTCATATCATTCATATTCCAGATTTTTTTTTATATTATATATTATATTAAAAGTAACTTTGATTTATTTTAAGAAAAAGGAAAATCTAACTTCTGATCTTACTTTTTTATTATTGTATTCTTTTCATTTATATCATATTTCCTAGAAATTAGTAAAGATTTTCAATTTGCTAGGTATATTTTTATTCATTCCTAACAATATTATACTCTTAGTTATTCATACATATATAAAATATAAATATATATAAAATCATATAAAAAATATTACCAAGCGTTTTTTGCTCTCCTTTTCTAAGAGTAACTAATTATAATATTCATATATGCAATAGCTGAGTAATAATATATATAAAACAGAATAAATAAGAGACGAATATCTTTTAAAATGCATTTTGTAATGAGCAAATTGTGTTTCATTTGCTTGATTTATTTATTTATTTACTGTTTTTAAACTAAAAAAATCTTTAAATTTTAACAAAAAAACACATCACAGATTTTTAAAAAATTGGTTTAAACTTGAATTAAGAAGTTTTGCTTGTCATTAATTCCCTTAACTTTCTTGAGTCGTTTTTACTGTTATTTAACTAATGAAATTATCATATCTTCATTATATCACATCTTGGGCTATAGACGTCAGATCTTTAAATGCGATACCTTTCTGTACTCGTTAGGATGTGAACTATTTATTGGCATCAAAAAACAAACACTTAAGTGTTTGTCTAAAATCAAGGGGTAACATCCCTATTTTTTTCTTTAAAAAATTGCCCAAAATATAAACTTTAGAAATTCTGATTGCGATTGATTCTGTATACTCTCACGTATCTAAAAAAGTATATATTACTCAGATATAATTTTTTTTGCCCGAGTTATGATCGTTTTTAGCCCATATTCCATATTCCGCACTTTCCTTAGTTTTAATTACTTTAAAGCAGTAGAAATTAAATGGTGTCTGGAAACCGCAGTTTGTTTACCTTAGAGCGACTCGATTGCCCGTTGGGTCGACTTTTAAATTGGGGTCCCTGCGACTCGACATTAGCCGCAGTCTTAACCTTGTCGCCACTAATTGGCCCTTTGAGGTCCCATAACGTGCCAAAGTCACATGCAACATGGGGCAACAACATCTTTGCCGCTGACCTTTGCACACAAAAATGCGTCTAATCGACTTTAAAGTGAGCGAAAAACGATTCGTCATTTAAAAGAAAAGCAGAAGAAAATAAAAAATGGTGACTGTGTCCACAAAGAATGCAATTGATTTTTAAAGTGTTTGCAAAAGCAATTTAAACGAAGCTGAGTAATTAAATTAATAGCTGAATGCAATACGAGCTAAGTTAATTAGATATATATAAGTATAACTAATATGTAGAATAATAGCAAACATTTTTAAACCATAAATAAATAAAAGATATTTAGATATTTTGTAGTTATTAGTTAAGGATAATCTTAGGGTATATTTAGAAATCGATTTTTATGGTACTTACGCCACCGGTGGAGAAGGCATCAACGCCTCGTTTGGTCAGCAGCAACTTGACGACATCCTCACGCGAATACATTGCCGCAATATGCAGGACATTGTAATTATCCTGCCGAAGAAGGAGGGAAGGAAAGTTAGTAATGGGTTAGACTTTAAAATCAATTGGTGAAATCATTCGAGTGGCAAAAACTAGCGCAGGTCAACACCATTTCCAACGGGTCAAAGTCGAACTTTTTACCCGGTTTTCCCAAAGACTTTCCCTGCACTTTGCATGGCCAAAAGGTGGAAAAAAAAGGTGCAGCTGATTACCCAAGTGCTTCTTCAGGCTAACGTGAAAATCTTTGCATGTCGGACTTTCGCTTTCGGCCACTTCTTAATGGTCGTTAGTTGAGGTTAGGTTTGTGTGCCACACATGCAACAACTGCATCAGAGCCCCAATTTCGACCTTGCAAAGATAAAAAAGGTACCCAAATTGTGATTGCCCTCGTCCAGTGCTTAACAGTTGGCGACAGGTGACTCACGTGTGTTGCCACTTGGCACACTTCCAGCTGCCATTCCCCGTCTTATGTAATAAGCCATAACGCAATATGTTACACATACGCCGCATGGGCCCCGGGCCCGGTCGGATTTACTTAATTTATAACTTGGACCCGTGGAAATTTCTTTAACCTACACTTTTATTTATTTTTTTTTCTTCTTTTATTTTATGGTGCGGAAGTGAGTCGGGCTTTTTATTGGGGCCTTGTTATGTGCATTAGCGCTTAATGCTCTGTCACGGACTACGTAACATTCCCCTGGAGGAGGTCTTCTATACAAAAACATGGTGTTTATTTTAAGATAATTACATATTTTTCTGGGCAAGCTGAACATAAAGTATTTTAATGGAGATGTCTTTAATATTATTTAAATGTATATACATATATGTTTCTTTAGAATATTATAAAGCCAAATAACTTAGTTTATACTCTAAGTTGAATTTGAAAGTAAGCTTATAAGTTTAATTTAATTTTTTGTTTATTATAACAAATTAATTAAATTAAATTTTAATTTAAAAAAAAACTCTTAATTTTTCATAATATTTTGAATATTCTCTTTTCTTTTTTCTACCTGAATGGAAAAATAAGTTTGAAAAAAGTTGAATATATTTTCTATATACTATTTCCACTTTGTGAATACTACTTTTTGATCTTACTTTTGCTTATTAATATAAAGTATATTTAATTTAGACAGCTTGACCAATTTAATAGCTTTATATATATAAAGTTTTTTTGGACTTCCTTTGTTTGCCGTTACGTATACGTAATGCATGACATGGGGCTTTACTTTTTACTTGCGCCTATTTCTGGCTGATTTGCATAGTGAGGCGCAACGGGACGCAAAGAGGGCGGGGCACGAACCTCAACTCGAAGTCTTTGACACATGTCCTGCTGAAAGACTTGGGTTGTGCTCAGTTCTAAGCTCTTTGCAGTTTGTGGTTTGCTTTTATAGTGGCCGGCAAAAGTACACGCTCCGCACACACGCCAGACAGATAATATTTCACGCGCCTGTTTTGCATAGTTTTCAGCTCCAAATAAGCCAAGTTTGTTGTTGGCGTTGCTTCGAGGCGGAACGAAAGCAAAAACCGGAAACACAACAAAAAACGGAAGCGCAAATTTTCCAGCACATTTTTGCTGGGGCCTGTGGAAAAGAAGTTAACTGTAAGACGACCCAGTTTTTGTTTGTTGTGTTTACCACAAAGTATGCTACACTTACTTTTAGCCAAAGATGAAGTCATGTGCACACACACACCCACACACACACACACCCTGGCCGACACTTAAAAATGAAATTATAAAATGTACTTTTTTTATATATTTAATTTCGCCAGCTGATGTCAGCACAGGCCCTTATAAATGTTTATATATATAATTAAATTAATTAAGCTTGACTTAATTCACACTACACACCCACACACACACACCTGTTTGTTGTGCGTGTGCACACGCACAACATTTTGACAAATTGAGTCTCCGAGCCCAGTTAATGGCTTAATGTAAAAATTGCACGCTGTCATCGCGGGCATGTGGCAAAAGTAAATATACCAAATAGTGAAGTAGTAAAGTCTGTTTTAATTAAAATTGCATATACATATATTAATGACGCCATATGGGGTCGCCTTAAGAGCTGCCCATTTATCGTGCTCAAAAAAGGTCAGCGCCAAAAAGCTGACAGCGAGCGGGCCTAAAAGCGAGTTCTTGGCCAGTTGGCAACGGGGCGTATTTAAAAAGTCAGCTGCGTGATTAATTGGCTTTTAAGTTGCAACAAATGAAGTTGGTGACGCCTCCAGCTAACCAACCGAGGTTGCAATGACATGAAAGGACATCCACTCACTTCACACCCTGATTTGACAGCCTCAAAATGCTAATTACCCTTACTCATTACATCAGCCTTGCCGTGCCAACTGTGAATTACTTTAGAGATGTCCAAGCCTTAGATAAGCCATAAAATGATATAATGCAAACCACAATTCACTTCCTTCCTTCCTTTTCATTTACTTTTTTTCTTCTTTTTAATTCATTAAGTTAAAAGAGGAGTTCCATTCAACTAATTACAATACGTTTAGTTACATAAAAAAACCAACCTGACGAGCTGTCAACTTTTTATGAACTCATCGCGATATGCAAAATAAAAACATGACGCATCTTTTGCACTTACATAATATTACTATATATAATAGTTTTTTGAGTGCCTTGCCTTCGTCAATTAAATGACATTTGCCCCAGTCATAAACTCCTCAGATTTTGCCTTGTTTCGCGATATCATCTTTATTACAACCAGAAGTCACACTCGACTTTTTCTTTTACTGAGCTAAAGGAAAAGATTCTTGAGGAGTGTCCCGAATGAAAAATGTATTCTAACTGCAAAAAAATACTTATGCAAACTGAATAAAAATAGGCTACTTTTATTGGTTTATATAAAATTATAACATTAAAAAAATTCTATTTAAAGTATTTGTTTTTAAAACCATCTTAAAAACAGTAGTAATAATACAAAAAAAGTATCAATTGAACTTGAACTTAAAGCTCGTTTAAGTAATATCATAAATATAAATTAAAATATTTATTAAAAGAATTTAGAATTTGTTTATAAAACCATCTTTAAACTTGTAATAATAAAAAAAACAGATTCAATAAAAATATTAATCAAATGGATTTAAAAAAAATAAAAATCAGCTCAAATATTTATCAAATGTATTAAGTATTTATTTTTAAAACCATATAAAAACTTGTTGTAAAAATAAAAAAAGATTCAATAAAAATATTAATCAAATGGATATAGTATTTATTTTTAAACTATCTTAAATCTTGTTGTAATAATAAAAAAAGAATGAATTAAAATATTAATCAAATGGATTAAGTATTTGTTTTTAAAACCATATTAAAACTAGTTGTTAAAATAAACAAAAAAAATTATTAAAAATGTATATCTACTGGATTTAATAAAGCCAGTAGTACATCTTTATATTTTCATAGAGTACTTTAAAGCAATTCACCCCCAACAAACCTTTGCCCGAGTTAATCAAATAACATTTCCCATTTACTTTACTCACATTTAAACTACAATTTTGCATATTTATAAATATTCATCTGTGAGTCGCATTCAAAGCGCATAAATTCCAATTAACCTTTAACATTTCATTTCACACACGAGCTGGGAAAATTTGCCTTAACGGGGTTTTCCTCGTGAGTCTGCGATTGGGCCAAAAACAAAAAAAAAACCACCACAATATTTTCTATGTTTGTTTTGGTAATTAAATTCGCTGACTTTGCGCAGCTTTTGGTTTGCCAACAATTATTTTGTAATTAGGTCAAGGATTTTTATCGTCTCGAGCCGCAAAACTTGTTCGCTGACCAAAATCAAATGTGGCCCAAAGTAATTGCGGCATGCTAACATAATGCCAAATGCCAAAACAACTGCCAATTGGCAATTGCGAAGGCGTTGAATGTCCTCAAGTTCCCAGGCTTAAATTGCTCACTTCAATTGTGACGTAAAGTGTTTTTTTTTATTTTTTTTTTTTTGGGTGTTGTGATTAGATGGCAGATTTTATTCATACCCAAATCAGATGTTGGCATAGCTTTGAGCTTCTTAAATCTCTTCAAATCTTTGTCTTTCCTTTCATTTTACACTACTTTTTTTTAGTTGCTTTAAGTATAAACTAATTCATATTTTATATTATTATTACTCTAGTCAAAGATATATAAATTAAAATACTCTCTATATTTTTAAACGAATTATTTTACTTTATAATAAGTTTAGACTCAGTTCTTTAAAGCCAAATTAAATAATTAATATACATCAATTCCATTTACAACTCTTAACTTGGCTTAACTGTGGAATATTTTATAAATTATTTTAAATATTTAGCTATTTATCTGATCAGTTGAACCTATATATATATATTTTTATCGCCCACAAATGTCACGCTGCTTTTGTCTCTGTCTTTTTCGAATGTGACGCTAAAAATAGTTTTGCAACATTTGGTGGCGCCTCAAGGTATGCAGCAGGAGAAATCACAGAATATGATATCCCTTTGCTTTGCGTGCTCAAACAATTGGTTGGGAATTGTGGCCCAAAAGGTTTTGGCCAAGCTCTGTTCGGTTGACCCACAGCGGCCGTTAAGTGGCGTCCCGCCGGCAACGCGTGTGTGCGGCAAGTGCGTGGACCGCCCCGCCCCGCCCTGCGCCCCGCCCCGCCCCCTTTTTTCCCACACACTTTGAGCGCCCCCGCGTGAGATTTAATTATGCGGTTTTTATCGATTTGACACAATTCCAGCAAACGGCTTGTTTTGCCTGTTTTCTGTTAGCTCCTTTTCTCTTCAGGCGTTCCTCGCTGCCCAATTCTAGAGGAGTTCCTCAGCTTAAACCCTCCTCACTCAATACTCACGTTATTCCGCGCTCCGACATCGGCGCCCAGCTCAATCATCCGATCCATTATCGCCGTCCGATTGTCCTTCGTGGCGTACATCAGCGGCGTCATCCCGGTGTTCTGAAATTACATATTAAAATGAACAAAGGTTTAAAAATTGGATTAACAAAAGGAATACATTTCAAATTGTTTAAAAATATAAATGTGTGATAAAGCCAAAATTCTACAACTTTCCTCCCTTTCAAAGTGTTCAAACTCAAAGAATTAAGAAATCATATTAAAATATTCTTGATTTGTTTACGACATTAAAATTATAAAGGTAGAATATGGGACTTAAATAAAGGCATTTCTATTGTTTGTTGAATCTGTAATTCTCTTATAAATTTGTCAAGTCTAACATTTCTGTTTCCTCATCATTTATGTATACTATATACTCATTTATATATACATATATAAATATATATATTTCTTGCTTGTTTCTCTTATTCTCTGTTTGATAAGCCTTCATTTTCACCTCATTTGTTTTTGCGTAATTTTCATAATTAAAACCAAATCAAGTCCAAAACAATAATCATTTCCTAGTCCTGTCTGGCAGCCAAAAGGAAGCCCAAAAAAACTAAATTGGCACAGAATGGTTGACAAACAGTGCGACTTGAACATACCCTGTATTAAATAAATAACTTGTAGCATGTCAAATGGGTAACTAACTACAGAGTATCTACAGCAGTTGAAACCCGCTTGTAGAATGGCTTGTATATAGAGTATACAGGTATGTTAATGATGCCTTTCGCACAGCAAAATAATTTGCATGCGGGGTGGCAACCCTTTCCCCCCTCCACCTTCCATCCTTTTCTTTTTGTTGTTGTTGCTGCTTCCCTTTGGTTTTGTCTGCTATTGAAACGGGGGTATTCGCTTTTCCTTTACCCTGACTGCATTTTATTGTCAGTCTTAAGAGGAGGAGGAGCGGAGGCAGTTGGAAGGGAAGGTTAATTTTATGTCAACGACTTTTGCGTTTGATATTTTTATGGTAAATTGAAATCGAAGCGCTTCAATTTCGATGCTTTATGAGTTTATTCGTAGTCAGCGCAACTTGTGGCAGGACGACGGCGTCCTGCCATCGCCTTGGCAGCCAAACATTTGGGCCGAGCGCTATCAAATAACACACAGCAACACACACACAGACACCCGCACACCCGCACACACACACACACATTTTGCTACTGTGCGCTGTGTCGTTATTTTGGCTGGTAAACAACCAACAAGCAACAACAACAACAACAACTTAAATTCCACCGTTGGGGACGTTGATAAGGGCGACGTCGACGTTTTCGATGTGCTCCAAAATTGATTTTACAAAGTCGTGAATTTACTAGCCAAAAAAGCGTACAACAGAAAATAATATTCTTCATATTTAAGTTTAATTTAAGTTGCTGTAAATAATAATAGTATAATTAAAACCTTGCCAATAAATAAAAAATAAATAAAAATGGAATCGAACTCTAACTCTTTTTTTTTTTTGTAAATTGTGATTTAAACTTTTTAGCAAAGTATTTTAATAAAAGGATCTGAACAAAGAACAAGTTAAATCAACAGAATTTGTTTTTGGTTGTCGGCTTTTAAAAACAATACTCTGGGATTCGAATCCAGGTTTAATTAAATTCGATTGGCTATCAAATTAAATATACTATTTAAGGTAATCTATTCTAAGCTTTGTTTGCTTAAAAAATAAACTATTCTTTTAAAATAAATAAGTGATAAATGAGAGTTTCAATCAAAGTCCAATCAAACAATATCATAAACTTTACTATTTATATTTATTTGGAATTTTTTTTCGCTCTCTTAGTTTTCTGCTCCCTTTGACTCTTCCCTATTTAAAATATACCCTGTACTTTTCCACTTACCATATCGTGTACTCCGGCCAGCGGTATGTGGTTGCCATCCTCGCCCACATTGGCCACATATTTCTCGAGTTTCTTCAGCTCCGCCTCGATGGGCGTCCACTCGCTCTTCATGGCCAGGCCGAGGACCTTGTTGGCCGTGTCGCGTATGGAGGCGCCGGCGCTGGGCGGCTTGGGGGCTGGGAACTGATCGGTGTCCTTTTTGTCGCCATTGCTGGAGCTGTCGTCCTTGGGATCCGAGTCAGCTTTGCTGGCGGGCGTTGCCCGTTCGCTGGTGTTGGCCGAATCGTCCGGCGGCCCTGTCAGCGACGAGGGCGTCTTGCGGCCAACGCCGGCCCCGCCCGCCCCTCCGCCACGCCCACCGCGTCCGCCGCGCGGCTGCGACATCCTCTCGTTTAGCGGCAGATCCTCACAAGCCTTCCACGCGACCAGTTTCCATTACACAATCCGAAAGAAAGCGCAACTTGCCGCAACTTGCTGCAACTTGCTGCAACTTGCCGCAATTTGGTGCAACTTGGTGCAACTGTTTGTGAACTGTTTTAAATTGTATTGTTTAATGTTTAAATGCGGCTCTATTGATCGGCTGCATTGTTCGTGGTGGCCTGCATTTGGATTCGGATTTGCATTTGCATTGCACAATTATTTGCTGCGGCCATTTTACCAATATTTGTTGCCAACAATTTGCATTTTCATTGGCAACACACAAACACACACACACACACACACACACAAAGGAATTGAACTGGGCCCACTTTTTGTAGGTTTCCTATACAAGAACACAACACATCCGCTTGCTATTATTATTATTATTCTTTTGCTTTCGTCGCTTTCTTCACTTTTACTACACAAACTTTTATACGTTTAGCCTTATTTTTATGGCCAGCTCGTCGGTCTGTCGGTCGGTCGGTTTGTTGGTCGGTTGCGTGTGCGTCTCACTTTAGCCTTAGCTGCTTTTTGGCCAAACAATCAGACTTGATTTGACTAAACTTGACTTGGAACCAACAACAACCGTTTGCCACGAGCTTCAGCGAGTTTCTGATTTGCCAGTCAAATTTCCAGTTGCCACTTGCCTGGCTAACTTGGCTAACCTGGCCGAGAGCCTCGCCTTGGCAACATGACGAAGGACTCGACTCCAAGTTGGCGTCCGCTGCGGCGCACGCGTTTGTTTACAATTGTTGATTCTCTCGCGGTTTTGGCGCGAAAAGACTCCAAGGACTTGCCCAAAGGAAGTCCTCTCAACTTTCGTCAAGTGGCAGCTAAGGCTAAGATTCGTTTAAAATATAATTATTATGAACTTAAAGTGAGAGAAAGACAGAGAGAGCTCGACTAGAAGATACTCGGAACTCATCCACTCTCCATTTAATCTGACAAATACAATTTAAAATTACTTAATCTATTTCAAGCCAAAATAAGATTTTTAATTTTAATATTTTTTTTTTTTTTAATTTGTAAATATATTTGTTAAACTGGTTTTCTGCTACCTTATTGGCAGCTTGACCAGTAATACATGAAAATAATATAGGGCTAAAATTCGTTTTAACTATGCAGGTAATTAAATTACGTAAGAGATTTCGACCCGAAGATACTCTGTAGCCAGGTAAAGACAGAACCTTCCTTCCCATTTGATCTAAGAAGGGAAACATAAACTTACTAAAACTATATTCCCTATATCTATGTTAAGGTACTCAAATATTAAGGAAAAATCTGTGTCTTTAACAGGGGTAGGGATTCTGACTTGGAGATACTCTTTACTCTATACCAACTAAAGACACATCTTCCCCCTCCCATTTAATCTGGGAAGGAATACTTAAACTCACTTAAACTACTTTTGTTTAAACTGTGATTAGGTATTTAAATATTATAGGGAAAAGTTTGTCTCTTGCAGGTAATTAAAAGAAGTAAGTTATTTCGACTGGCAGATACTCTGCAACCAGCCAAAGACAGATCTTTCCCTACCCATTTGATCTGAGAAGGGAAACTTAAACTGCCTGAAACCATTTTCCTTGAATCTATGATTAGGTACTTGAATAAAATAGGGAAATATTTATTTCTTGCAAGTAATTAAAAAAAGTAAAAGATATCGACTAGGAGACACTCTATAGCTAAAGGCATATCTGAGTATATAAACTTAAACTTACTTAAACTACTTTTAGGGGAAAGTAATCAAAATTTGTCGTACTAGGAAAAAAGAAAAAGAAGATAAATGAAAAGAGAAATGAGTCGCTCGAGCAGCCATGGAGCAGGCTCGTTTAAGACGGCTATTTCCAACAGAACCCTGTCGTCGCGTCGCAGCCAAAGGCCGCGGCCGACGGAGGACGAGATGGTCTTCGAGCCGTCGATCAAATGCAAGTGCGATCAGTGCCAGATGCACTCGACGGACAAACAGGTGCTCAGAGAGCGGGAACGATTGGACAACAACGAGAACAAGGTCCTGCGCGCTGTGGAGGACGAGATGGACAATGCGATCAGAGACTTGGGTCAGCTGGTGCACTTTAAGTCAGTGTCCGTGCAGCCCGAGCAGCTGCTCGAGAGCTGTCGAGCCCTGGACTGGGTGGCGAATCGCCTGGCCGATCTGAAGTTCAAGATCTACGAGCACAGCCTGCCGAATAAGCCAACGAACTGCTTCATAGAGTCGCATCAGAAGGTTCTCTTCGCCAAGTACTTCTCGTCGCCCACGAAGAACACGCTGCTCATCTACGCTCACCTGGACGTGCTGCCCGTGAATCTCGATGGTTGGCTATCGGATCCCTTCGAGCTGACGGCCATGGAGGGCAAGCTGTACGGCCGGGGCGTGACCAGCGGCAAGGGCATGCTCGTGGGTTGGATTCAGGCGATCGAGTGCTGGCTGAACGTCCACGAGGATCTGCCCGTCAATGTCAAGTTCATTGTGGACATGCTGCACGAGGTGGGCAGCACAGGACTCCAAGACTATGTCAAGGCGAGGTCGGACTTCTTTCTGGATGTCGACTTCATGTTATTCGGTGTGAACTCGTGGGTGAACAATGCGCGGCCCGTGGTGCCCTGCAGTCTAACGGGCTGGGCCCACTTCGGCGTCCAAGTGGTCGGCGCCAACAAGAGTCTGGATGGCGACCAGGCCGGCGGGCTAGTCTTTGAGCCGCTGATCGATCTGTGCCACCTGATGAACCGCCTGGTGAACAACCAGCACGAAATGGACATACCCTTCCTGGAGGTCAACGTGCGGCATCTGACCACGCCCGAGTGGCATCTGCTCGAGGCGGCCGACTTCAACATCGACGAGTACAAGGAGCAGCTGGACTTGCGTCGCATCCGCTACGAGAGCAACAAGGCGGATGTGCTGCAGAATCGCTGGTGCAAACCCACCCTGAACATGCACGGCGTGGTGGGCGCCCACTCGCCGTCCGAGTGCAGTCGCATCCTGCCCATGCGTGTGACAGGCAAGTTCAGCATCAGGCTGGTGCCCGACCAGGAGCTGGCCCACGTCTACAGCGCCGTCAGGCGGCACATTCAGCATATTGCACGCGAGCTGGATATGGGCACCAAGGTGACCGTTGATCTGATCGATGGTTGTGAGCCCAGCGTCTGGTCGACGGACTGCAAGCTGACCAAGGCCGTTATGCGCACCGTGGGCGATGTGTTCAAGCGGGAGCCCATCGCCACCCAGGCCATACCCATTTGCCTGCCCGTGGCCAGTGTGCTGCGCAAGCTGATCAACAAGCCCGTCATTCTGCTGCCCTACATGAAGCGCATGGACCGACACCATCTGGAGAACGAGTCCATCGAAGAGTTTGCTTTGATGCTTCACTGCAAACTCTGCGCCCAGCTCTTCTACGAGCTGTCCTTGCTGCGTGCCAAGTGCAAGTGCGACGTCATCTACGAGTACTGCAGCCATCGTGGCCACCGGGAGAGACTCGACTTGCAGCGCGGCAACGTCGTCGAGAAGACGTTGCCAAAGCGTACCTTCTTCGCCACCCTCTTCAAGCTGAGGAACGCGACACGGAAGCCCAAGAAAGGCAAGAAGATGAACCTTAAAAAGCTGCTCTCGTTACCCTTCAAAAAGATCGGCAAGAAACAAAAGTCGAAGACCGTCAATCGCGTGTTGTAGCTGGGAAGAGTCCCTGCCAGAAATAGCTGGGAAGAGTCCCTGCCAGAAGTAGCCGGGAAGAGTTCCTGGCAGAAATAGCTGGGTGGAGTCCCTGCCAGAAGTAGCTGGGAGGAGTCCCTGGCAGAAATAGCTGGGAGGAGTCCCTGGCAGAAATAGCCGGGAAGAGTTCCTGTCAGTTTCTGCTGTATTCTGTTAGATTTGAAAAGTTAAAGAATTGGAAAAGTAGTTCCTCAGAATTATATATACTATTTATGGAATCGAAGATGTTTCCTGCTGCCTGTTACACACATTTGCACAAACCCTTCACACCGACCAGAAATGAGTTAAGTCATTAAAGAATTGAAAACGTAGGCCTGTTTTTTTTTAACTCTAATCAAAATTGTAGATTGCGTTTTTGATTTTTCAGTTTAAGCTATAGTCAAAATGATTTGCTGGGGTGAGCGCGACTGTTGCGGCGTCTTCAACGAACATGGAAAGTCGGATAATTGCGACTGCTTGCGGGATCGCTGCATCAGGGACTTTCCGCTCAAGGAGCGGATCTTGGTGGACCAGAGCAATCTGGATAGCACCTTATATCGTCTGTACGGGAATTACAGCAAGAACTACAGCGAGCTGAAAAGCATGCTCCAGATCAAGAGCATATCGAGTAGCGTGGAGCACCAGGGAGAAACCCAGCAGATCATCGATCGATTGGCGCAACGCCTCAACGAGCTGGAGTTCGATGTGGAGCAGGTCGAGCTGAAGCCAACGGACGAGGGCCCAGCGCACTATGTCATCTTGGCCAAGTATTTCTCCACGCCCATCAAGAACGTGATGCTCGTCTACGGTCATGTGAAGGTGCCGCCCGTCGGCAAGGACGATGGCTGGACCAAGGAACCCTACGACCTCACCGAAGAGGATAAGATGCTCTACGGTTGCGGCGTGGCCACCTCGAAGGGTCCCGTGCTCTGCTGGCTGCATGCGATTGAGGCCTGGTTGCAGGCCAACAACGATCTGCCGGTGAACATGCTGCTCATTATCGACACCCTGAACGACGGCAACAATCCGCAACTGAAGGAGCTGATATCCGAGCGCGTGGAGTTCTTCAAGGGCGTCGACTTGCTGGTCACCAACACCAATATGTGGATTAGGCCCGACACACCCATGCTGACCACCAGCCACAGCGGCTACGTCAACTTCGAGCTGGAGGTAACCCAGCAAAAGGCTCAGGAGCCCAACTGCAGCCAGCCCGTCCGCGAGCCCATGTCGGAGCTGTGTCTGCTGATGGGCGCCCTGACGGACATCAAGGGCGAGCTGAAGGCGGGCCTGGAGCGGCACGTGCTGCCGGTGACCCAGCGTGACTGGGACATACTCTGCGCCGCCGACGTCAGCATTGTGGGCTACAAGCGGCAGCTGAACGTGAAGCAGCTGCGCGAGGAGCGCTCCAAGCCGCTGTTCCTCAAGCAGCGCTGGTGCATGCCCGGCCTGACCATGCACGGCGTCGTCCATCAGCCGTACGCCAGTCAGCGCGACTTCACCAAGCCCACGCGTGTCGTTGCCCGGTTCTCGTTCAAGCTGGTGCCCGACCAGAGCGTCGACTTCGTCAGCTATATGATCCAGCAGCATCTGGATGGCGCCTATCGCCACTTCAAGTGCCAGCAGCTCGCCTATTTGCGTGTCTTAGACTCGCTGACGCCACTGAACGAGGCCAGGAATGCGCCTTTCAGCCTGGTCGCCCAGCGCGCTTTCGATAGCGTCTTCGCCGTCCAGGCAGCCATACCGGACACCATCCACAGCTGCAATCCGACGATCAACAGGCTGCGCAAGTACTGCACCCATGCCGCCCAGGTGATCGGTCTGCCCTTCTGCTCCATACGCACGAATCCGGGCCAGCCGGACGAGTGCATCAGCAGCGAGAAGTACAAAAAGAACCTGGAGCTGTGCGCCACAATGCTGTACGAGGTGGCGCTGGTGCCCACCGAGTGCAAGTGCTCCGAGATCAAGAACTATTGCTACGAGGCGGCCAAAGTGAGTACTCGCGACTTCATCACCATTATGGAAGATCACAACACGTCGATGTCCCACGTCCTCTACGAGCTGCACGAGACGCATATCCCAGAATCGACCTCCAAGGATCGACTGCCCAGCGCGACGTCCGTTATGCTGGGCCAGCGCAGTAAGAAACTGGCCTGATCGAGTCTCCCCGAGGTCAAATAATTTGTCACTAGTCGCCGCGTGTCTCTTGCTGTTGCCAATTTCGCAAATTCAATTATATTCTTTATGCGCTGATAAAGATGAAAACACGCAACGCCCGAGACCAATAAAATTTGTACAATTATGATGCTAATGCCCCCTCGAAATTGATAAGAAACTCGAAGATTGGCAATCGCGAATACCTAAAACTAGCCTCGTCCGACTGTGAGATACTTTAATTCCATTAAAATATACAAATTTTTATATGTACCTATCTTATCTTTTCTGGAAATTATTTAGTGTGCTTAAATCAGTTTTGGTATTTCTAGCTAAAAATTAGAGTATATATAATTTAGCTTTAAAAGAATCCCATAGACAGAAAAACAAATATACCCCTTCAAGTTATTTAGAACGCAGTACAAAAACTGTACAAACATTCTATTATAAAAATTTAAAAAAATTCCAGACAGCCAGACAGTGAGCAGACAAAAAAAACAGCAACAACAAAATATAAAAAGAAACTTGATCTGATAACAAGCATAAAACGCTTGATTTTCGATTAACATATCGAAAGACCTGCGAAATGTGTAAGGTAAACGGGCGAGAAAGCTTTTAAACCAACAAGATATGCTCTATAATTAGAATATGCCACATAATTAAATTGGAAACGCATTTAATTTATTCGATATTTGTATTAATAAATCAGTTTAATTGTTAAATGGGGCACATTATGCTGTCATCAATTGTACATTTGGTTATTCTGGGCTATAAATAAAAATTTATGCTGAACAAATCATAATAAACAACCGTCAAAGAAAAAGATAAGTGAATTATTTGCGCAGCCATAGAAAAAAATGTGTTTGATAAACACACAAAAGCAACAAGAACACAAAACCGGTTCCCATAGAACTTAATCAAATAAAGCCTCAAAAGAACAGCAGACGGAAAAAAAGCTTTTCAAAGCACAAAAAGCAATGGAAAGAAGAGAAAATGCAAGAAAAAAAAACAAAACAGCGCAAATGCCGGTTTATTTAATAAAAATAAATTGAAAACGAATAAAGGTACAAAAATAAAACCGAAAACAATTAAAGCAACAGTCGACAACACGACACGTGCCGTAAGCCGAATGAGCTAACAAAATACAAGCGATAATAATAAACAAAACAAAAAGCGATAAAAAGATGATCGACAAGCGAAAACTAATACAGCACACAAAAACAAAAAGCAACATGTAAAAATGCGCGAGGGAAGAGAGCGCGCTAAGAATTGCCCTGAACGCAAAGATAATAAAAGCTTTAAAAAAGACAGAATTGAGACTGATTGACCAATCAACCGGTAATAACAATGGTGGCCTAAAAAATACCCTCTGAATAAATGTTTGAAATAAAATCTGATTTTCTGTAAAGGTGAACTTATATTACTTGATATGTACTCTAATATTTCTAATGGGTATTGCTGTTTTACTCCAAGAATGTAGATAGATAGTTTGCGCTGATAAAACCCATACGTATTCCCCTACTTTGTAAAGTGTTTGCATACCTTCAACACATTATATTTGCAGAGAGTATTTCGTTATTCCTCCCCCGTCTCTGCCTCTCTCTCTCGTTCGTTTCTCTTTCCTCGATGTCTGTGCGTAGATTGAGGAAGGCGACATCGACTGCGATTAGTTTGCGGCTGTACGCGGCGAAAAGTGGACGTGTTTGTCCGAAACGTTCTTGGGAACTTTATTAAATCTGAATCGCTGAGCACATCGTTATTCAAACTTGCACTTGCCAAGTAATGAACAGTGGCAGAATATTCGATAAAGTGTTTAACTAACTTTCTTCTTCGCCGCGTGTAAAAGATGTTCAACAAGAAGCTACAAATTGTGTCCAGGCATGTGCTCAGGCAAAGCCTGGGCCACAACGCCATGCGCTGGTAAGTGCTTAGCCAGGACACGAACCCCAAGTGTATACCAAGGTCACGATCCCAGGATCTCTGCTATAACAAAGGATTAACGCAATTGCGCATATGCCAGCATCTGGATAGTTTTGCCCAAGTTTTGTGTGAATTTTAAGGGTGGGCTTTTTTGTTGTTTTTTGTTTTTTTTTGGGGCATCTTTGTCTCCACGTCAGCTTCTTTGCCGTCCACAAATTACGTAATATTTTCAAATTAAATGTCGAACATTTCCTTTTTATTAGCCACCCATCTGTTAATTGCCGAATTAAACCTTTCTGAACTCAATTTGTAAACGCCATAAAAACCAGCCGCTGGGGAACAAATTTGTTTTTTTAACTGCGTAGAATCGATTTAGGCACCTGTTGTTCCATGGAAAGTTTTCCACGTACATATTTATTGTCCGTCTTGATACTAGTCTATATACATACATTATTATTTAATATGTGTCCCATTGAAAATTAAATCGTTAAAATTGTCGAGATAAGCAAATCGCTTAAAACTTAATAAGTGCTTACAATGTTTCTACTTACACATACATATACGAGTACAAACATACATATATGTATATGCGACGCTAAGCTCATCTAAACAAACACAACACAACAACAACAAGAAAGTCACATAATTTGCAAGAGCAATTACTGTAAACAGAGCGCCATAAATACTTGCTATAAACTATTTTTGGCATCAGCTTTGCAAAAGCTTTTTCAAAGCTCGCTAATCAAGACACACAACCAAGACATTCAGCCAAGACACACACCTCAATGTTAAACGAATGTTAAATTGATCAAATTTGAATGGTTTTTGATATATAGTATATTTTTGATCACTATATTTAGTTTGTATTATTATTTCTTTCCTTTTTTAGCCTGTCCACGAATCCAGCTGTGACCAGCTACATACACCACATCGGCAAGGAGCCGCTGGTGTACCGCAATGTGGGTCAGCAGCTGGAGCTGGCCGTGTCCAAGTTCGGCAGCACCGAGGCCATCGTCTCGTGCCACGAGGCCAAGCGCTACACTTTCCGCAGCCTGCTGGCCGAGGTGGATCGGGTGGCCGCAGGACTGCGCAAGCTGGGCCTGCAGAAGGGCGACGCCGTTGGCACCTGGGCGCCCAACTACATGCAGTGGTATCTGGGCATGATGGGCGCGGCGCGTGCGGGCCTCACCTCGGTGGGCATCAATCCGGCGTACCAGGGGCCCGAGATGGAGTACTGTCTGAACAAGGTGGACATCAAGGCGATCCTGGCGCCGGAGACGTTCAAGACGCAGAACTATTACGAAATACTGCGCAGCATCTGCCCGGAGCTGGCCGACGCCGAGCCGGGCAAGATCAAGAGCGCCAAGTTTCCGCATCTGCGCTCTGTCATCATCAACAGCCAGCAGAGTCTGAAGGGCGCGCTGCGCTTCGACGAGCTGCTCGACCTGAGCAATGCCAGCGAGCAGGCCGAGATCACCGGCCTGCAGCGCGCCATTCCGCCCGAGAGTCCGTGCAATGTCCAGTTCACCTCCGGCACCACCGGCAATCCCAAGGCGGCGGTGCTCTCCCATCACAGCTTCGTCAACAACGGCATCCATGTGGGCACCCGCAACGAGCTGGACGGCGAGCGCATCTGTGTCCAAGTGCCGCTGTTCCATGCCTACGGCGTCGGCATCACCATCATGGCAGCCATGGCCAAGGGCGCCACGCTGGTGCTGCCCGCCGCCGGCTTCAGTCCCAAGGACTCGCTGCAGGCAATCATCAACGAGAAGTGCACCGTCATCCACGGCACGCCCACCATGTACGTGGATCTGGTGGCAGCTCAGCGCAAGCTGCAGGCGCCGCTGGGCAAGATCAACAAGGCGATCACAGGCGGCGCCACAGTCTCGCCCCAGCTCATCCTGGACGTCAAGGAGGTGCTGGGCGTCGATACGATGCACAGCGTCTACGGCCTGACCGAGTCGACGGCCGTCATCTTCCAGTCGCTGCCTGGCGAGCACAAGGATCGCGTGCTGCACTACGTCGGCCATCTGACGGATCACATCGAGGCCAAGATCATCGACAGCGACGGCTGTGTGGTGCCCTTGGGCCAGCCCGGCGAGCTGTGCATACGCGGCTACATGACCATGCTGGGCTACCACGGCGACCTGGAGAAGACCAAGGAGATCCTTGGCGACGACAACTGGCTGCACACGGGCGATCAGTTCGTGCTCGAGGAAGATGGCTACGGCCGCATCGTGGGCCGCCTCAAGGAGATGGTCATTCGCGGCGGCGAGAACATTTTCCCCAAAGAGATTGAAGACTTTTTGAACGCCCATCCGCAGGTGATCGAGACACATGTAAGTCTATATCCTGCTCCTTCCTCAATCCAACAGCTACTCATCGCTTTTATTCCTTTTGGTCATCAGGTCATTGGCGTGCCCGACGAGCGTCTGGGCGAGGAGCTGTGCGCCTTTGTGCGCCTGAATAGCGACGTCGATCCCAAGTCCTTCACCAACGAGGCTCTGCGCGCCTACTGCAAGGGCAAGCTGGCCCACTTCAAGGTGCCCCGTTACGTGGTGCCCGTCGATGCATTCCCCAAGACCACCTCTGGCAAAATTCAGAAGTTCAAGCTCGTCAAACAGTACGAGGACACCTTCCCGTCAAAGAAGGAGGCGCAGGCAGTCCGAGTTTAAGTATTATGTGTTATTCTTGTACAGGTTTTAATTACTTAAAAAAATAAGCAATAAAAACTATAATTAAATGTTTTTAAAAAATACCCTAAAACCCTTTATGTTGTATTTAACATACGAATAGATAAGAAGTGTTTATTCCCCCTCTTAAAAACATTCCCCTAAATAACAAATGGGTTAGTTTTTGAAACAATTACTATTTTATTTTAGGTTTTGAAATTATTTAGCAAAAAATATTTTAGGTTTCTTGTTTCGATAGCAATTTGTGTTATACTGTTATACAATCATACGCTTGCTTAATTTCATTACTTTTCTTCCTCGCATTCTCTCTCTCACACAATTTCTGTTCAGTTGCTGTTGTTGTTGTTGCTGTTGCTGCTTCTGCTGGGCTCACACATAAAAATAACATACATATATATATAAATATATATAGTATCTGATAGTACTTAAGAATTAATGACAATGCTGCGTGTTATAAACTTTTGCGTATCCATTAAGCTTATGCATATATAAGACTTGCAGGATTTAGATACATTTACGGATTACAGATACAGATACAGATACAATCAATGATAACAAATTAAAAGTTGTAAACTTAACTAAATGCTAAATGCTAAAAACTAAGTTATTTATATATATTTATATACGTAAGGGCTATAAAGTAGATCTCAATTAACATAGATGATTCTCACTTTAAATTGCCGCTAAAAACTAAATAATAAATAATGTTCAAAAAATGTTCACAAAACACACGCACGAAAAAAAACGTAATTAAAGCTTAAGTTCGGAGAGTATCAAAAACTCCGCAAAATTTTACAATTTTAGATTTAAGTTGGATATTCTACGGTTTAAATTTAAGGACATCAAGTGAGTTTTTATTTATTCTTCTGTTCTTAACGTTTTTTCCGTTTTTGAGCTTAATGGGAGATATTTGGGGTAGACTTATATTGGGTTTTCTCTTCTTTTTTCTTGGGGGGGTTTTTGATAACGATAACTCGAGTTGTATTTTGTGGTTAAGAATACCATAATAATATGTTTGTATAGTTATAAGTGTATATTGTATAGTTTATAAGTTTGAATGCAAATATATAGAGCATATACTGCTTGAGCTAAATGCCTAACCATTATTACATATACTGGATGTACTTCTTCTCAATAATACAATATTTATATAACCAAAATTTACTTCTCGGTTATCGTACGCGTTTTATTTGTTTTAACGCTTTGAAACTGTTTTTATTTTTTATAGTATTTATAAATTGTTTAGCTTGAAGAGTTTGCTCTACTGTTATACTGTTATACTACATACTTCTATGCGCAGTTGCTCTCTTCGATTTACTTATACGGATTGCAATCGTAAAATGTGTGCTACATATAACACTTTTCTCTTCTCTTGCTCTCTATCTGTGTGTCTCTCACAATTAACCCATATTTATGTTTGTTTCTCTCTTTTAAGACTGTGACGGATCCGCTTGCTGTGTGTCTGTCTGTGTGTGTGTGTGTGAGTGTTTGTTTCTTTGTGTGTGTGTGTGTGTAAAATATTTATTTTGTTGATCATATAACCTCTCTTAGCTGAATCTCTTAATGAACTTATTTACACGAAACTCTGTTGTTGTATATTTGTAGATGTAATTCAAATTTGCAATTATTTTAGGCTTATTTCTAGCTTTCTTCTGTTCTTTTCCTCCTCCTCTTCCATCTTTACTCAATTTATCTTTGCTGCGTTGCGCTAAGCTTTGCTTCTATATCTTTTTCTTTTTCTTTAACATTTCAATTTATTTATTTTTTTTTATTAATTTCCTTTCACTTTGCCCACTGAATTGTTCGACAATTGCTGCGCGCCCCGCTTTAAAAGCTATCATCATCATCCTCATCATAGAGGTCTGCCTCCTCATCATCGTCGTCGTCCTCCTCACCCACAATGAGGTCCTCCTGCTGGGCATCGGCGTCCATTTCGTAAGCCTCTTCGGCTGCCTCGGCAATCTGCTCGATGACGGCGCGTTCCTCGTAGCCCACATCGACATCCACGTCCACATCCACATCCTGTCATGCCAGGTGGATATTGTGGGCCGCGGCGACATCCGCATCGGCCGCATCCTCCGACCAGCTGACCTCCATGGGCGTGCCATTCAGGCTGCCGCCCACCTGCTCCAGCAGCAGCGCCTCCTCAATGGACATGCGCGACGACTGCTTGGGCCGACGGGCGAGCGTGCAGCCAGCGGCGGAGGCTGTGCTCGAGGCGGACGAGCTGCGCATATCCTCCGACGAGGCCGAGCAGCTCTCGTCCTCGGAGTTGGCGCCCGACACCATCGCCTCGCCCGCCGACTCCTGTATCTCCTGGAACTTCTTCAGCGACTTCGGATAAGCGTCCACGCAGGCCATCAGCTTCATCGTCGAGCTGCGCGCGCGCATCTCCAGCGGCGTTTGCGTCTGCGTCTGCGGCGAACTGGCGCACAGCTCGTCCGCATGCCAGTCGGGCAGTGTCAGCTCCGCGTTGGGCGCCTGCCGCGCCTTGGCGGCCTTGGTGCACACGGACTGGGAGCGGGCGCGGCACAGCGGACGCGGCGTCTCGGACTCCTGGCTGCCGTGGCCGCTGCGCAACAGCGCCGTGGCCGACATGCTCTGGGAGAGGGGATTGGGACCGGGACTGCTGCTGTTGCTGCTGCTGTTGTTGTGTCCGTGTCCGTGTCCGTGTCCGTTGGTGGCCGCGTTGGCGCTCAGGGAGAGCTGTCGGCGCTGGGTCGGACTGCGTTCGCTGCTGCTGCGCAGGGAGCCAGCGCGTCGCACCAGCTTCGAGGCGGCCACCTGCGGCGTCTCGTCGTCCATCTCGAGCACCCAGCTGACGGAGTCGTTGCGCTCGATGACGCCCTTGATCACCGGCGAGGCGGGCGGCGAGCTGCCAGCCGAAGTGCTCTGCGCGGACGTCTCCAGACAGGGTCGCGCCGAGTTGCTGCGACTGTAGGTGTGATTGAGGGAGCTGTCCTGTGACCCATTGGACAGCTCGTGCAGCTGGGCCTGGACCAGCTGGAGCTGCTCGGAGCGCTGCTTGAGATGGTACTGCAGCTCCTCCTTGTCGCAGGTGAGGCGCTTGCGCTTGATGTTCTCGTGGTTGAAGGCCTTCTGCATGTCCTCCATCTGGCGCTGGATGTCCCTGCAAACGATTAAGTCGAGAGTTAATTAAAGTTCAAAGGGAATCCTTTTTATCTATAAAGCTGAAGTTAAGGCAAGCAAAGTTCGAGGTTGAAAGAGTGAAAAGTTAGTTAAAGAAAAAATGTAGGCAACCAAGGTTCGAATGTTTCCTATATGAAAGTTAAGTTTAAGTTACCTAATTTTAAATGAATTGCTGATCAATTTCACTTGATGATTTGGATTTAAGTTAGTTAAAGTTTTTAAAAGAAAAAAATATAGGAGCCAAGGTTCGAATGTTTTCGATATAACGGTTAAGTTAAGGTAACCAAAGTTCGAGCTATGTTTTAATGAAGAATTAACCAATTTCACTTCATCATTTAAATTAAAAATGTGGAAAGTTTGTTAATGAAATAAAGTGGGAAACTCAAGTTCGAATCCCTTTTTGTGTAAAGCTTAAGTAAAGGAACCAAGATTTGAACTATTATATTGGGATAGAAAAACTGAAGAGTTGTTTAAAGATAAACAGAACAAAGAACCAAAGTTCGAACCTTCCCTTCAAGGTTTGAAATATGTTTGAATAAAGAATTAGGCAATTTCATTTAATTAGTTGGATGTAAAGTTAGTTAGAGAGAAAAAGAATATGGAACCAAAGTTCGAATCTGTTTTACATTAAAATTAAATTTGTGTAAGCAAGTTTTGAACTAAGTTTGAATGAAGAAATTAAACCATTTTGAATTTGGATAGCAACAGGAAAGAGTTAGTTAAAAAAATAGTGGAGAACCAAGGTTCGAATCTCTTTTTTATATAAGCTATAAGTTTATATAAAACGTATAACAAAACAAAGTTCGAACTATGTTTTAGTGAAGAATTAAACATTTCACTTTATTAGTGGGATTATAGAAATAAAATGTTAGTTGTCGAATAAAAGTAAGGTATCAAGATTCGAAACTGTTTTGTTTAAGTTAAGCAACCAAGATTTAAACTAAGTTTGAATGAAGAACTCTTGCTTAAGCTTTGACCGTAAGAACTTGGTACTTACTTCTCCTTCTCGGTTTTGGTTTCGAGCTCGGTGCGCAGCATCTCGTTCTGGGCCTCGAGCAGGGTAAGGCGATTGCCCAGACTGCGCTGCTCGTCGCTCTCGCGCTGCAGCTCGGCGTTCTGCTTGGACAGGGCCGAGATCTCGGCCTGCTTCAGCTCCAGGACACAGCGCAGGCTGTCCGCCTCGCTCGTGAGCCGCGTCAGCTCCGCGCTGCTCTCCGCCTGAGCCTGCAACTGCGACTGCGACTGGCCCTGCCCATTGCCATGGCCATGGCTGGGACTGCGTCGCTGGGCGCAGCTGTTGCGCAGCACGCTGATCTCGTCCTGGGAGAGGGCGAGGCGATCGCGCAGATCGCGTTCGCTGTGCTCGCTGCTGGCGCGCAACGTTTGCAGTTCGCGTGTCAAGGACTTGATGCGCTGCTGCAGCTCGTCCTCGCGCTGCGTGCCGGCGGCCAGTCGAATCGCGTGCGTGTTCTCCTTGCGCGTCAGCTTCTCGCGCAGCTGCTGCTCCTGCGTCTCGTGCTCCTGGAGGCGCGTCTGCAGCTGCAGCACCTGCTGCTCGGCGGCTGTCAGCTGCTGCTGCTTGTGGCGCAGCTGGTGGGCGGTCTCCTGGTGATACGCCTGCAGCGCCTGTTTCTTCTCCTCGTCCTTGGCCAGCAGCTGGGACTCCAGCTCGCGGAAACGCTCCTTGGCCAGCAGCTGCACCTCCTGCACTTTATCTTGTGCTGCAAGCGAAATTCAAACATGGATTAATTCGGATTTCTTAGGCAGGATTCGAGGACTTACCTTGCTGCAGTTCGGCCCGCTGCAAATGGTCGCGTTCCTGCTGTCGCTGCGTCCACTCGATGTCCTTGTCGAGCAGCTGCTGACGCAGCTGGTCGCAGCTGTGCTGCGTCTGCTTGAGCAGCTCGATTGTCTCCTCCAGCGAACTCCTCGCCTTGCTCTCCTCGCCGCTCAGCGTGTCCATCTGCAAGGACAAGCGAAATATACGCATATTAAGCAAGGACTCGGCTACCTGAATTCGTTTGTTCAAGTGCTGTCGGGTAGCTTCGCACTTTTCGGCCATTGTTCAAGCGAATGGTTTTACGATGGGAATTTTCCCTGGGCCATAAAACCATAGAACAAATGGAAAATATCCCAAGTGCGAAATACAAACAAAAGAGGAAGAAGAAAATGCTCCTAACTATTTTTAAAGCATTTTATAATTCAAGTTTAATGAAGATACTGCGCAAATGTAAATGTATAGAACTAACATTAGTGATATTCCCGATAAGTTAATATAAGTGGCACTTATAGAGATTTAGGTAATAGTTATGATTTCTAAAGATTTTTATATGACAATCTTTCTTTAATAAGTGCTAAAGGCTTAAACTGTTTATAATATTTTTTAATGCATGTTTAATTACAGACTTTTAAAGATATTCAGCTGCTGATTTTTTTAAATTTTAAACAGTCGAGATCTATATAAAAATGGTTATTTTCCCGAGTAAGTCCCTCACTAGTAGTGTATACTGTAGATATATAATATTTTTCTAGTATTTAAACAGTCACTTTTTGTGGCTATAGATGCTATTAGGGGTATTATCTAGAAAAAGGTATTTTAAGTTAAGATCTGACTCATGCTTAAGTCTTTGTTATATGATAATAAAAAGGGCAATAGCTCAGTTTTTATCTTTGTATATAATATGCTGATCTATAGATGTTTATAGTAATAATATATAATAAGACATTATTATTATATTATTATATAATATTCTATTAAAAAAAACTATGCATATTATATAAAATATAAATGGTTTAAAATGGATTTCATTTAAGAACACCAATAAAATACATTTATTTACGTTTTCATTTATTTATGATCAGAAAAATAATATAATATTGTACACACAAAAAAAATATTATTTTATTGCCATACAATATTCAATCATAAATATTTAATTATGAAAATATTAAAGTAATAATCTTAATATATTTAAGATTTGCAAGTTGAGTGCATATATTAAATAAATAAAAAGGTTATGACTTTAATATTTTAATTCTACGTAAATATTTGTTTTAACTGATGAGAAAATATTGTTGATAAATGCATTTGAAAACAAGGTTTAATATTTTAAAGTGAAGAAATAAGGTAAAATCAAAAATTATTCAAAAGAATAAATAATTCTTTATCTATCTGTTTTTTTTAAATAAATCTCGCAAGAAGTACTTAAATTTAATTTTTAAATCACTCTTTAGATGTCCTTAAACATTCCCCCATTTATAAATTGCAACTTTCTGTTACCTGTTGTTGCTGTTCAAACTGCAGGGCAGAGGAGATATTATCCATATAAGCCAGATTGCTGGACGTGCTGGGCACTGACCAGCTGATCAAATCGAAGTCCATTGTTTGGGCCGATAACTTTTCGTTGGTGAACACAAAATTGTCAAACATTTTTTTTTTTTTCTATTTTTGGTTTTTCGTGTTTTTCACTCACGTGTTGAACACGACGAATACTTGAAGTAGACTGCGATCGGAGCGGAACTCGCAGGCTGCTTTTATAGCCAGCAGGTAGGCGGGTAGATTAGACACAGGCCTAGACCCGAGCCGAGGTAAGATTCGGCCAGGCAGACGAGCCAAATATTTACAGGGGATTTAGCGGCAAGCGTGAAAGGATTGAGTTGAGTTTTTACTACGGCAAATGGAGGAAAGAAAAACTGGGTGTTGCCCTCGGTGGACCGAAGGGCGTTTTTGGCTGCAAGGGCAACGCCTCGTGGCCAAAAACCTGGCTTACAGCAACCTCATGTGGTTTGGGCCTGGTTTTAATATAAAAAAAAAAAAAAAATTAGTCACAGCTAGTTTTCAGTCTGCAAAAACTTGCTTTGGGGCGTCAGTTGAGAGGTGGCTAAGAGCACTTCAATTCAAATTGATGAACTCAAGGGAGGATCCTTGGTCTGGTTTTGATTTTGGGTGTACGCGTGTCGAAAAATTTGAGCGCCTCTCCCGCAGGACAAGAGTATCCTTAATCCTCAAATTAAGCAGCGACAACAAATTCGATTAGCTTCAGTTCGAATTGCAATTGACACGTTGCAAATTTACATTAAATGCAGTTTTGTTTACTTAAGAGCCAGCAATTAGATTTGCTTCAAGTGGCAAATATTTAATTTCAGTGAAGACGCTTAGGATAAAGAAGAAAAGGAAGCAAGGGCAAGCAATCAAAAGTTTGAAATAAATACAGACTAATATAAACTAATATATCATTATTTTCAAAATTAATATTATTTAAGATGAGTAGAAAATGTTTTTCTTAAACAAGAAAGAACATAAATTCTAAGATCTCCTTTATAGAGAAAGAGTTTCTTTACGAGCTTCAATCATGTGAATGTATTGATAAATGTGCTTGTATTAGTGAGCTTTTGTTTACAACGCGTTTCGACTGCCGCTTTAGCTATGCTTAGAGCTTTAAGCTCTTAAAGCTTTAGCATCTGTGTGCCCTGTCCATGAGCTAACATTACAAAAGCTATTGTCTTTGGGCACAAATGGATTATGAGTGTTCTTTAAAGATTAGAATACTATTGTAAATTGTAACTAAAGAAAATTGGATACTTGATTAGGCATTCGTCTGACTAATGATACGACTGATAAAACTTGTTTTTTCAGGGTCTTAAAGTGAGTCTTAAACATTACAAAAGTATAATAAAGTATATATGATAAGATAGCAATAAGATTAAGATAACATTTCTTGGTTATGTTGTTCTACAAAATTGAAACCAAGCTAAGAAATCACATTTTATGGTACTTGCAAAATCTTTTTAATGGTACATGCTCAAGAAATTAAATCTTGTAGCTATAAACAGATCTTCTTTTAACAGCTGTGTAAAAATTTGTGTGTCAAAGATGAAGAAACTCTTTTATTCAACTTTATTGGGTTGAAAAATGATGTATAACAAGAATATCTATAAAACATGTAAAATGAAAGATGAAGAAGAAGAACTTAATCTTTTTGGATCTGAGCTACAAAGTGTTAAAATATAAAATATCAACTTAAAGGGAATCCAATCAAGTTTACAAACTTATTTTAGCTATGTAACTAAATATTATTTATAGAAGAAATGTAAGCAAACAAAGATAGAAAAGTTTCCCTCTTTAATCTCTAGTCTAGTCTCAATTATCAGCTAGTTTAATTAGCTTCCAAGTTAATAATCGATTGCGGTCCGTGTCGAATTTGATCCTTAAATTAGAGAGTCCGACATTGATTGGCATTGATCGCCTTTTGTCTGTCGCAGGATAATTGATTGGGTTGTCGTTACGTGTCTGCGACTCCTTCATGACTTCGTCCTGTCTGAGTCTTACCTGAGGCGAGTGCTATTAAAATGTGACTCACTTCGCTTGCTGACTGCACTTAATCCTTCTTCTCGAGTCTAGAGACTATATTTAAATAACTGTTTCAATTTTGTAGAGCATTTCTTAGCCTTGGCAGTGACAAGTAGTTCAAAATGCGACCTTCACATTTGCCGTCGTTAAAAACGCACGCGGCACACGCGGCCAGGACTCGGGAGTGTCCTTGTCGCTGGATCATCGCATTTAAATAAATATTTATTTATGCTGCAACAGCGGCGAATTTTCTGTTTAGGCTTTTAGCGGGAAAACTTCGTTTTCTCATATTGAATTTCCCCCGAAAACTGCACTCGTGTTTTTGTGTGTGTGTGTGTTTGTGCAACAACCGCATGCAACAAGTTGTGGCAACATTCAACTGCTTAAATGTTGTGTAATCAATGGGATTTAAAACAACGCAGTGAGTGAAAGGGAAAGGGAGAAAGAGAGAGAGGGACAAAAAGTGAGTGCTGGTGGAAAGAGGTTTTTTCTCGCCGCGTGTTGTGCGAAATTTCCACTGGCTTAGGGAAAACTTACTCGAAGGCTGGAAAATTGATGAAAAGTAAAACAAATACTTTAATACCTATTCAAAATAAACAAATTTTATATTGAAAACAATTTTCTTAAACACATTTTCTGACTAATGTTTTTTGGTTCTTTTCGTCAATTTTTGTTTCATTTAAATTTACATATTAAATATTAAAAATTTTATTCATATTTTTATCACAAAATGTATTTGTCAAATCTTTTTCCTTTTAAGAATTAAACAAAAAAATCTGTCGAATTTTCCTTAGCTACTTTTTATAAGGGAAATTTCTGCAGCTTGTTGAATAATACTTTAAATTTCCAGGCAAAAGATTTCTTTCAAATAATTTAATGACTTATTTTAAGCTGCGGCAAAGACAACAATTTTAAATTGTACATGCCTCATCTTTTTTTTTTTTTGGTATATCCTGCACAAGGATTTACGCAATTGTGCTGCAGCATAAAGGAAAATCACTTTAGTCTCTCTTTCTTTCTCTTTCACCTTCTCTATTCTTATCTTTTTGCTACCTGCTGCAAAAATGCATTTTGCGGTTGCAAACTCAGCAGACAAACAACATCATAAATCGATTGGAGAGTGGAGGATGCAATGGACACGAAGGACGTGAAGGATGTGAAGGAGTAATGCAAATATGCAAATTTCAAAATAATGCTTGTCGCGTATTTTTATGAGCTTGTTATTGTCATTTAATAGCTGGCCAAAACGGGGCAGGCAAATGCTTAAATCGATAGATTTAACAGGTAGTTAAAAGCAGCTGTCTAAGGGAAAATTCAAGTAGACAAAACAAAGTCTGCTGGTAGCTTAAACTAGGTTTTAGATGGGTGAAGCGAATTTATAGATAGGATGTGTCAGCCATATTATAAAAATATAACTCATAAATTAATATATGTTTAAATATATTAATATCATATACTAAATATGTTAGCTATTGCATATACATTTAAAATATATGTATATCCCTTAATTGTATACATAAAAAGTAGTTTAGTTTTAAAAGATATTTCTTTAATGTCTTGTTCAATTTGATCTTTTAGTTTATCTGTTCAACATTTATTGTAGCTCCTCTATACATAGTACATAAATATCTGTATATATTAATACTTCTAAGTCACATTCCTCTTAAGCAGTAAATGCCCTTTAAATTCTGGACTGGCTTAAACAGTTTAACAGGGAGAAAGAGTTTTTCGCCTTGCGAATTAAAAGACAATTGAATTCAACTTAATTTCTTTCAGCTCTTTGGCTTTGATAGATAGAAAGGAGCTGTTAAATCCAGCCAGGACAAACTGTTAAAACTCACACGTGTTCGCGAAAATAGAGTAAAAGAAAATGCATTGAAAATGATAACAATTAATTGAAAACAAAAGGGGAAAACTCACACCCTTTTTCGCCAAGTGAGCAAAAACAAAAGGACGCGAACAGGGTTAAGACTAAGGACACGAAGAGACTACTAAGAGGTAGGGTATAAAATCCAGAAGAGGATCAAACTTTGCAAATTTTTAATTAGTGCAAACACAAAAAGTGGTCCAGGCTCAACGAGAGAGATGAGTTCACGGATCCGAATCCGGTTACGGATCAGAAATCCGGATTTAAGGAGCTTAACGAGCGCTGCAACAATTAAACAAAATTAGTTCAAATTTAAGCGCGGCTTAAGGCAAATTTCCAGCACGGGTATTTATTAGAGCAGCTGAGGACCTGCGCTGCGAAAAGGACACTGGACAAAGGACGAACTTTTCGACAAGCTGAAATTCTGTTGTTCTCGGTTCGCCGGGCAATCCCTGGCGCCAGTTTGGCTAAATCCCTGCAGGATTCGCCTTTCCTTCCCTTTGCTTTACAAACTCAATTTTACATTCATCGCAACTTTTTGTACAACTCCTTTTCGAGCAGAAGACGAAGGACTCACCTGCTTGGACATGAACTGGACAACAATGGCGAGTGCCTGCGTCTCCCTTTGCGCCTCCTCCTGCCACTCCCGGTTCGCCTCCAGGCACTTGCCCAGCCGTTCGTGGTCCAGATAACCGTTATCCATGTACCGCTTCAGGGCGGCACTGTGGGCGCCATTTTGGACGCCATTGTGGGCCTCAGACTCGCCGTTGGGCTGCATTGGACTAACATGTGGATCCTGTTGAAGATTAAGCAAAGCATTCAAGAATTTATATTAGTTTTGGGCGGATTTGTGTTTAGTTATATATAGAAATATAACTTTATAAAAATTTATATAAATATATATATATTTATGTATGTATTTATAACTTTATATATATTTGTAACTATATGTTACTTTAAGCTGACTACCGAGTGAACATAGAGAAAACCTTTTAATATAGATTATAGCTTATTATATATATTTTTTTAGATTAAATTATTTTGGGTTGAAAATCTGCATTTATAATCAATAAATATAGATTAATTATATATATGAATATTATATGATATATTAATATATTTATTTAATCAGGTTTAAGCTAAATTTCAATATCAGAGTATTAATATACTTATAATATTTTGAATATATGCCATTAAAAAATTCTATCAAATATGAATGTAAACTTTGTCTATCGCAAATATGTTTTATAGAAGTTTTAAAATCTGTCAAATATTTGTGATAAAATAAATATAAATTTTGCAAATATATTTGTTAAATTTATAAGAAAATCCTTTAAGAGATATGAAATCTTTAGAATCTTTAGTATAACATTTTTGGGCATAATTTCGAGCTATTTTTTATTGATTTTTAAGTATGAGTGCTTACATGTTTCATTAGCAAATAATCTGTAAAATTATAAAATTAAATAAGTTTTTATGAATGTTAATAGTGCATGTACATAGATTAAATACATTTTTGTATAATTATATTTATATAAATTAATAAAATTTCTATATCTTTTTTCTATTAATATAACTTCTATCGCAAATATCTTATATATATATTTAAAATCTTTTGCAAATATGTTTTATAGAGGTTTGAAAATCTGTCAAATATTTGTGATAAAATAAATATAAATTTGTAATACATTGGTTAAGTTTATAAAAAATTCCACTAAAAGATATGAAATGTGTGAGAGAAACTTTTGTATAACTTTTCTTTGCATAATTTGGAGTTATTTCATAATTATTTTTAAGTATGATTGCTAAAGAGAGGTTCAGACCAGCAAATAATCTCTTAACAAATTTAAATATATTTTAAAAAATTATAAGAAGAACACTAATTAATTAAGTTATAATAATATAATACATTTAAACAAGTCTATGAATGTTGACACTGTAATATATGTATATACATAAATAAAATATATATTTATATTAGTTTATTTTTTTAGATTAATAGAAATTATATTTATTCAATGCTGATCATTTAATCAACTTTTAAACTCACCTCATTTGTACTGGAAATTGTGTTTACTGTATTATTCTTAACAGTTGGCTCCTCTTCGATCTGTTCAACAATTTGTGGCTCCTCCTTGGACTCCTTAGAGTCGCTCAACTCGGGGGCGGGGGCGGGGGCTGGTGCTTGGGCGGGGGCGTGGCTGCCGCAACGCTTCACCTTGGGCGCCTTCTCGACGTTGGCGCAGTTGCAGTTGCCGCTCTCGTTGCCACAGTTGCAGTTGCAGCTGCCACAAACGAGATCGTTGCACAGCGAGGCGCGTTTGGAGTCGCGAGGCGTCGAAACGGGCGACAGGACGAGGCCCAGACTGTTAAGTTCCTGCAGCTCCGTCTGATCAACGGCAGAGCGCAGCGATTCTGTAATAAAAAATTGAGATTTGAGTCATATAAATAAATATGGATTAGACAAACGGCAAAGAGTGAAAGTTGTTGCTCATCAAATAGATATAATAATCATAATAATGATGAGCTAATGATGAGTCAGTTCAGTTCAGTTCAGTGCAGTTCAGATGAGTAATTGCTGTGGCTCAAAAAACAACAAATTGTCTGGGATCAAAGCCAAGCAGACAGACATAAATCTCAGTGACAACAAAAACGGAGAGGGAGAAAGCGAAAGTGTCTTCATCAATTACGCAGATTATATAGAGGTGTCTGTAAGTGCGGCCACGCCCCCAAAAACCAGACATGGGTTAAAGGCCTTTAGCCGAAAGCCAAAAGACTCATCAATAATACGAAGGGGTTAGAAGAAGAGAGGAAAATCAGACTTTAGCTTTTAGAGTTCACATATATTATATAGTTTCTATATGATCGATCCATCATTTCATTCGATCCTCAACTCAAACTTTGCCTTCTTCCTCGACATAATTCACAACAACAACAACAACAATAATTTCCTTACAAGCACGCGCCCATAATCAATTGGCTTTTGGCCACGTTACCACATCAAATTATGGCCGCACAAAATTGTCAACGCCAACCAGTACAACCTGTACCATCAGCTCCTGTCTCTTTCTTTTTTTTTCCTTCCTCACAAATCAATTTCCTACTCAACAGTAAAATTTCTCACATTTTTAACGATTGATTTATGAAAATAATTTCTTAATTTGAAAATTGAATTTCATTTGTTGAGCTAACTAAAAAAAATAGTTGGAAAATAATAATAAAAATTGCTCAATCAAAAGCGTTTTTTGTTGCCATTTTTGCAGCTTTCAATCATTTTAGTGAAAATTGTTAGGCACAATTTTGACTAATTTAACAATTTGTTTTAACATGCAGAAATATTTTTTAAATTGAGTTAAATATTTTTTTTTATTATTAGCATGCACTCAAATAAAAGGTAAAATTTCTGAATATTGTTTTAGGCTATTATTAATTTAAATATAAATGTTCTTACTGAAATGTTTGATTTAAGATTAATACTAAATAACAAATTTTTAATCTGCATAGACTTATTTTAGTATATAATATAATAGAATCACATATGTTTACATGTATTAAATTGTATTATATTTATGATACATTGACATCAACTTTATCTATATTTTGTTTTAAGGCATTTTTTTAATGTAATAACTTTTTACACACACATTTAGGCCCACAGTTACCCAATGCAGGCCTATTTAAGTAATAATTTATTAGCCAAGACATTTTTTTTGTGCTTTACGTTTTCAGCCAAGCCCCGAGCTGGACCCGTATTGGCCATAAATTAGCTGGCACAGGTGAGGAAAATGTGTGTGCGGAGCATTAAACCAATTACTCAAATTGGTTGTCGATGAAGCGACGACAGTTGGCCAATTAAATGAATCGCTGGACAAAGCTGGCCAACGACTTAAGCCGCAAAGGAAAAGTGTAGGAAAAACTGCTGACAGCTTGTGTTGAATGTTTTGGGTGTGGCCTGAAAGCGGTTTTTGTGATAACTGTTTGTGTTAACCAGGCTTATAAAGTGCGTTTACGTTAAAGAGGCTCAATTGGCTTTAATTAATATTGATTAAATTTATAAACCACTTTTTAATAACTGAATTTTAGTAAATTTCAACATTTAATTTATAATCTTTAATAGGAAAACACCTTATTCTTTTTTGAATCCTTCAATTAGTTCACATTTATATTTCTATTCAGTTTAACCTGAACTAAAAACCCACTTGGACTAATTTGTGGCTCAACGGAAAATTGTCGCTGGGAAAAACCCTACGCACAGGCTGAAAATATTCACACACCCACGTGAAAAAGAATGAAGAAAATTGTGAATGAAGCAGGCGGCGTTGGGTTTTTCCCCTTGCCAGTCATAAAAGAGAGACAAACAGTGAAAAAATAGCTGGGCCAGAATAGCCACTGAGGTGGTCGGTTAGCTGGCCATAAAACGGCTAAAAGCAAAAGGCGCAGCGGGAAATCGCCTGTTTTCCTGTCGGCGACTTGTTGCAACAGCGTGAGAACGAAAAACTGGGAAAGTTCTTGCCCCTCTCAGTGTCAAGGCAAATATATGTATATGTATGAAGGTTTTAAGTTGTCCTTCGACAATCAAATGTCGTGTAACTAATGCTATTTAATTGCCTAATTGAAATTTTTACAGTTTTTGGCAGTCGGAAAACGCGCTCGTCGTGTGCCCAGCGCGTGTGGCATTGAAAACGAGACTCGCGACTCGCAACTTGCAACTGCAACTTGCAACAGCAACTGGTGACTTTTGCTTCAGGTGTGCCATTTCATCAAGGTCAACACGCAACGTGTGTGTGTGTGTGCGTAATTGTTAATGCGAATTTGGATAATTTTGTTTTTATCTTTCAATAGTCTTTTATATACTTTAAATGTGAATCTTACTTTAAATGAAAAGTTTAACTTAAGAAGTTTTTAAGATATTGAGTTCTTGAGTTATTTCTATAATTTAAACAAATTTACTTTGCTAAGAAATTACAAATGATGAAACTTTGTATACTGCTTAATAAAATTAGAAATTAAATTGTAAAATTGTTTAAATATGTTTATTGGCTAATTGATTAAATTCTCAATAGATTTAATTCGCAGGTTGGTATAGAAGAAGGGTTACAATGTTTAAATATACTCATTACTAATACTCTACTATTATTATTACTATCTATTACTAATACTACTAACATTATTATAACTAACTATTAATACTACTACTACTACTACTAATATTATTACTAACTATTACTACTACTACATCTATTTTTATTTATACTACTACTACAATTACTTTTTCTTCTAATATTAATATCAAAGTATATCTGAAATTTGTTTTAAAACTAATATTTACATTATTTATATTTATGTGCATTTAAAACTTTTTTTGCATTTAATTTACTTTTAAACTGCTTTTTAGAATATTTTCATGACCTATGTATAGAATTAAAATATAATTAATCTTATACCACATTTACGCTCCTTATTCAACTATAATTTTCTTTGCCAAATAGTTTTCCACACACACACACACACAATTTGTTTGGTCCACCAAGCTGATAATGACGGTTTTTTGGGTTTACGGTTTTTCAAGTTTCGGGTTTCCATTTCAGTGAGAAATCAACATGTGTCAACGCCTGCTGTCACGTCACACTGTGCGGCACCGTGGGCTGATGTTTAGCACTTGGCAGGCGCTGTCAAGCAGAGACTGACCAACAAATACACACACATCACACACCAGACACACACACACACACAGAGTGAGTAAATAATTGAAATTCCAAAATATCTTATTTGGCATTAAGGCAGCAGCCCCGCTTGAGTTGAGTGACTGAACTTCATGATGTATTCACATAACTATTCACATGAGCATTCACATATTCGCTTTTCGCTATTCGCTATTCGCTTTTTCGCATTTGTTGCTCTTGCCGCATTTGGAAAATGCAACCTGTCGTTGCGGCCCATGGCGACCCACAAAAGTGAGGCAAGTAAAAAAACATTGCAACAAATGCCCGTAATTAAAAGCAACAACAACAGCAACAACAACAAAAAACACTAGAAAATGGCAACTGGCATTTCAATTAGCTGCGAAAAACAAAAACAAATCTCACTTGAAACTCAACGTCGGATTTCTGTTTAGCTTCCAGAGGATGAGCGAGAGGTGAATAGAGAAGAGCGGGGGCGAAAGAGGGATAGACCCATCAACTGACAGTTAGCCTTTAAGAGGGAGAGCTTTTAGTTTTATTCTCCCCTTCTCGTCTTTGTCCCGTTTACAGTTTATTTGCTGCGTTTCAGTGTTTTAATTGCAATTTAACTGCCAAGTGTTTAGTGCAAGCGACAGACTGAGAGGGGTAGCTAAACTAAGAGAGTCGGAGAGTGCGAGAGAGGGAGACAGAGAAACATTTTAACAGTGGGGCCCCTTTGCGTAGTCGTGGCATTTACAGTGGGCGTCAAACAATAAAAATAACACAAACTCAAGTGGAATTAATCAAAATTGCTTGAAAAACACGCGAAAAATGTGTAATAAAATAATGGATTTGCTTAAGTGTATACATATATGCTTTTATATAAGTAAAACTCTTCACTTGGAAAATGTTAAGTAGATTTTAATTGGATATATACAAAAATCTGACTAAACGAAGCTGACATCATAATACTAACTTTGATTGTTTGCTTAACTTAAGGCAAATTTTCATTTTGTATATTGCCACATTGCTTAAAAATTGTCGCATAGCAGTCAGCTTTGTGTCGGGCAGCTGCAATTAATTTTGGTATTACGCAACACTAATCATAGGAAATAAAAGGGGAATGAAATAAAATAAAAGCTAATTAATAAATTCCTACTAAACTCGATTTATACGTAAATTTTTTAAACTACTCAACACTAAATACAGTTGAATATAAATACATACAAGTATAAATGAAGTGTTGAGCAGGATCAAAGATACAAAATCTAACTAAAAGTTATATATAGAAATATTTTAATATATTTCTTTATTATTACTTAACACTTTTAAGAGTGTTTTTCTTGTTACTCAACACTGCAACAAAACAAAGTAAAAAAAATGATAAGTTAAAACAACAATTATAATATTTACAAAAACACTTTCAATAAACTTTATTACGAATTGAAAAGTTTACAAGAACTGAAACCAAGAAAAAGAGTCAAGAAAAGAAGTTTAAATAAGCAAAGCACAAAGAAAAACATTTTCTTGGTAAAAAAAACATAAATTGGCATTAAATGTTTGTAAATTGAATTTTTTGCGTGCTAAATAAAATGTGCGTTGGTTTTTTTATATGTAATGTAAAAATAGAAATCGAAGCAAGTTTATAAACAATTTACAAATGTAAACAACGAACGATCGAAAGAATGGCAGAAAGAAAGCAATAAAAGTGACCGCAGAAGCGGAAGAAGTTGTCAGAAGAAAAAGAAGAAGAAAAAAGAATAAAAACTGATGAAAGCTATTGAACAAATGAATATCTGTTGACTGTCAATCAGAATGACGTACGTGGAGTCTTCAATCAGACAAATGAGATCCCAAGACAAGTGAATGAGATCGTTTTTGAGCTATCGATGAAAGACAGCGCCATCTGGCGGAGAGAAGCAAAGCAATTTATTTACTTATTTATTTAGTTTACTATTTTACTGCATTACATGTGGAAATCGCTCTGGACGAGGAGACGTACTTCAAGGTCGCAAACAAATTGAAATGAAAATCCACGGGTCGCATTCTTTTTATTTATCTTTTTCTCTTTTTTTTTGGCACAAGTTCTAATGCTTATTTTTAGATAAGTTGGGAACGCGGCGCTTTATTTGGCACAATAAGCCAGTCGAAACGAAAGCAAATACAATATTTACCAATTAATCATGAAGAGAGCGAAGGCTTTTTACACAAATTGTGTCACAAGTGGACTGTGTTCATAATTCCTTCATATTGTAGTATATAAGGTATATAGCACACTATATACCAATATATACAATCATATGGCTGGCATATGCACATTTAATAATATAGTATTTATATTCATTGTGTTTTTGCGGTTGGCAGCCCACAAAAGCGATGAATAATGCCAAATTGAAGGAAACGCGTGAAAGATGTGGAAAGAATGCGGGAAATTTTAATTATCCCCAATGTAGAAGATTGCAATGCTCTAGAAAAGGTTGACAGTAAAAAATAAACTATAAAAAACAACTAGATATATTTTTCAAAGTTCCAAAGATACTTTACTTTACATTAAAATATAATTGACAGTTTTAAAAGGTTTTTTTTTACCAAATTAATATATGTTATGATAATAACTACTATCTTTGTTTATGCTTATGCAATGTGATAATAAAAAAAAGATAGTGCTTATAGATAATAACAAAGATAGTTGTAATTATCACACAAGCATAAGCTTCCAAAGCTTACCCCTAAAAAATATGAAAATTGTGTGTAATTCAATTTAAGAATTTCCTTTGATCTTTGGCGTATGCAAAGTCATAAAACCCCCATTTGTTTTATAGCGTTTTTATAGAGTATTCATGCTAATGCAAAAATAATGTTAATACATAGGTATATATACATAAGTATATGCATATGTAGTATATATGTATATATATATAGGTATATTCTAGCTTGTCATTTGTTTATTTTGTGGCCAGCTCTAGGTCAGACCTCATAATATGTTTGTATGCTTTGGGCCGTGTGGGAATTTGTTTTTAATGCCCGTTTGCCGACCATTTATTTGCTTTGCACAATATTTTTTTGTTGATCTACGTTGACGGGTGCATTAAAAGCGTCGAGGAAATGGCGTCGCCAATATTTCGATGAGACTTTAACGAACACTAAAGTTATCGAACTCACCGCCAATACCTTCATCCTCAGCATTTTCGTAATCACAGTTAACGAAACTTGATGTTGCTGTCCCACTCTCACACATATTCACAGTAAGCTAAAGCTTTAAATAACATAACGATAACGATAATAATCGGTTGCGACTTCCTCTTTAGTTGGGCATAATCTGGCACCTTTTTTGCACATTTTTATTGCAGCACATTTCGCGACGCCTTTTTATTGTTGTTGGTCAGTCGAAAAGCCAACGACAACTGAACAAATGAAAATGAGCGCCAAATGCGTCGATCGCAAACACAACAACAACAAAGTTCTAAACATAAACTGTTAATGAATTTCAATACGAAAATAAAAGAGGCGCGCGACGTTTTCGCTTGCCCAGTTGCCGTTCGCTAATTGCGGCATTCAACTCACCACAGTGCGTAGCGGCTGCTAAGTGTGGTGTGTGTTGAGTATACGATCGTTGAGTTTTCATACTCGTTAATGTATGCGACGTTTGTTCGTGTTGGACATGCACAAAATAAATGCGCCTAATTAGCGGAGAGCGACAAGAACGACGCAGACTGCGTGACGTCAGCGGTGCCAAGAGAGAGCGAGTGAGCATAAAAGACAGTAAAAGAGAGAGAGAGAGAGAGTTGGGCACAATTGCAGTTGACAAGTGTTTGGCCTGTCGTTTAATCGGGTCGTTCACTGGGTCACTTAATAGCTTTAGCCCGAACAGCGCGCGGGCGTCGCGTATCGACGCAATCTTAATTAATTTTATCAGACACCAAGCACCGCACAGTGGTTAGAGAGCGTGTAAAACTTCTTTGCAAGTAAAATGCACATGTTCAATAACAATAATAATGACAACTTAAATACAAAAAGCTTTATGTTGATTGAAGTATTAATGTTCAATACTAATAAAATAAATATAATGGAAATGGATCAATAAATTTACGTACTGTACTGGAAGTCTATTTACATAATTAATTAAACTTTCATTTAAATCTGCCTTTAAATTTATTTATTTATATCATTATTATTACCTAAGGGCTCTATAATCCCCACTACGCACCACAGTGCGTTATTTAAGAGCCCTGTGGGGCAAATTGGTTGCCAAAAATCAAGCAATCTAGTGGCGTCTAATTAATGAGTCCGACATAAATCAAAAACGTAATCGCCTCAAATCATGGCAGGCCCCAAGACGCAGCTGTTGCCGCTGTGGCCCCATTTGGGGCAAGTGCGTAGGCGTCAAGTGTTAAGTTTAAATTGCCTTTGCCACGCAACAACAACAAAAGCTATGTGTGTGTATATATGGGGGCTTGGCCTACTGAACTTGTCAACAAGTGTTAATTGCGACAACGATAAAAAGCACAACAACAACAACAACGCACACTGCGTAAATCAATGGCAACAAAGTTGGCTGGCCAAAAAATAAAGTGTTAAGGAGAAGGGAAAACTATAAAAAAAAAGAAAAGAAATCCCCCCAGGCGGCAATTGGCAGCGAAGCGCAACCGAAGCAACGGTCAACAAAACTTCACAATTGCCATAACTCTACAAATCCAGTAAAATCGTAAAAAAAAAAAAAAAAAAAAAAAACACCCACCGAGTGAATGTGGGGAAAATACCAAAAGCTAGGAAATGAACTAATTTATTCGCATAGCAACTATTAAGTTTATGTTTTACTCCCTCTCTTCTTCTTTCTTTCTTTTATAAGCCTAGCTCGTTGTGTGCGAATATTAGTTACAAAAGTGAAAGAGACGAGCAAATAAAATATGGTGAAAATATTTGATGGAAGCAAAAAACATCAATTTATAGGCCTATAAAGTTAGTTCTCGGACAAGTTGTGAATTATAAGTGATAAGTCTTAAACTTGTTGAGAATTTTAATAGCAGATTTAATAGAAGAGAAAATATGCTTAATGATTATAATAAACTATCTGTTTTTACATGTGTATTTGATAAATGACTTGAGTTGATTGATTGAGAAATTGGTTTAAGACCTTAAAATATGTTTAGTAATCTTAACTTTTATTAAGTTAATAAATGATATTTGAGCTAATGTAAACAGTTTCTTAAGGTTATTTAAGATTGATTACATTTTTTCACTTTTAGAAATTATTATATCCTTTTATATCCAAACATATCTATCTATCTACAATTTAATTTTCAACTGATTTTTTCTATAAAAAAAAGTTGTCATTAATAAAGTATAAAGTGAAAGGCAGTTTTCTAGTTAGTCCATAAAACTAAGGTCAGTCAATAATCAAAATGTACGTGATTTTAAAGCAAACTTTAAATTATCGCAAAGTTCTAATTACAAAACGTGTTAATTCTTTATAGCGAATAATTTTATATATACATACCTATTTATATTCTCACTTTTTCTCTATTACATTGTTCATATAGTATAACTTATTATAATTATATTTTGAGCTACCAATATTTCTAAAACAGTTTCCCCATTTGTGCCACAAAGCGATATCGCTTACCAACTCAAATCGATTAATGCCACACGCAGCGGGACACACTTTTTGTTGTTGTTGTTGTTGCACAGTTTAACAGGCACACGACCTTAATTATGGTCGTCTGGCAACAATAGAAAAAAGGGCGATGACTTGCACAACAAAAGGGGGCGTGGCCAAAAAGAAGTGCGTGTAAAACGTGATAAAGTAAACAAGTTCAATGCAAACGAGCAAAAACAACAACAATAAATAAATGTTGAAAAATGTGCCATCAGCATTTAAAAACAATTTGCTTATCTCGCGCCTTAGCATGCAAATTGCGCATACGCCCCGTGTGTGTGTGAGTGCGGCATGCAACAACAACAACAACAACAACAATAGACAAGCGAACGAGCGGCACTTTTGGCCACTTGGCTGGCGGCCAAAAGCAACTCGAGACTGAAAGGCGGTTATCAATCAATTCGCGGCTGTTGCAGCCAAAGAGTGCAACAATTTGTTGCGCTTAGCTGCACAAAAGGGGGGGCGCAGATGGAGAGGATGTTGTTGCTGTTGCTGCTGCCACGCGGCATTAGCCATTACCCATTGGCCATTAGCCATTACCCATTGGCCGTTACGTCGCCTGCACTTGACTCCATTAGCGGCAAGCTGGCTGGCTGGCCTGGAGGCGCCACAGCATGCGGTCACAGTTTGTTAATTCCAAGCGAGTACCGTTAATTAACGCAGCGCAGCGCAGCGATTTAATTATTGTTTTCTTTTCTTTAGCTTTATTAATTAATCGATTTGGCTTATTCAATTTATATGAATTTTTAAAAGCAAAACGCACTTGAGAGCGATCAAAACCACAAAGGAGCACTTGATGCTGACATAAGACTAGCTATTAAAAATCTTCATAAAGTGCGTGCGTGCGTAAAACGAGCATAAATAACTCACAAATACCCTGCAATTTAATTTTGCTTAAGCTAAACTTCCTCGCAGTTTGAGGGGAACTGTAAACAAGCAGTTTGTGCTTAGCGTATAACAGTTGCACAGCCACTGATGCGCATGTTCTGTGCTCTCACACACATTCTCTCTCTTGTTCAGCCGCTCTCAGCTGTCAACTGGCGCTCAGTGAACAATAAGTGTCAGTGTGTCAAAAAAGAACGCACACAGCTACAAATGGTAAAAGCACATTATGCAATTTTTATGCTGACAGTTCCGAGCAAGCGAGAGAGAAAGTGTTGGCGAGCGTGCGAGCGAGAAAGTTTCGTTTAGTGTTGTTCTGCCCATTCTTCTTCTTGTACTTTGTGTTTTTTTTTCTTTTTTATGGGGACTGCAGTTGGGGTAGTCGCCTGGATGAGTCATCGCTGACTTGTCTAGCGACAGCGGGCGCGTGGTGGGATTTATGAGCTAAGCCACAAACTTAGTCATATATACATCAAACTGTGCGAGCGCACTTGTAAGCATTCCATTCAGCTTCTTCTTCTTATTGTCTTGCCTATTTCTCTGCACGAAGTGTTTACTGGGCAGATTTTTTAACTTTTGGCAAGCAGTTGCTTGTGGTATGTAAAAATCAATAACGGTCCATTTGCTGGCGCCGGGCAGCAGCCGCTTTTGTTTTGAGCAAAATTGATTCTTGTTGCGCCTACAACAAATGCGAACATGCGCAGAGCAAGCAAAATATTTATAAAAATCAAGGCTGTAAGATGCGATAAAAGTGATGCTCGAGACAAATATACTATTTAAAGTCGTGCATATATAATAATGTAAATAAATATTAGGTGGAAATCCAAAGAATTCACAAATGCATGTACTACTAAAAGCATTAAAAGTTCTACTTGTGCTGATCGCACTTGATCATTAATATTTTAAGTTTCTATATCAGCATTATATAGGAAACGATCTCATCTAAAATAAATGTTATTTTATCTACAATTCTGTGACTTTATGCAATCCGCTTTTGGCACAAAAATAGAAGAAGAAGAAGCAAACAACAAAACATGACATGTCACAATTTAACAAAACTTAATAATTAAGATTATATAGAATTAGATATATATTTTTGTTGTTCTTGTTGTAGATGATAAACAATCTGACAATCGGATTTGAAATTCGAAAATAGACAACAAAGTGGAGGCAAGAAAATTAAGAAAAATTGGGCGAGCTGGGGGCGGGGAATTCTCTGCTAATTGAGCCAGGTGAAAATTAAGGTAGACGGCAATTTTGACGGCACGTTTGAAGACAGGAAATTGTCGTAACAACATGTAACTTATATAAGACATTAAGTTTTATTAGATAACCGCTAAGCAGTTAGAACTTTTCAGGTGGGTTGCCGTTAGCCACGGCTTGTTGTCTTTTTGTTTACATGCTTTGGTTTATTGGGTTACTCGACGCTGATCTTAGCTCATAACTCGCTCGCTTGTTAGCCAAATAACCCCGGGCCACAACAATCACAATTGCCATTGTTCGCGGCTTTTGAGTTAAGTGAAGCGCCCAAAACTGAAATGGGTCAAAAAAAACAACAAAACTGAAAGATGAGGCCAGACAGATAAATTACTGACCATTAACAATTAGATGTAGATTGTTATACCCCGTAGGCACAGACAAGCGATTACAAGTGGCTTAAGCAAACAAACATAGATTTATATGATAAATGATTTATACTATGTGTAATTAAACTTAAAGACAGGGTATGTTCTAGTCATATACCCCTTCTTTCAATGAATTGATGCAATTTTAAGCCGAAAGTATATAAATTATATGCTAACCTAGGGTATCTTCTAGTCGATCATACACTTTTAAATTTTAAAAATGTTGCTCATTTACAGAGTAACAAAATTGTGTGCTTAATATGTGCAAAACAACACAGCATACACAATTACAGGGTATCCGTAGTCCATAATTGCCTGCAATATCAAATTTGAATAAAACTAAGCATCAGTCAAAACGCACACAAACAACTTTTAGAACACACTTAACAGGGTAGCTCGCAGTCGTACACATCCCTAACTGACCTGCGTTCACATTGATTTTTCTCAGATCTCTTAGCTTTTGTCACTCACCGGCTGCGAGTTTTTTATCTGCCGCCGCTGTCGTCTTCTGCCTGCGCGGCAAGCGAAAGGAATTCCACAGAAAGGCGCTCGCCGATGTGGCAGCTTTGTGTTTGCCGCGTTGAGCGTCCATGTTGCTGCTTTGACTGGCGCTGCCGCTGCCGGCGCTGCTGCATGTTGCAGCTGCCGCTGCTTTTGTTGGTATCCTTGTGGCGGGCGGCGCTTTGGCTGCTTTATTAACACTGCAGTTGTTGTTGTTGTTCGTTTTGTTGTTGCTGTTGAGCAGCTTTTTGGCCGCTGCCATCGGCTGCGTTGCATAAATCTGCGATGCATTTAGATTTTTACCGTTAGGCATGTACTTCACATCATTAGGATAATCCTTGTAGCTGTACTTTTTGGCTTGAGCATTTTTATGATTTTTCAACATTTGACGAAACTCTTTGACATCCGCGGCGGTTGGCAATGAATACGTCGACGTCGACGCCGATTTGCTGCTGGCCTGCAAGTTCTGTGCGGAGCCGTAGAACAGAGACACAAATTCGTTGAGGCCCATTTTTAATTTTAAAGGGCGCAGGCGCTGTGCTTAAAACAAGTGACTGTCCAACTGTGGTTCGTTAAGTGTTATACATAGAGCGCAACAGTCGCAAGCTCGCAATCGCATTCACACTCGCTCGCACGCAAAACACGCACACAAGCACAATTACACAGTCGCTCTCTTTCTATCGCCGAACTCCTTGCACGAATAACAAAAGCACGCGCAACGTCGTCTGTTTGTTTGAAAGCGCGACGCGCGACTAACTTCAAGCCACAGGCGCGCGACGCCAAAGTCAGCGGCGACGACGGCGGCGCCGGCGGCAGCGACGCCAAAAAGGCAAAGCACAAAACGTACAAAAAATAACAGCAAAAAAAATTACACACAACTTCAAAGCTTATGTAAAGAGAAATGCAAAAAACAGCTAAGCAAACAAATACATTAAAGTAAAAAAATAACAAAAAAAAATTGTGAGTGCTGCTATGAGGAAAAGTAGGTGGGGAAATGAATTTAATTGTAATTATGCAAAAGTTAAAAAAATTATTATTATTATTATTCGACAGAGTCAAAGACAAAGACAAAGAAAACAGCGGCTTAGTGTGGCAAAAGATTATTAATCAAAGTGGGAAATGTGCTCGAAGTCGGAAATGCGGAGCTCAATTTAAATAAAGTAAATGACAAGAAATTAGAAAAAAAACATTTAACTATGCTTAAATTAAATAAAGTTATAAAAAGTTAGCAATGCTTTACAGAACGTTAATGAACAAAATAAATAAAAAACTAAGCTGAAAGAGAAACAAACATTAAAGCTTCTTTTAAATGAGAAATAAATAAAAAAATAAAAATAATATTTAAGGAAAGGATAGCCAGCAAAAATATTAGATAAGAAAAGAAAAAAAATAAGTAAACAGATTTTTCTCATCTAATTGGCTTAAAAAAAACTATAAAAACTAAATCTGTGCATTTTTAAAAGTATCTTTGTTTATTTTTTTAACTAAGCCAATAAATTCTTAATATAAATAAAAGCACCAAAAGAAACAAAATGTAAACACCTACCCCTTAGGAATAAAATTAGCTTATGTATACTTTAATGTATATAAGAATATAAAAAAATAAAAAATTCTGCAAAGAAAATATTTGGGGAAGTATCATTAAAAAAAAATTTAAAAGCAAGTGAAAAACAAATAAAAAAATAACATAGCTTCAAATAAATATATTTTATTCATATGTTTAAAAAAATTAAACTTGAAAATTACTTTGCACTTTGAATAAATAACTAAAAACCCATTTTAATAATTTCTACCTTTATAAAAAAAAGGCTTGTCAAGCGCATACAACCAAGAAAAGCTTAAAAAAAATTAAATAAAAAATAATTGCTTAGCTAAAAACCCTTTCTTTTAGTACCCGCAAAATCTAAAACTTTCCTTAAAATCTAGAAAAACGTATTCAATTTTTGCACGTCACAAGAAATCAGCAATTTAATTTGTGGCCAACGTTGAGAATTTAATGGCTAATAAGTAATTAGCATATTTGCCGCGATTCGCGCATAGATACTCTTTTTATTATGCTTTTCACTTGGCTGGCAAAAAAAAAAAAGAAAATAAAAACAAACTAAAAAAAACTACAAAAACAGCGCCGTTTTTTTTTGTATTTCCCCCTTTCGCTGGTTTTCAGTTTTTAAGTTTATATGGAAAGAAAGGTTGGCGGCAATCGCAATCGCAATTGTAGTTGTAATTGTAATTGTAATTGTAATTGTAATTGTAGACTTTGTCATTTCGCAAAGTCGTCGCCGTGACTTTCGCGTCACACTTGGCCAACAGTAAAGCAGGGGCGTGGCCGGGGGCGGGGGCAGACAGATAGACAAAAAGATAGATGGTTAGTCAGTTAGTCAGATTTTGGCCTGGCCATTGACTGGCACAAGCCAAGCAAAAGCATGCTGAAAAAAAAACAGCTACAACAAATTAGATAAAAAATAAAGAAGAGGAAGAAACGCATAAAAAACCAAATATAAATGTTGGGGCCTGGCCCAGAATTAAAGCATTAAAAGCCACGCTCCAGTTAAAAAGTTTGAGCCAAGTTTTTAAGCACGCGAAATATGAGAGAAAAACACTTTTATTAAAATTACGCTCGTATCTTCAGGAAATAGAATATACCTGTCTCTTTCCTCCCCCTCTCTTTCTCTCACTTAAAAACTGACCTCAATTTATTGCTTTTTTTTTATGTTGGTTGTCATTAATTATATTTTTGAAAATTGATTAAAAAATCATTGCCCAAAATTATAGAAAGAAATCACTTTAAAACGAAGGGAATTTACAATTACAATTACTACGAATATTAAATGCCCTTTGGGGTTAACGAGGTAAAAGATTCAAGGTAAAATTTTTGAAAGGAAATAAAATTAACTCTTTGTTTTCAACAAAGTGAGTTTTGTCTTTTATGCTAATCAGTTTTTCTATGAAGCGACCTTGGAGGCATGAATTATATGGGAAATATATTTTTGGACTTACAAAACACTTTGCAAAATTCTTAAAACAATAGAAAAATTTTGTTAATAATGTCTTTGTTAAAGTTAACTAAAGTTTGTTTAGTTTAAAGTATATAAAATGCTATTTAGCGAATTAAATAGTTTAAAAATAATGTGACCATGGGGGAGGAAGTGAGTTGCATATATTAAAATATATACATATATGTATAATATATATGTATGTAGGCTATTTAGTTTATAAAAAAGGCCGAAGATCAAGAGAAGAAGAAAAAAGGAAGAAAGAAAAATATAAGAATAATTAAAAGTATTTAAGGAATTAAAAAAAGATGATTTTCTTTATAATTATGTTATAAATTTAAATAAAGACGAAGATAAAAAGATTATATTAAACAAAATTTAATGAAAGCAGGAATTAAAATAATTACATGAAGCCAATTAAAAGAATTAAATCAGGATATTCAAGAATAAAGCTACTTTTAATTGGAATTGATTTGTTGTGAATAAAATAGGTAAAAAAAAGATCTACATATTCAAAATATGTATATCTTTAAATTAACTATTCAGCTAATATACACTTTTTTATTCCCATATATTGGTATTCGTAGAAAATCTTAAAACAAAGCAACTGTATTCTATCACAGAATTAAAATCCCAAGTTCACCCCCAACAAGCTTCATTAGCTAGTTGATAATACCTTCATTGAAGAGTATTAAAATTGCGTGCCGGATATCAGCATAATAAAGCGAATCAACTTTTTTTTTCTCTTCGCATGTGATTGAAAGTCTCAGGAACCAAAGCATTTTTTTTTTATATAAGGCCTGACAATAGTTAAATAAGCGTTGAAAGTGTCCACAAATAAATCCAATTCCCTTTTCCCTTTCCCTATTCCAAATTCCCATCTGATTGCGATTGCGTACTTTAAAAGTTACCTTGCAATTTTCCCACCTTTATTTTTTTCGTTGATTTCTTTATCTTTTAAAATATGCCCGAGAAAAAATAATATGATTGCCATAAAACGCGATTCTCACGCTGGCCCGGGTTAAATATTCAAAATTGAATTGCACAAAATAAAGCTCCCCGTGCAGCCCATGCCACGCCCCCCACCCCGCCCCCTTTTCCCGCTCTCGAGCTTCGCTTTGGTTTCGCCAAAGCAATTTATGCAATCGACTTTTTGGGTTTGGTTTTTTTTTTTTTGGCTTTTTGCTGTTTACCTTTTTGGCTTACTTAAGTCCAAAAAGTTTTTTGTGTGCAAATCGCAAATAAGAAAAAATATGAAAAATAAATAATTAAAAATATCTTCTGCATGCTTTTTAGCCATTTTATTTGTCATGCCAATTAAGCTTGTGAAATGTTTTTGCCGATCTTTTAGTTTCATATATAGCACGAAAAAGCAAAAAAAAAAAATATGTCAGCATTATTACGAGTATTAATTAAAGTGTAAACTGTTTAATTGACTTTTACACTTGTAAGTTTTTTTGTTTTTTACTCTTTTGACACCATTTTAAGAACTTTGACAAAAGAGCGGAAGAAATCGCGGCTTAAACTTATTGAAAATTGGTTTCAAAGCAAGTTTCGACGAAGAGCATTTAAAAATGAGGGGTAAGAATTAAAAATATGTAAGACGGATTTTATGTTACCCTGTAAACAGGTTGGAGTTGATGTTAAAAGTATTTATTTTAATATTTATTGAATCCTTAGATTCAGAGGAATTTCTTGGGAACTCTTTTTTTAAATATGATTTTCAGTCAATTAAATTAGTTTTTTGTAGAATTCATTTTAGATTTACATCATTAATCATTCCTTATTTATTTCTAACAAATTTATAGAAGCCTTAAATAAGATTAGATCGGATAAGAGTTTTGTGGTATATTTACCAATATTATTCAGATTATTTAACTCAATTTAATTTTCGCATATAACATTTATTAAGATATTTATTAAACTCAAAATTGGTTTAGTTTGAACCAAAATAATATATTTTAAAAATTATATATGGAATATTTTAAGCCAAATTTTTAAGAAATACAAATTTAAACCAAAAATTAGATTTTTAGATTTAAAAAGCCTAAAGGTTTAAATAGGATTTTTGGCCCTTATTTTTGAAAAGTTTAGATAACACACGTTCCCTTATGTACAGTTATTTAAAAATTAAATAAACAAACCCAAGTTAATTTAGCAAATAACCGAAAACAATTTTCATTTGCATCGCTGGAAAAATCGCAATTGCAAAACAATTTCAAATTGATTATATTTATGTGAATGATAATGAATAACACTCATGAGTGTAAATGATGCTATCAATGACGATGACGATTTTTCTCTGGGCTGGTTACGCATGATGGCCAAAAGAAAAGCGAAAAAGAAAAGTAAAAGTTAAAGTTAATGAAAAATGAAAATGCCGCAAGGTGCGTGTTAAGGTTTTCTTTTATTAGGCGGTCATTAACTTTTTTTATATTTATTTATTATTGTGATTTGTGTTTTTGCAAATGCTGAGGGGTCATTTAGGGCGTGGGGGCGTGGCTGGGGGGGAAATTCCTGCTCCATTTGAGCAGCGCCAAATGTTTGGACACAACATTCATCAATTAATCGAATGAAAGCGTGAAAGATGAACATAAAAACGACGAGAGAAAGAGAAGAGACACAAAATGAAATCAATGAACTTGTCTTTGTGTGCGGCCTATAAATAAATAGTGAAAACGAGATAAAAAAAAACACACGCACTAAAATCGTTTAACCAAAAAGAGTTGGCGTGTTTAAGATTTTGTCCATTTAACTCGTAATTCAATTAAATTAAGTGACAAATTAATTGAACTCGCATCGCGTGGGGCGTGAAAGCCATAAATAACAATTGGCTTATAAGATGGAACAGAGATTTTATTGTCACAGTTATTGCCTGATAGTTAAAAGGGCGATAGTAGAGAGGGGGATTTATTTTATAGAAATAATCTTATGTTAAATATCATTGAAGGTTATATTTGGCCAATTAAATATTGCTTAAGTTAAGTTTAAGTTTTAACTTCACAGCAAAAAACTCCAAAAAGAATAGATCTGTGTAAAGGATTTTTCAACTGGAAAGAAAATTAAATCAAATTCTTATTTTAAGCACATTTTTAATGAGTTCAAAGCGAAAAGTTTTCCCAATTACAAAAGGAGTCAAAGAAAAGTCGAAACAAATAATTAAAAATCATATTTCCATCCATTTACAACTCAAATAACTCTTTACAGAGTATTAAAAGTTCGCACAAACTTCCTTGTGTGTGGTTTGGGTTGCTGCATTGGCTAATCGCTGCGGGGCTTGCCGATGGTTGCGTGTCTCGGCTAAAGTTAGCGCAGAACATTAAACAAACAATTTAACTTCAATAAGCCAAACAAGGCACAAGTAGGCGCTAAGTAGGCAGGCAACGAGGGGCTGGCGAGGGGGCGTGGCAGGAGGTGTTGCAGCGCACACAACTCGTTGAACATCAAAGCGAGGAACGTGCAACGCGCATTTTGTGACACAAACAACTTGCGACACTTTTTGCGTGGCACATGAAAAGAGGGAGGAGGGGGGGGGGGAGGGGAATGGAGGAGGAGGGTGGGGAATTGCTGTGTGCACCCAGTCAATGCTTTAAGGGCACGTGGCGAACTTTTTTACTGGCCAGGCTAGCGAAATTCCCACACTTTAAAGCAAACACATGCGATTTGTGCTTACCAGCAGCTGAGTTTGGAATGGGGTGGAGGAAAGTAAGTATTTAAAAGACTTTGGCCTTTGTTTAGCGTTTTTACTATTTAGTTTATATGCGACAAGTAAAGCCTGTAAGTTGAGCAGAATTTCAAATTTATCTGAACAAGAAAAGAGTTCTAATTAAATAATATTTATATTAAAATTGATTTGACTATTTATTTTATTTTATTTTTACCAGAAAACAAAATTATATTTCTATGATTTAGTCAGCACATGGGAAAACTTTACGAAAGACTAACAAGAAAGAAAATATTTTTTGACCAACTCAATAACAGCAGAAATGAGCATAGGAAAGAATTGAGATTTAGTTATACCCCTTAAATATGCATAAATATAAAAAAAATATATATGTATGTAGAACAAACTTGCAAGGCACTAGAAAAAGCACACACATGAACTTTACACACACAATACACACACCTCTGGTGTTCTCAAAGTTGTTGCCATTGAAATTGCATTGAAGTGTTTGGCACTCAAAACAAGTTCAAAATGAAAAAGCGACAAAAAAAACTTTGATTAAAAATAATACGTTTAATAATATAAATGTTGAGGTGAATATTAATAACGTGCCACGAGCGTGGCAAATAGCTGGTTGCCAAAAATCCACGCGCCACCAAAAGGCTAATTAGTGGCATTAATATTAATTAGAAAAGTTGAATGAAGGAAACTTTGACAAGGCAACAAAATGGGCCCAGGAGCCAAATTTCTGAGTGTGTGTGTGAAAAAGTTTTCAACAGTTGTTGTTGTTTTCGTTGTTGTTGTTGTTGGAAACCAGTTGTCAAACAAAAGTTAAGACATCGCAATCGAAACGGAACCCGAAATTGGTTTTTGGCCCATTTGCGATGCTTTCACAAAAGCCCCAAAATCGAATTCGAAAACAATTGAACTCAACTTTAATTGTATTAAACATATTTTTTTCTTTATGCTTTTAATTTTATGTTTTTCTTTATTTCAACTTACCCTCTGAAATGGGCAAAGTTTTAGCGGCATTTTTATTGCTTGTTGCGATTCCAGCGACGATTTTGGCGCCCTTTTGCGGGGAAGCCTTTGCGGATCCTTTGCTCACAGAGCCATTAGATGTCGATGTTGTTGTTGTTGTTGTTGTTGTTGTTGGTGTTGTTGCATTGCTGCTAGTTGTACGTTTCTCTGCAGGAAGAAAGAGAAAAAGAAAAATTAGTAAATCTTTGTTATTCACAAATTGAGTATAAACCCAAAGGGCCATGTGAATAGATATTAAACTAAATAATTTATTATATACTTTCAGTAACAAGAGATTCTAAAAAATTTATAGAACTCTTTTCCACCATTCATTTATATTTAATACAATTTATTAAGCGCCTTTTTTAATCTTTTTATAACTGTTTCTATAAGGAATATTTTTAGCAAACACAAATCCGATCAAGTTGCAAATTGTTGCATACTTTTAGGCTGAAAACAAAATTAAATCTCTGCGAAAACAGCACAAACAACACTCTTGAATAAATTAGATAGTTATAGTCTTTAAATGTGTTGAAGTTAATTATGTTTTTTGTAAATGGATGTATGAACAACAACTCACGATAACTTTTGCCTTTATTGGCCTCTAATTTTGTACGCAACCATCTAAAAACTGTTTTTAACTGTTCCCAAAGTCCATTCTTAGCCATAAAAACACGGCTGAGTAAAAATTATAATAAAATTATAAAACGCTAGTAAAATATAGACAACTTTAAAAATTTTGTAAACAAATGCGGCATTGCTTACTACATGAAAAAAGAACAAATACGAAAATTATGTGAAAAAATGTAAATAAATAAAAACTAGCCTTGCTTTGGTTCTGCGTATCAATTTGAAGGCAGGGAGCGCAGCAAAATATAAAGCACATGTGAAATTTTAAATAAACCCGTTTTCAGAATTTTTAGAATAGCTCCACATAAAAAAAATGAAAATAAATAAAGAAATATAAACACCTGTTGCTGCTGACGAGAGAGAGAGTGAGAGAGAGGATAACTGCATAGCACAAGCAGTGCAAACACGGGAGTGCAGCATGTTGACAAGCTGCCAAAGAGTAAAGCAACAGCTACAATTACCCGCAGTAGCTTGAGTACAAGCAGTGCAAAATGTTGCTAACACAACAAAGAGCAAATGTTGCTGACACTTGTTACTAGACAGATCTTTGGGCTTAAGAGAGCAGTTGGCAAAGAGTGCAAAAGCAAGCAGTGGACTTGCTAACAAGCAGTGATTAGTGGCTTAATTACTTTGTTTTTACAACACTTGCAAGGTATTGTAAAAATATATAAAATATGAAACAATATGTAAAAATATGAACAGAATTTTATACAGAGGATAGAGCAACAGTAAACAGCTAGCATATAGAAATACAGGCAACTGCCTGACAAAAAGAAGAAAAAAAGAACATATTCTAATATTTATGTAATTTACTAAAGTTAAGCAAGCAGTCCATGCTGCTGCAACATGTTGCTAAGTAGTGCATTTAAGAGAGCACGTGCATATTTGCAATTGCTCTTAACCAGTTTGTTTAGCAAAACAATTAGCATAATTTGCTTTTATGCGCTTAGGAAGCTGAAGGGGGCAACAGTTTAAGGCGGGGCGCTGCCGCTGACCTCAGGCTGATTGTCTCTACCCTGTTTTATACTTTATTTCTCTTTTTTCTTTTCTGCTTTGTATTGTTTTAGTTAATTTGCGATTGCACGACAAAAATAAAACAAAACAAAAAGTTGTCGCGCATTTGCTCAATGCTAACCGCAGCAGCAGCGCGTAGAAGAAGCAGATGAAGTGGAAGCGGGATGGAGGAAAACAGCAAAGCCAGAAGCCATAAATGGCTAGTACAAGTCTAGGCCGCAATCCACGATACACCCAAGACGCCAAAAACAGAGAGAACAACAAAAAACAAAACAAAATAGTAAATAAAAACAAAAAACCGCGAGAAGTTGCAATGTTGCGGCCAATGTCAGGCGCAGGCGGCGCCTAAAAAGCAGCTGCCAAGGCTAACAACAAGTTAAAGGAAACAACAGCAAAAAGCAGACGAATCAGAGAGAAAGAGGATAACAAGGTAAACAGCCACTGTATTTGAAAGGTTAAGCGGAATCCTCGCCGATGTCTTTTCATTTTGTATTGATAAGCAATTAGCCCATAATCAAGTCAAACCGGATCCTCAGCTGCCAACTTGGCCTGATCGCAGCTGGGCATCTGAGTAGCTAAGTAGCTGAGTAGCTGATCAGCGGCGTTGAAAACTTTAAAGAGGTGACAAAATGCCGCTCATAATTATGCCAATAAATAGCTAAAGCCGCAATTCAACAACATTTATACGTGGGCTCATTCAGAGGCACGTTTAACCCACGCGCCTGTGCACTGAATATTGAATGAGCTAATTGCAAAAATTACGTTACATTTGCAGACGCGTTTGAAGCCGGCGCCAATTGAAGTTGGCCAACTGAAGAGGCTTTCTGGCTATAAATAAAAACCTTGTCTTATCGCGCTGATTATTGCTGAAGACTGCAAGCAGGGGCCGAAACTGCTTTATGTGCAATTTTGGGGCGAATCTTCTCAACAAAGCATCGGTGGTTCAGTGGTAGAATGCTCGCCTGCCACGCGGGCGGCCCGGGTTCGATTCCCGGCCGATGCATACCCCTTTTTTTTTTTTTGTGTAATTCGACATAGATCAGATAGCCAAAATCACAAAATTAATGATGGCATACTTACTTCCATCTTATTAACAGATTCCTTTAGTAAATATATGAAGTGGATTTGACAATGTTTTATATAGTTTATATGTAGGCGGGTGCTTTGAATGAATCTTAACATAAATACTAACTCTTAAACGATTCTATATTTTCTTTAAATGAAGGTTTTTTTTTTTTAATTCACGTACAAATATACATAAAGATTTTATATGGTGTTAAACTTTGTCCAATAAGAGATTTATTAAATGAAGAACACAATAAGCTTATGTGTCAATATTTTGTCGGCATCTCCTCAACAGCATCGGTGGTTCAGTGGTAGAATGCTCGCCTGCCACGCGGGCGGCCCGGGTTCGATTCCCGGCCGATGCAAAATTACTTTTTTGAAGATCTAAATTACTTATAAAAAACTAACTTTTCTATTTTATAATGAATTGTTACAGTAACTAATTTATATTTCAGTAACTAAAACAGTAAAAAGTTAGCAACATTTACGATAATCATTATTTGGAATAAAACAAGATTATTGGACTATTAATGAAGATTTGCCTAAAAAGTTTTGGATGGAATTAAACATGATTAGAAGTATAGAAATTTTTTGGACAAACTTATTTGCATAAGAACCTGAAATTAATGCTCTACTTACATTATATAGATCTGTCAAGTTAACATATTTATACAGCTGATAATTCATATTGTCGTTTTGTTTCAGTTCCCAATATTTAGTCAAATGTAAACTTATTTTAAATTCTCTATAACTCCACTTAATCTAAACATATTTTGTCAATTTTAATACACAAGCATCGGTGGTTCAGTGGTAGAATGCTCGCCTGCCACGCGGGCGGCCCGGGTTCGATTCCCGGCCGATGCAAACATCTATTTTGCAAATTTACTCATTAAATTTTAAAACTTTTAAAGCCAAAGAGATGCTGCATATCTGAAGACTTTGATTGCCGCAAATTGCAAAAGAAATAATAACGGCGGCAATTGCGTGTTGCCCAAGCCCAATCCAAGACTAACAATGGGCTGTCGCTTCTGCGCTTTATCGTGTGCTCCTCTCTTGGGAATTTGCATATGCAAAACACGTTTCTACAAAGGTTGTTTTTCTGTGTTATTTTCTTTTGTATTCGTGTGCAAATAACTGGAAAAACATGCGCGATAGTGCGAGTAAATTTAATTTAGTCTGCCTCAGCTGTAGCTGTGGTTTGCCGCTGCGGCTCGTGGGTAAAAAATAGAATGTCCAGTCGGCCAGCTGGGGGTGGGGCTGGGAGCAACCACTCAGACGACGATTTAATGCGACAATATTCGAGCAATTTGCTGGGCACCACCGGGCACAGAGAAATAGTGCACACAATGAGTTTTATCCATTAAAAATAATTTATGCAAACGGAAACGCTAAATATAGGAAAGTTCAAAAAAATTAATTTGCATCGGCCGGGAATCGAACCCGGGCCGCCCGCGTGGCAGGCGAGCATTCTACCACTGAACCACCGATGCTTGTGCTGCGATCAACGCAGAAACTTGATTACTTCATCGGTGAAGGAGTTGAAAGAGAGGCGAAAACTGGAAATGACCATCAAAAATTGTTGAATCTAATTTGTTTGTATTTTTTGTTAGTGGTTTTTTTTTTCATATCAGCCGCAAATTGAAATCTATAAATTTCAATAGCAAAAGCACTCGTTGAACAGATTAAATGCTGAAAAGATAATGTAATTATGTATTATGCAATATGGGTCTGGTCTGATTGCAAATGGAAATACTGAATATATGAGGCAAGAGCTTTAAAAGGTTTCCAATTGAAATATGCTTAGTGTGAAATAAATGCATATAAAGAAACTGTGCGACCTATATAGCAAAGATTTTCTATATATACACAATACAATAATTGATTTCGCTTTCAAACAGCAATACAATAATTGATTTCATTATGAAGTTTTACTGGGGAGTGCCTTCAAATTCAAATATCTTTACTTTAGCACAGTCTATTTATAAATCTGATATAATTCTTATAGAGTCTTTGCACGTTTTCAGTCTTTTCGACAGCTTTGCAGATTTGACTCTCAAATAACAAATACTAATGACTGACATCAGCGGCTGTCGCAAAATTGGCTATATAAGGCTATACAAAAAGTCCACGCCCCGAAAAATTATTAAATTCCCTCGAAGAAACAAAACTTAAAACACAGAACGCATCAGTTAAAATTGACACATTCGCCAGTCAACTTTTGATGTGGGGTCTGTTCAAAGTATTTGTATCTGAGAGTCGACATACGAATCTGTAGCTGTAGCTGTATCTTTAGTTGAAGCTGTATTTGTATCTGTTCGGTTTGTACTCCTGATGTTCGTCGAGTGATTCACAGCTTCGCAGTTGGCGGTGAGTCAGCTTTTGGGGCCAATTTCGTTGCGGCCCATTTCGCACACAGATTTCATCTTGGCCAAGTCAATTGTTGTTCGCCCCGCTGCAGCGGGTGATCTAACGGCCTTCCAACCAGCCAGCCAGCCAGTATTAGCCACGCCCCCGTAAAGGCCAACGAGAGTTGTGCAAAATCATTGAGGGCATGACCTAAAAGTCAGCCAGCAACTGGAATATCATCATCATCATCATCATCATCATTCACCTGAGCCAATGATTACGCAATTTAAACGCTATTCCAGCTGTTGGCCAAGTGCAGTGTAAAACGACTTGAGTGCGATTTATTGACGAAGTGAATGGTAAAGAAATCAACTGACACTTTTTAAGATGCGTATTCGAAGGGAGTGCTTAAAACTAAATTGATTGACTGTCAGTTTCTATTAATATAAACTATATATAAATATGTCTTTTAGACTGCGGCAAAATTAATAGAAAATATAAATATTATAACTATATTCGACTTTGGCAACTAAACAGAAAAGTTCAGATACTTTTTATATTTATTAAATATATAGAGAAAATTCCATTAATAGAAGATGTAAGTTTTGTAATTATTTTCGTCCTTAGAAAGTAAACAAAAAAGGTCAGATACTTTAATTATATATTAAATATATAGAGAAAATTCAACAAAGTTCTATTTTCGACTTTAGCAACTAAACAAAAATTTTTAATAGAGAAAATTCAATTAATGAAAAATATAAATATTATAACTATATTCGACTTTGGCAACTAAACAATAAATATTCAGATACTTTTTTATATTTATAATTTTTATATATTGAATTGGAAACTTACGTAAAGCTGTTGGCGTTGGCGTTAAGGACTTGTTCCTCGACGATTGTCCTTTGGCGGTCTGTTGGGTCTTTGGCGGCGGTCCCAGATCCGTGGGTGATATGCTCAAATTGCGTACATCACGCTTTTTGGCAGCTCCTGCAACGAAAGATGAGAAACAAGTGAGATTTTCACGCATATTTGCATGTAATCGATATGCGTACATACATATACATAAATAACGTATATGTATATACATGTAATTTATGCGTGAACACGTTGAGTTGTCAACATTCCCATTTAATAACGCACACACAAAGAAAAACCGCCCGGCACTTGAAAGCGTTTAAGCTCCCATCGGACGGAGGGAGGGGAACGGAACGGGGGGGGGAGGCACTATTTGCATTTCAATGTTTGTCGATTAAAACAAAGCACTTGCATATAATTGAAGTATCTTTGCAGCATCTATCTGCTGCTCCCCATTTTTTTAAATTTACCATACAAAAAAAAAGCCACATCAGGAAATGTGTGAGAAAAAAAGGGTTGAGAATTAAATTATATTATGCGAGTGCATGTTGCAAACGCCAGGGGGCGCTTTATTGCAGCAAACATAATGTACACAAAGCATTATCATAGGGTGAAGATTTGTAAACTAGATATATCATAATGTAGCTGGTGTTTTTCCCCTCCTTTTAAGTGGCTCTCAGCTGGAAATGTGAAGGGAACTTTGCATTTAGATAAATTGTTTAACTTTTTAAGCAAAGAGTAAATAATGGTGTGGACATCTGCAGAACTTAGCTAAGAGTCGAGATAGTCTTGATTTTCTCCCACGACCTATGCGAACTCAGCTCTCAGTAAAGCTATAGAGATAAAACTAGGTATAGCTGCATTTTAAAGCAGAAGAAAGTGTTTGTAACTAAATTACTTAAATTCTATATAGCTGCCAATGAAACAATCACTAAAATATTATAAAGTTTTTATTTCTTTTTTGTTTCTTAAATAGTAGTATTCAAATTTAATTATTTTCATTAAAATAAATGTTTTCATTTTTGTATGTAATTAATGAAAACTATAAGTTATGCTTAATATAATAATATTACTTATGCATCTTTTTATATCTAAAAGAATTGAATTAAACACAACTCTTCACCCTGGTTTAAATCACATTTTCATTATATAAACACCGTCAACTATTTTAAAATATATATATTCCATTTAAATTGAATTTTCGTTGGCGCAGAGCAACTTTTCTGTCAAAGTTTTATCCCCTTTTTATTTTGTGGCTGCCTCGCAAATCTCGCACTTGTTATGGGAGGCGAATACATAATTTGCTGCTGTTGCAGCAGCGTGTTAAACGAGCTCTGAATGCTGCAACAAGGGAGCTGCAACAGCAACAATAACAACAACAACTGCAACAGCAACAGCAACGAAAGCGGTTTGCACAGCTGCATAAAATCTAATAAATTTTATTTTTAGCTGTCGACTAATTGCACCGGACTCCAAGTTGGAACGTTGCACGTGGCAACAACTTTTTATCAGTCTGCGAAATGTTCAACACAGCTCGGTTCAACCCCTGAAACCACCTCACTTAAGTCACAATAATCCCTTTGGGGCTTATCAAAAAAGTGTAACCACACAGTCAGGCGAAATAATTCGCGTTTTTTCTTTTTTTTTTTTTTGTTCTTCTTCTGTGAAGCTCAAACGACAAAGTTATTATTTCAGCTTTAACAGAGTTGGAATATATAAGTACAGAAATATATATATACATATATAGTTCACCACAGTTTGTTTTAAAACTAAGCTTTAACCACAAGAGACCCACATGAGTTTATTTATAAAGGAAACTAAATATATTATTTCAAGTTCTGCTTTAAAGGAAGTTGCAGAAAGCAAAGTTAAACTAAAAAGTTAATTGAAAGATGAACAAATATATAACTAATGATAACTAAGTTTTTAACATTTATATTTGCAACTTTTGCACTATTGAAAAGAAATTGAAGTTGATTTAATATATGAATTTTATAATTTATATCATTTATAAAATAAAAGAGTTCTTTTATCGAATAAAATATATTTTTACATAAACCCCATTAATAATCTGAAGTAATAATCATTATTAATCATAAAACATTATTTTAATAGTTATATTATTAAATATTGTAATAAGTTTATCAATTGAACTTTAGCTTTGCCTGCTTAATGAAAGTTAGTTTAAGATATAAATTGGGATGGGGTATATTGAGATTCAAAAAATAAAATACTAGCTCAATTATATAAAATAAATATAGTAAAATTAATGTTTAAAAAAAAAAATATTATATACATACATATATTAATACATTAACTTTTTATATTCACATATGTCTAAAAAATAACAAAAGCTTGATTTGAGCAACTTTCGCAGGCATTGAATTATGTGTGAACCGCATTTAAAAGCCGCAATTCATTACAGCCTAAAGCAGCCTTGACTCTTTCGCAAGCGGTTGGCCCAATTAACATTGCGGAGTGACCGCAGCACTTACCTTTTGTCACGCTCTTCGCACGCTTGCCGAAGCTGCCAAAACGCTCCCGTTCGATCATCTGGCTGTGAATATAACGCTCCGAATACGAACGGGACAATTTCTCCTTTGAACTGTGGGCGCCCATCGTGTGTTCGTTTAATTATTGCTTTATAGGGATACGTTTAACTAAGTGTGTGTTATTTTTTTTATTGGGGTTTTTCCTATATCTATTTTGATTGCCGGGCAGTTTCACTTTCTCACACACGACAAAGAGATCGCCTCGCCCGATCGCTTTCACAATGCGCAACACCCGCGCCGAGGACTTTCATTTGCCGTTGTCATTCACAATAGTTGATTGAAGGCATGTTTTTTTTTTCATTTTCTTTCATTTTTTATACATTTTGTTTGCTCCGTTTTCTTTGCTTTGTTTTTGCTCAATTTTTTATATTACATTTTGACTGCAATTAAGAGTTGAGGATTTTTTGACACATTTTCCACAGCGTTTAATTGCTTAATAACCGTTTCAATTAGCCGCCTCATTTAGTGGTCAAGAGCGCAGTCAAGCATTAACGTAATTTTCTGCGAGTTTTACACTCTATACTCTATATTAAAAGCGTGCAATCGGGTATATAGAACATTTATTATAAGCAAAAAAAATGTTTAAGGCCTGTTTTTGTCTAATTCAATTTCAAACTTTGTTTTCCCATAATTAATATTATTAATTGTTTTTTTGGCACTTAAATTTTAAAATTAAAAATTATAAATGTTTATATTGATATACCCAAAATAAATATATTTTGTGCATATCATAATTGCCAAATTAAAGGGTATCTGCGCATTTGTCAACACTTCTTTGCCTTTAACTTAATTAAAAGATTTTTATGGCATTTAATTTGTTTGTTTTTTTTTTTGTAAACGCCGCGGAAAATGCAATAATAATAATCGCCGAGTATGTCCATTAAAATCGTGTAAAATCAAAATATTTATAAATTGTGTATTTTTCCTATAAATTTTCGAACTATTTCCGAGCGGGGTTCACAAAGGAATTTCGCAACATCTCAAAAAAAAAAGGAAAAAAATGTCGCGAGAGTTTTGTTGATAAATTGCTGCAGCAGATGAAAACGACCTCAATTTAACGTCGGGCAGGTGCAGACCCAGAAAACTCACATCGAAGAAGCGGCAAACAACAAAAAAGAAGAAGAAGAAGGAGAAGCAAAAAAAAAACGATTGCAACAGGCAACCAAATAAATCTCGCACGATCCGAGTGGAAATTCTACGCGACGCGTTGACAGCTTTTGAATGTCGTCATAACTTATTAGCCAACTCGGTCTGGAGCGGGAGCAGGAGCCAAATGCGAACCGTTGACAAATTGCTGGACAGCTTTTCGGAAGGCTTTTCCAGCTATGTGAACCAAAAAAAAAAAGCAACAGCAACAACAACAACAACAGCAAAAACTACCCGTTAATAATATGTTACTTGCTGTGAAAAACAAAAATTTAAAAGTGGGAAATTTTCATGCTTGCAACGTGCGTCGAGAGGCGAAGCGCAACCTCATTGCTATAAATAGTTGGGGTGTTCCTCTTGCGAGAAACTGCGAGGGTGGCAAGAGAAGTTCTGATAAAGTAGATTATTATTAAATAATAGAATGAATTATTACACAAAATATTCTTACTGCGAATTTAATAAAAGGAATATAGAAGATTAAATAGGAAGCAACCGCAACTTATGCGTTTACGCTAAGATTTATTTACGGGTGTTCAAAAAAAGATTTTTCAATTTTCTACATTTTATTTAATTAATTACCAATTTTAGGTATTGGGTTTGCTGATTTGTCTTGCATTGAAACTATTTTAAATAGACAGTGTCAAATTTCAGCTACTGTGAAATTAAAATGAGAAACATTTTCCATTTATTTATTTAAGTTAAGTAATTAAAGATTTTCAGATATTTTTAATGCAATATTCAGAGCAATTAATGAGCACAAACTTTAAGAACTTTAAGATTAATGCAATATAAATTATGCATCTCTTCCCTTTTAACTTTAGTTGTAGTCCCTTTTGTTATAATTGTATTGAATAGATGGGTTAAAACTACTTCCTGCCCTTCCAACTTACTGATCAGCCCTCGCACACACTCACTCAACTTACTGATCAGCCCTCGCACACACTCACTCAGTGTGGCAGCAGTCCCGTAAATGTCATTTCGACCAGGCCGAACTATAATTAGCCACATTATCGGGCAGACGTATTTGGGAGCGAAGCTGAGACTAAGACAATTGCTATGCGAAGAAGGAGGGGAGAAGTGGACTAAGGGAGGGAAGGGGGGAAGGTGGATAAGATGTTGACTAGCTCTAAATTTGGCGTCAGTCAATTGGAAATAAACACAAAAAAACTTGAGAGCACATAATTCACATGTTGATTGAACACGGGGCACAAGACGAGGAGACAGCTAAAGCCGCAAATGCCGGAAGTAAATCAACTGAAAGCGGAAGTTGAGGGCCATTCTCAAGGGCATTGTTGTTGTTGTTGCTGTTGTTGTTGCTTTGACTGATCGAATGGAAGCTGCTGCGGAGAAAAAGCTCCATTTAATTGAATATGCAAAAATCGAATTGGACTTTTAATTAAAAGTTGTTGGCGCAGCTTTTGCCGTGGCTGCCTCATTGCGTGGGCGTCTGTAATTTTACCCCGCAGCAGCAGCAAAAGCAATTAATCGAGCCAAGGCAGGTGGAGTGTTAAAAAGGAGACACAGGTGAGCATAAATATGCATAATTGAGGCCAGGCCAAAGGGGGGCGTGGCGGGGCAACCTGCGGTGGCATGCGGCATGTGGCTGGAACTAATAGAGCGCACTTGAGCAGAACTGCATAAAGGCTCTTTAAATATAGTAGAATGAAGAAAGGTTTTATGACTTAGCATAAATATCATAATCAAAACTAACTAATTATTCTAAATAAAATAAGAGTAACGTTATTTGTTGTAAGCATTTTTCATCGGGCAATTAAAAATAAAGCAAAACCATTTATATTTAAATGATTTAATGCAATTTAAGCTTATTTCTAGTAGAACTTACAAATGTTCTTGTTTACACTTAAAAACTAAAACTTCCATTAAAACATCCATTTATTTTCAATTATCTCGACTTTATGCAAGAGAGGGAAAAACTGGTCTATTAAACTTTTTATGATACATAAAATTTAGTTGTGTGATTTTCCAGACTCGGACGCGTAATTTATTTGCCACACACACTCATAAAAATGGATATTATGTCTGGGACTGGGATGAAAATTAATGATCGCAGCGAAGATCACAAACTGCAAATTTGATTAGTCAAATGGAGGAGTTAGGAGCGCATTCAAATTGCCCACAACTATTGCAAAGCCATAAAAGCGAATGGAGGTGAATGCACTCAACTTAACTCAAATGAACTGAACCAGCTCGTCCAAATGAACCAAGTGAACCAACTGGTCAATAAAACTAACAATTGCCAGTTTTTTCTCTCTTCTCTTCTCTTTATTATTAATGTGCTGCACATAAATATAAAAAATTGTGTGCACCATTAAATAAAAAACAACAACAAGAAACGGAGTTGGCACCGGACATTGTCTAAAGGGGTGGGCGGGGCGGTGGGCGTGGTTATTCAGCCAGCACTAATTCAGCAATTCCCATTAAATTAATTTAATATATTTATATTATTATTCTCTTTTATTCTAATGAAAAATTGCTTAAAAAGGCAAATTTGCATGTTTGAAAAATTTTCGTTTTTCTTTTCTATGATGTCATTGAAATATATTTTTCTTGACTGTGCTCCAGTAAATTTCATAAAAGCTGCGCAGGGCCAAAGACAAATTTAGATGTTTGACATAGATTTCTGTGTGTGCAGTGTATACCCTGTAAACATAGCGAGTGGGGTGCAGGGTATGTGCGACTAGAGAGGTGAACTATATTTGGGTTAAAATCAATACTATCTTTTTTATTATATTAAAATAAATATAAATTATTTATTTAAATATTTTTATAGCAAAAATTTAGCTTTGATTTAATAAAAGTTTAAATAGAATTGATCTAAGAGCTATATTCTATACAAAAAATAATAATTTATAAGCTTTTAGCACACTTATTTATTACTTAGCCACATTTTCCCTTTCATTCTCACACAAACAAATAAAATTTACACACAGGGTATTCTCTTAGTTCGTCAGGCCCACTGCGCTCATTGCCTTCGCTGCCTTGTTTTGTCTAGAGCGTAGAGGAAATTGCAACTGCAAATGCAAATGCATTCATAATGCAATTTTATTTTTAAATCGTTGGCTGTCATCTAGCATCGTATTTTTATTTTATTTTTGAGGCGTCTCCGACTTGTTGGCTTGTGGCACACTTTTGGCCAGCAAGTGGCGGCAATTTGTTATATAAATATCCATTTGCAATATTAGCAAAGATTTCGATGTTAGACATAAGTAAATTTTGTTCGCAGTTCTCTTTCTACAAATTATGTAAATTTATTAAGCCAACAACATTTGCGGCCCATTGCAAGTTGGCTAATGCGTTTTTTTTTTTGGTCTGGGTAAACGGCACAAATCTAATTTTTTGTTTGCTGGCCAACTGCGTTGAATTGACAACAACAAGTGGGCCGCTAATTTGGTTAATTTGTGCTAAATGGGGCTAAACATTGCAGCGAAAATAAATTTATGATCTCAGCAGATGATCACACATTTAAAAACATGTTAATTAAAAGGCGAAGCTTTCATTAAACTGTATTAAATAGAAAAGAATCCATCACGAACTACATTTATGTTTTAAGGCTTTACTTTAATTAACATATTAAGATATAACAAAATTAAAGTTTTAATAAGATTTTTGTATTAAGAATCTTTCACTTAAATCTTTTAAATTGTTAAATTGAATATACTTAAAATTCAATTAAATCTAGTTTTTAAAGCTTGAGCTTTAATTAATTTATATTAGCTTTAAGCTATACAATTTCATTTATGTAAACTAAAAAAGGTTCATTTAAACTTTTCATTACAAACATTTTAAAATTTTTACCAATAAAAATATTTCACACTGCGGCTCCATAAAATTCTCACACTCTTTTTCTGCACTTGGCTTTTCTCGAGTATCATTCAAGTGTTTTCACTTTCTACATAATTATTTGAAGAATCATCGGCACGAAACTGGCTCTAATATTGTTATTTGTTTTTGTTTTACAGTGACAACAAAAAAAATACTTTCCCAACTAATCACTAAGCAAAGTCAAGTGACAAATTTATTGATGAAAAAAAAAAACAAAAACATTTGACGTGAAATCTTAAGTCTCGGTCTCGATATCAGTTTGAAGATTTTTAGGAACAATCGAGTCATGTTTTAAAGGCATATATTTTTGTTCTAATATGTATAAATATATAAAAATTATTGGTCTAAAAAAATATCATAAATTGTAAGCAATTTGGCTTGATAAAAATATAATATAAATACAATTTGTCTTAGTTTGCGAATAAATTTTTTTTTCCTTCTACACAAAATGTTTTATTTTAAATTGTGTGTTTATCGTAAACAATAATTGATTTAACTAAATTTTAATTCACATCGCATACTTTTCTAAACAATAACAATCTCAACAAAAAAAAAAAAAACAAATTAAACATTAACTCAGTTGCTTTTGTTCAAATAGTCAAAACTGTTTTGTCATACAGTCAAATAACAGTTGAAGTTGTTCAAGTAAATTTTAACGAATAGTCCGCAAAAATGGAATATAAACTGATTTTAATCTTAAATATAGTACTCGTGCATCTTTGCTATACCGTTTTCCAGGTATTCTATACGCCATTTTATGCGCAACAATGCAGCGGCTGCGAGGTGAGTTCGAAACATTTGCATATTTAATATAGTATATTATTCTATTTCTTTGTGTAGAACTATTGGGAAATGCTAAGCAAATGTTACGAGTTTCCAAAGCGTTGTGTTCAGAGCTACGGCAATTGTCAACCACTGTGCAGAGAAATGCACTGAATTTAATAATATGATAAAATAATTATAAATTCCTTGTCATTGTGCTCGATATGAGAAATTAAATAATAAATGTAATTTCAATTTTATTGCATTTCATGGACAATCTTTTAAAGCATATTTAAGAAAGTCTAATTGTTTAATTAAAAGAAAATCAATAAAAACATTTGATTTTTTTTTCAACTTGGCCGCTTCTGTTTAAGAATTAAAAACAGATTCAGTTGTGAAAAATTATTATAAAATTTTATACATATATTTTATACGGAAAGGAAAGTAAATATAATTTATAAATTCTCCCTTGCCGTGAGCGTTGCTTTCCTGATATTCATAGAAGATCTTGATGAAGTGCTTCAAAATGCCAATTCGCTGCTTAAAAACTTTCAGTTCAGAGATGATCTGAAAGAATAAACTACCTTAAAGGTGGGCATATAACGATAAGGCTGACATCGATGTGATATCCAGTTAAGGTATGCGCACAATTTAAAACTTATTTAAATTGTTCCGTTTATATACGCTAATAATTGAATGGATAAGCTTTTATATTGGAAACTAATTTTAAAAAATTATTTATTCCCTTAGAAAATTGCATTAAAATTGCTTTTGGAAAAGAGTCTTTCTGAGTAGGTTTAAAAACTACTCCAAAGTACTCCCACATTCTAATCAGAGCCAATGTTTTCCATACCCTAACTAAAGCTTCAAATATCAATTGTTGGCAACAACAACAACAACTATAAATCAACATTAAAGTCAAAACTTTTTTGGCCCGCTAACAACATTTTCTCTCTCTCTCTCTATAAATCTGTCTTTAGTGCGCACTTAGACTTTGCCTAATGAATACTTTTTTTTTACAAATACTTCCGGAACGACAATAAATTTTTGGCTTCCATTTGGGCTCAAACACGTGCGACCTCTAAAAAAGCAACTTTGGCACCCGCGTTTGACTCGAACTTGGGTACAGAGTTGGCTCATTAAATTACAATATGAATGACAATTGTCTGTTGTGGAGTGTACCCTGTACAAATGCCAAAGGGGGTTTCTTAAGGTATTGATGATATTAACTGGTGGAAAGTATCATATTTATATGTCACTCAATTAGATTAAAAGTAAAAGCAAGTTTTTAAAAAGGAGTTTCTAATAAATAAATTAATATAAAATAAATGAGTATGTCAACAGGTGGAATATAACATATTTATATGTAACCCAATTACATTAAAAGTAAACCTGGAATGTAAACTGCAAAGCTCCAGAATAATCTGGACGTATTTAATTTCTTTTCTTGTTTATACATATTATATGAAACGTAATTAAACTTATTACATATATTATTTACATTATTTGTTGTACATTTGAATTTTTTCTGAGCCTAAAACTTCTAAAGATGCCTCTTAACTTTTTAGTTTTGTTTTTTTCAGCAGCGTTATCATGTTGTATTTACCTTTAAAGGTTCTAAAAATCACAATGCTAAGTTAAAGCACAGTTGCTGTCAAAAGTAATCAGCTTTTGTGTGTTTTATTTACTCTACAAATTTTATAGACAATTTAAACAAGAAATTTCCTGTTTACAGGTCATCTTTTAGTCGATCACTCCCACTTTTGTGACCACAGGAAATGCCGCTGGGTAAAAGTTGTGTGCGCGCCTCTAACGACACAATTAATTTATTAAATTAAGCCGCTTTCAGCGCGTTGTGCAAGTGGGGTTAAGGGTAGTCCCACTTCAAGCCAAATGCACTTTGATGGCGGGCACTTTAAGCAGCTGCCACGCCCACTAGCAAACACTTGAGTCACACACAAACACACATGAGTCGAGTTGAGTCGAGTGGAGTTTAAAAGCCTCAGTTTGATATGCAAATTAGCCAGAATGCGTTTCGTGCCTTCGCATAACGAAAGTCAATACAAAAAAAAAAATGCGTTGATGAGATCCCAGCAACAAATAGTCAACGGATCTCAGTTCTTTTATCGCGTGGCCATTCAACAACTCAGCAACAACAACAACAACAACAAAGACATAGACAACAACCAAACAAGATTTGGTACCAGCTGCTCTTGGCTTTAACCGCTGCGATCAATCAAAAACTAAACCAAATGCCGACAACAACAACAACCGACACGACACGACAACCAATCAGCTAATGACAAAAAGGCACAGACTACAAGATACACTATAAAAAACTTTTACTGCACTGATAAAACAACATGATTAATGATAATTAAGCTAAACAGTAATTTAATGCTTAACCATTTTTTTATCAACAAAATGAATTAAACTTAAACTGTTTGTGAATTGAAACTGCTTCAATTAAAATTGTGAGTTTACAAAAAAAAAGGTAGAAAGAAATATGTTTTAAATAAACATACAAGTAAACAAATATCTTGCTAAGAATTGTCGTAAATAAATTTTTAGTTGGGTATAATAAATGAGAAAAAGCTAAAAAAAAAATAAAAAATATATAAAAATAAATAAAAGGATTCAAGTTACTTTAGAATGGGAAACTTCAGACTAAAAGCCCGAAAATAAGTTAACATTTAAATGGAAAGAGTAAATTGACACTAAAATATTTGTAATAGTTTGGCTTTAACTAATATACGTTACATAATATACTAATAAATACATATTTTTTATATATATTAAATCAACAACGATTTTTTAGATTATAGAGTCAAAAGATAATTTAAAGATAATCTAACGCATTTAAAAAAATATATCAATAAATTCGATGCATTTTTAATGACCATAAAGAACTCAAATGCTTTGTTATTATTATTTATTAATAACAAATATTTATAAGAAAAATAAAACTAAGTCTTTTCACATAAAAAAAACTAATTTTTACCAAAGAACGTTTTAAATTATATCAAGATAGCGTGAAATTTAGGTATATATATATTTAGCCAGCATTAATTTTATACGCATTCTCAACTATTATAAGATTATAGATTTATTGAAAGAATGCGCATTTTAAATTTTTATTAATCATTAGCATTACAAATTCTGTTATAAATCATGATGAATAACTTCTTAAGCTGCTTTATCCAACTGAAACTGGAACAATTCACAGAAAACTGTTTTAGCCTCGTTTGCAAACTGAAAACTTATTCGAATGCTGCCTTAATGTCTCCATCTTTTTACGATGGCCCAGATCAAAGCGAATCGTTTGCCCGTTTTGTTAATCTGTTAATGTGCTCGTTTTTTTCAGCTTGATTTTTATTATGGCTTTCAGTTCGGGCTAAAAAAAAATAGATAAAGACGCATTTAACATGCTCAATTTATAAGAGATAGTCGTGCATACACTGCAGTGCATAAAGTGCGTGGCATTTTGGGACACGCTAGAATTGTAAAGCTAGACAACAACAACAATAACAAGCATACGTTGTCAAGATAATCAACACACAGCAACAACAACAAAGAGTTGTTTGTTGGTTCAGTGACCACTGAAAAATTGTTGTTGCTGTTGTTGTTAACTGATATCTTGGCCAAACTGTTTCAGTTAGTTGGCTTTTAGCTGTTTTTTTTTCTGCTTTTCTTCATAAGCCAAAATGAAAAGTGGCCGAGTTTAAATGTTTTTTTTCTTTGACCGCTTCTTATTCAATGCAAGAAAGCAACGCTTGGCGAATTATGCAAAACATATCGGCAAACAGAAAAAAAAAACAAAAGACATTTCGCCCCCCACAACAAATTCAATTACAACAACAAAATGCATTTTACCGATATGCATTTAAGTGAAAGTTGACAGTTGGGTTTTCTTTAAGATTGTTGTTGTTGTTGTTGCTGTTGTTATTGCTGTTTCCTGAGGTAAGACAACAATTGCAAAGGGCGTCAGATTGTTGGGTGGTGCCAGCTGATTATCATAATTGAGGGCCTGGCCGAAAAACAAGTGGTTTATGTGGCTTAAGGGGCTCGCAAACAAAGTGCTCTTTTATATATTTAAAATTTGAATGTAAGTAAATCATTTTTGCTGAAACTTACAACGGAAAGAAAAACTCACAATTGCAAGCTCAAATATTTAAAAGCAAACTCGCTCAAGTATCAAAGGTTACATGAAAAAAACGTACTCAAATATTTATATATTATTTAGAGCATTTTTTTATGCTTTGAATAACGCCCACAACACTTTCTCGCATAGTTAAACGGATTGTACAGAGAAAAAAATTGCAAAATAACAAACAAAAAGTGCAGTAAATAAAAAGAAATTAAAGAAACGCAAAAAAAATATATATGTATATATTTATAATACAAGGGAAAAAAAGATATTTCTGTCTAGCATTTTGTAAATTTCCCACATAATTATAAAGCGCCAGCAAGCGGCGAAAAAAAATGCGAAATGCACTTGAGAGAGTGCGAGTGGGAGAGTAGAAGGCTGGCCAAGCAGTGCAGCAGCGAATGAAAGCACACAGAAGCAGACACAAAAGCCGACGTCAACTATGCAAAGCGCCTGCTGACAGACAGCTGAGCTAAGCATGCGAGCGAGCGAGGGGGAGAGCGTCTGTGCGCGGGTGGGAGAGCGAGGAGTGTGACTGTGTTACGCTTGAATTGTAAATGCAGGCGAGCGAGAAAGAGAGGGAGAGAGCGCGCACAAATGCAAATATGATAATAATAATGTAAAAAGCACAAAGCATGCAACGGTACGTCAAGTGAAAATTAAGAAAGAGCAAAATAAAAAAAACAACTAAAAAGTGCAGAGCGAAAAATAAAGAGAAAAAAAATAACACAACAGCAAATAGAAAAAGAAGCCGCAGCGTAGACAACTCTCGACTGCATAATGAAAATAATAGCCGTCACAATGATAAACGCAAACACGCACACACACATGCGCAACAACATAAACACAGTTAGCTTTAGAAGCTGCATAATAGGAGAGTAGAAGAGAGAGAGAGCGAGAAGAGAGGGCGCATATCTAGCTGCAGGCAGTTAAAATTAAAGCAGTTGAGAAACTCACGAATGCCGGAAACAGGTGTCGCACTTGCACTTTGTTCAAAGCAACGAGAACAACAGAAATAGCAACAATAGAAACAGCAACATCTTTACATCATTATTTCCTCAAGTGTATCGCGGCTTTATCAACAGGAAGATAGTTTGGCGATAGCGTTAGAAAAAAATTGCAAAATATACAAATAAAAAACCAACTAAAAAGAATCACATTTATAGCTGCTAAAGTCAAAAAATATCTTCAAAACTTAACTATAACCACAATTTGTTGTAATAAATTTAACTTTGTTATTATTAAATTAAAAACCTAAAGATCACATTAAATTCGACCTGTTTTCGGCAAATTTTTGTCTGCTATCAATCATCATTAATCATATTTAAAAAGAAAACTTTCACATTTTAGCTGAACCTTTCTTTTGTTATGGTTTATATATATTTTCTTTCATATTATAGAATAATTTAGGCAATTAAAGAACTCGTTTCCACTTCAAGCTAAATTAGCAACGAATTTCGTTTTAGATAGATTTGAAGTAAAAAGATTTGCAAATAAAATGAAAGGTTATTTAAATATTCTAATTATTCTTGTGTACTTAATTATTTGTGATTTTAAAACCTGCTTTGCAAAAGATCAAACCGTAAAGAAACTGAACAATATTGAGTTGACATTTCTATAATTATAAATTATTTGTTAATTGTTAAGAAATTTTGACAATAAAAACTGGTTTATATAAATATAAAAATACATACTTTAGTATAAAGAAATACAAAGAAACTGGTTCATTAAAGTGACAAAAAAATTCTTTTCGTTTAAAAGCACTTTGGGTAAAAATAAATTTAAATACTTTATTTGCTTTTTCTTAAAATCTTTATTTTATTTTTTTTTTAACATTTTTGAAACCTTTTGAACTGTAGTTTAAGACTTGGATGACAAGAAGGTGAATTTAAAGTAAAATATAATAATTTTGGTAGCTTATCTCTTCTGTTTTAATAAGCAGCTGCATTACGCCTAAAACCCGAAAGAACTTAAGATCATTAGACGAGTTCAAGTTGCTCTAAAAAAAAAATAAAGAACAAAAAAAAATAAGAAGCCGCCCATTTAATGAATTTGATCTCGAACTTTATAGAAAGAAGCACGTTTCTAGCCTTAAGACTAGGTAAATGAACTTGCAGACAAAAGCTAACGGCGCTTAAAAGAGACAAACAGAAAACAGAGAGCGAGAAAGAGAGAGTGTGAGAGAGAGAGTGTAAGTCGCTGTGGTGGCAACAAATTTTGCGGCTGTCGTGAGAACGTTGCAAGTTTTTTTGCCGCAAACTGTAAACTGTAACAAAATGATTAGCCGCGTAATTTATGGCCAGGCCAAGACGTTAACAAGAACACAGCGCCCAACCGCGTTGACTGACTGAGTTGATTGATTGATTGACTGACTGACTGACGGACTGATAGATTGTTTGCTTGGGCGCCCAAAACTAATGCGAATTCTCGTTAACTTTTTGGTCATTCAATGAACGCCACCTCGATCGCCTTGAGGGAGGCTACCAAAAAACAGTAAAAAACAAGAACGAAAAAAAAAAATTGGGAACATGTTAAATTGTTGTAGAAGAGAGTAAGTGGTTGACTAGGAGATATCCTGTTTTAGGCTTTCAGTTAATCATAATAATTATTGTGTTTATTTTTGAAAGTTTTTTAATAGAAAAGTTTGCTTTTATTATTTAGATTTCTTTTTTTATATATTATTAAATATTGTCAATTTTTAATATTCTCAATTCCGATTAAAGGCTTATTAAAAATGTCTACAATGTGTAAATCAAGTTAACATTGTATGTGATCGAATGACAGATACCCTTTAATTAGACTTGCAGAAGCTTGATTGTATATTATTTTTATAATTTTTGTAGTCGTCTAAAAGATACCCTTTTAAGCAGATCTAACTACTCTTTAATATATAGATCTTTGAAATTACGAGTCGATTGCGCGTATTTGGCTTTTGGAGATACCCTTTATTCTCATTCAAAATATATTCAAAATATAATGTTAACAATTTATGATATTATAAAGTATTCTTATTTGAAAGCCAGATTTAATTCACACAAATCAATATTAAGAAATGTATATTTATATAATATTCTTTCTAAAAAGATCCAAATTGTAATATATTTACTTTCAACTTTAAAGCTAGGTGAGCTTGTTATCAAAAAAAATCCCTAAGCTAGAATCTTGTCTCTTTAATTTGAATGCTCTAACAAGCCCCAAGTTCATTCAGTGCACAAAGAAACACCACAAAAAATAAATAGGTCCAAATGACGTCAAATGCAACGCAGGTAAAAAAAGCTTAAGTTAAATTTCAGGTGCTTTGCTTTGACTTCGATTGTTTCACATTCGCTGAATACGTTTAAAAAAGAGAGAAAAAAACCGGCATTCTACAGACAACAAAAAGAAGAAACCCGTTTATTGTCGTGCATACAAAGTTGAGCGCTGGTTGAAATAGGGGCTGCAAAAGTTCATTTGCAAATGGGGTTGAGTCAAAAATAAACCCAAGTCCGAGCTGAAACCCAATTAGTTTACCACAAAACAAATTATTCACTTCTTATTCACTGTGCGCTCGTTTTGCACTCAATTTGCGCGCAATTGCTATTTGAGAATTGAATTGACTTTATTTGTGCATTGCTCGTTGCTGTGATTTTTCAACACTTTATTATGATAATTTGAAAGGCACGTGTTAATTGCACATTTCTGGCTTTAGAAGAAACGAACGCGCCACAGAAAAACACGAAAGACGCGTAAGAGGAATTATTATTGTGTTCAAAAATGCGAGCGCAGCCGGCGCGACAACATTGAAAACTCGCCGCAGACTAAAAGAGACCTGGGCAAATGGAATTTTTGTGTTGTGCCGTTTTATCGCCGCAGATACATTTGTATCTAGATACACAGCACCAAGCGACTCTGCGCTTACCTCAAGGTACACACAACTCTTAAGCAGCTGCTCTAAAAAGCCGGTTCGTTATACGTGCGCTTTTCTGTTTTGACCATTTACCAACCGCGCTTCGAGCAAGTCTTTCTTTAAGCCAAAACGCTGTAAAAACAAGTTTCATTTGCTCTTAACTTGAATAAAATGTTGCGGCAACATTGGAGTGTGTTGCTGGACTGCTTGTGGTCTGAACTGCTTGTGAGTGTGTAAGCAGAACGATCGTTGATTTAAATGTATAGCATACTTTTGTGCTGTTGGGTTAACTCAAACATTTTATCGTTTAAGTTTCACTTTGTTTATTTTTATAAGGCACCAGATTCTTTCCGATCTATTCAGTTGCCTTTGCTTTCAAATTACTTATATGGCAGCAGCTGGGATAAATAAACAGATATTACAAGTTTGCCTAAGGAATCTGCTTGTCTACAAGTAGTTCAAGCATACACTGCTTGCCGAGTCAAAAAGTGTTGCATACTTTTAAGCGAACAAAAATAATTGGGTGCACTATGAATTGTTTGTCTGGCTTAATTGCAACTAATGTTTTTTAATAGCTAATATTAATACACCGAAAATTCTGCAAGAATATAGAAGAATGATAGGAAAATAAACTAAGTCGGCGATACTAGAAATTGTTATTTATCAATGCTATTATTCATAGTAAAGTCTTGCATTAAAATATAATGCAAGTTATTTTTATGTATATATTTTATATTGCCGGTTTAGAGGAAGGTATTAAATGTAACTTACGCAGTGGAGTTTTTGCCAACAGTTTTGGGGAACCGCTGCCGTTGCCATTGCACAACGAGCTTAAATCACTGTGGGAGCTCTTCTGGCTGTCCTTGCTGTACGAGCGACCACTGTAAGAAACATAAAAAGAATGAACAAGCATTAATAATGATGGCCAAGACTGTAAGTTAACAGCTTCTAGTTAACTTTTTATTCGCTTTATTGCGAACAGCATTTTAATTGTGGAAATGCTCGAAAATGCTTGAAAATTAGTAAAAAATATTGGGCAAAAATTAATGAGCGTGCAAATGAATCGTATATCTTGAATTGTGAAAAACTTTTCGTGGCACTCACTCAAAAATGCGCAAAGCTGTGAAAATAATTGCGCGGCGCCACGCTGAACAATCACAAAAGAAAAATAAGTCCAAGTAGTAAAAAAAAACCAGGTGAAAAATTGAAAGAAAAAAATGCAAGTGCATAAAATCAATTTGCCCAAAAAATTATGCCCGACTTGTTTTAGTTTTTGTTTTTCACTTTACGTTCAAAACTGGGTGTTGAAATTTCCCTTTTTTTTGTGCAGTTGTTTTTGACATGCAACTTCCGCTCGCTGCACTAATTGAAAATGTTGGACGAGAAAAAAAGAAAATTTTTGGTGGGGTAGGGAAATCTTTTTGCGCGTTTTTTTTTATATTTTGGTAAGCAGGAAACGGACAAGCGAGCAAATGGCCAAAAGGAATTAGCATTGCCAACTGCGTTTCCGTTGGCAGCCAGCGGGCATAACTGTAATTTATGTGCAAGCAGCAGCAATAACAACAACAACAACAACAACAATGTTGTCGCAGAGTTGTCAACAAGGCGACATTTTTCTTGTTTGTCACATTTTTTGTTAGCCATCTTTTAATGCGCTAACAGAGAGTATTTCAAAGTTGTTACGACTGTGACTCTATAAGCTATAATCATTTAAGTATATGTATAAGTATTTATTATTTAACATCGTTCTGTTTGCATAAGCATTTCAAGCATTCTCTTTTACATATTACGTATACGTAAAAAAATCAAAGGGTATTTAAACTTCGTTTGCCTCCCATTCTTAGCTTCCTTTGCCATTACATGTTTTTTTTTGTGTTTTCTTGTTCAGCGACAAGTGAAAAATACTCCATTCATGGCATTTAATTCAATTTTCTTGCCGTCGCATAATTAAATGCAATTAAAGCGCAATTGTCAATGAATCTGCACCTGTTTTCAGCCAATTGCGCCCAGTTTTGGCCCCCTTTGCGAACAAATGCGCAAACCGTTAAAGAAACAACAACCATATTTTTTTTTTATAAATAATCCAGTTATAAAGCAGCATTTTTGTTTTTGTTTTTTTTTTTGTAAAATGAATTCAATAAGTTGACTGCACCCAATAATTAACGAGAAAAAAAGAAAACTTTTAACCAATTTATGGTGCGTAAAAGAAAACTAATTCAGATGCTTTTTTTGATTACGTTGAGCCTTTTTTAGAGAAGAAGGGTTGTCACCTTGTTAAGTTAGTGTTGTCTTGAATATAATTATTATGTTACTGTTGTCTATGTAGTTAATATAATTATGTAGTTAATATATTATTGGGTAGCAATATTATTTAAAAAACATTAAAAAAAATTGTCAAAGGTTTTTTGTTGCTGTAGGGTTGCCTATTGCAAATTTATTTTTGTTCATGTTTAATTATTAAAGTTTATATACCCTGCTTAGAATGAAACTCAATTAAAAAGCTAACGAAAAATTGAGTTAATTTTTTGTAGTATTGCCAACATACTTAAAGAATCCAAAGGCACATTGACAACAATTGCAACAGAGGGCGGGGGAAAGGGGTGGGATTGTCATTTAAGGGTTGACATTTAGTCATATGGGTGCAACAGTAAAGCAAGCTCACTTGCCGCTGACGTTGTCTATTGCATACTTAATTAAATTCGCTACATTTGCATTGCATTAATAATGCATTTTAATTACAACGCAGCAGACCCCAATCTGCCCCGCCTCCACCCCCCCCCCCCTCCTTCACCCAGCCCCTTTTTCTTGCCCCTCCGTGTGCAAGTTTTCACTGCTGATGATATAATAAATATTTATAACAGGCGTCATTAACGAATGCAATGCGAAGACAGTGAAAAACTCGCTGGCAAACTTGTGAGCTATTTTAAAGTGCAATTTGTTTATAACAGAGTGAGCCCCACCCCTCCCCCCCTCCCCCTTTTTGTGCTCCCCTTTTTGGTGTGCTTGATTCTTCGGCTTAATTTCCGCACAATGTTTATGCTTCAGTTCACTTGACGGCGTGTCGATGCGATTCTCCTCCTCCTTCTCTTCTCTCCACTACTCGTTTTGCATAATTAAATGCATTCCCTACTACAACAACAACAAACCCCCTTTTAATCCCCTTTCCCCTGTAAAATTTGGCTTAAATAAATTGGCAGCAATTGCATTTGTTACCTGCTTATTTACGAACTTGTTTTTCTAAGTGTACTCTTCATTTCTTTTTTTTTTTTTGTAGTCTGTTGCGGAAGCTGTTGCATGGAAAGGTGGGCGTGGCAGCGCCTTTTTGGCGTCAGCAACAGAGAAACGAAGCAGATGAAAACCTTGACAGTGAACATGGTGGAAATTGGGGTTACGCATGGAAAATGCCAAATGCAGTTGGCTACTGAAACGGAAAACTGCGGAAATAAAGTGTCTGAAGAAAATGTAAATGTGCTGTGGAAGTAACTTTTGTACTTTATGCATATGTATAACTGATATAATCAGATATTAGTTTGATTTGGTTTTAACAGATTATTTCCATAGCATTATAAACTATAAACAAATCTCTCGCCCTCAGATTAGACCCACAACTATTTATTTAAATCCGAATTTTGCCTTGTCGCACTTTCTTAAATAAAAAATATATTTTCTAATATATTTTCCCTGTGAGCCAAGACAATGTTTATTTTCCAGTGCAAAAAATTACCCAAATTTAAGCCATATGGATGTTTCATTATTTCATTTTTAAACACTTAAAACTCAACTTCAAATGAACTTGAATCACAAATCAAACAAAATCTTTTTTTTCGGTATTCTATTCTCGAAACTTGAAAAAGGCAGACAATCTTTCATTAAGTGTTTGTCTTAGCCAAAGGTAACAGAGGGCAACGCTTATTAACAAATAGTTCCATTGACAGTTTATAAGAAAATCCAATACTTTTAATAATAATGATAAGAATAATTAAGTAAAATAGATAAAATTACGATTTAATAATATTTTAGAATATAACCAGGCAGCTTTTAAGTTTAAACTTAGTCCCTTTTTCATAAATAAACAAATATAATCAGCATATACATTTAAATTAAATCAAACCAATTATAAAAAGAGTTTTCAGAGTATTTTAAGTACGAATTTTTGATATACATTTTTTTTCTATTTTTCGCTAAAGTTTAAAAAGAATTTTAAGCAAATAATAACTATATCCTTCCTAACAATTTTTAAAGTTTAACTTCTCTTTTGATACTTGATATTTGGCACTTGAAATTTGGCAGCATAATCTAAAAAAGCTATTCCTTGCCCAAAGCCAGCAAAGATAGCAACAACAACAACAACAACTAGACAACAACAAAAAACATGCACAGCTTTTGTCAACTGTGTTCCTGTAAACGTTTTTTTACAAGCTGACAATTGTTAGGTTTTATTGATGCCACAGGCAGCATTTTAATTGCTGTCGTGTGTTGCAACTGACAAAAAAGGGAAAAAACCAAAGACAAAAATGTAGTTGACACTTTTTTGTTTTGGCATTTGATGGGTTTGTTTTTTTTGTTCGGTGCCCCCTTTGGAGACATTTTTATTGTTGACAACTAAGCGACTTCCGTGCGCTGTTGCAAGTTGCCAACTTGTGCAGCTTCCTCAATAAGTCGCGACACAAATGGCAGCCCAAAGGGAAGATTTGCGTATTATGCAATTCCATGCAATTTGCTAAGCAACCTTTGCCCTTTACCCTGCCACGCCCCCTGCCCCCTGCCCCCCTCTCGATCCAAAAACACAATTCGTACACTTAATGAGCTTCCATTAAACTTAATTGCAGTTGCAACTGTCCGAACTAAACCCGAGGGGAAAAGCGGCTATTATGGGGAAGTTCTCCCTGTCTCTCTCTCTCCTTCTCTTTGCCTCTCTGTCTTCAGCTCATTTGTTTGTGCTAAGCAAACAGCGAGCCTTCAGATTCAACTTCAACTGGACATTTAATTGAATTTCAAGCATCAGCGTATACCCTGTAGATAGCGCAAAGGTTAAAGGGAGTAGCAAACGATAGCTTTTTGAAAAAGGTATTCTTTACTTGTTCCCAAATATAAAAATACACAATAATGATTCAACAAAAGAAAAACTTAAATATATATATATATATAATATATTAATACAATCAATTGTTAATTTGAAATGTTTTAAGTTAAAGTTTTAACACTGAAAATGTTTTAGATTAAGTTTGAGTTGACTTTGTTGAATATTCATAATATTTTTAACTTACTATATCAAAAAATATTTAAATCATGTGACAAAAAAATAAATATCAAATCATTTAAATTTAATTTAATTATAAATCCTTAGAAAAACAAACTTTAGGAGAATTATTTAACTGAAGCTAAAGAGATTAAATTTATTAATAATCTGAAGTATTACTGAATTAAATTATGACCTAAAAGTTAATAAACATTTTGCCTGCAAATGTTCAAAATTCAAATTTCAAATCTTATAAGATATTTTCTAGAACATTTCCAATTAGAGTTTTTTTTATTGAGGACACACATTTGTAAGAATTTTTCTGCTAATCAAACAAGTTTTTTTTTACTACTAAATGACATGAAAAAGATTTTAAAGCACACGAAAAACTTCAAATATTCAAAAAATTCGTATTATGCACGATTTATGTTTTCAATTTTAAGCACAATTTTTCATGTAAGTGTTCTAAAATTATGGAGGAACTCAACATAAAAACTCTATAAAATCTATATACAAATACAGCCCATAAAAGTTATATTAAAGTTAAAAATAAGCTCAACAAGGGCTAAATGTTGCAGATATAAATCGATAATAATGGGTAACTGTTAGTCGGTTATGCTCCACAATTTTAGTTGCTTGTGCAATTGCTCGAAATTGAATCGAGGGGCTTTTGAAGTTTTCATTCGCATTGAAACATCATTTGCCTTTGTATAGATGAATTTGTATCTTTGTATCTTTGTTTGTTTTGTTTTTGTTTGATTTTTTTTAAATCCCACAATTTGCGTACTTTCACTTTGACCGCAGACAATTTGCTTTAATCATTCGTTCGATAGGGGCTGATCCGCTAACCTCAAGCATCGGAATAATTAAATTGGCCACTTCCTTTTTTGCAGCGCTTCGGATCCGCACAATGAGTTCATTATGCGAGTTCTTTTCCACAACTGTGTGTGTGTGTGTGAGTGTGTGTGTATATGTGTATTTGTATTTGTGCTTGTGAAAATTCACATTAATCAATTCTTTTGTTCTTGGCATAACTAGGTGACCTTTTCGGCTAATTTATGCTCAACTTAATTAAACAGACAGCATGAAAGGAAAATTCTTTGCGGGAGCTTTTAAACAAAGTTAGTAGGAAAAAATGTCTTTATAGAATATATGGAATGCCTTTATGGCCAATTTGAATGTCTCTATTTAAAGTTGCTCAGTTTCTCAGTTTCTCTATTAGTCAGTTTTCGCTCTCCCAAGCTTGCAACAGTCTAATTCACAATGGATCATTGTGCTAACCATTGAAGACTTATGTGAATGAGTCTTTCTTTATGGCCAAGCAACTTCAGCTGTTGGCTCCATTTCTGCTTTTGTTCAACGCTTGAGTTATTAATGGAGCATTAGAAGAATTTAGTTTGGCTTTAAGTAAGCCACAAGCACAACCAACCACATAATGGATAACAATAACAAACGGCAAACGGAACTGAAAGAGGACTTTAAAACGGCAAATGAATTGTGAATACTCTTACTAATTATTATAGTGAATAAACTGAATAGTTTATTTAAACAACACTTTGAGTACTATATTTTAAGATAAATAATCTTAATTAAATTAATAATAAACTATTAAAGCAAAAAGTTTTCATTACGATATATAGTAAATTAAGTTAAAATACTTGAAATAACTTTCGTTATAACTGATTTAAAATCCGAAAATGCTTTTAATTAATACTAAAGATATTTTTAAGAAATATTTTTATTCTAAATCATTGAAGCACTAACCTCAAGTACAAGCTTATATTAAAATAAACAAAACTTTTAAATATATTTAACTGCCTAAAAATATGAATAAAATGTTACAAAATAAACAGATTTATTTGTCAATTAGTTTCGTGTTTATTAATATTAAATTAAATTATTTTATTAATAAAAGATTTTTAGTTAAATAAGCTGGCTTCAAAAAATATATTTATATCCTAAAAATTAAAATAATTTCACTTTATTTATATATATATTCATATCAAAAATTTACATCTTTATCTAAAAAGTGTTAAAAATAAATATAAAAATAATATATACTGAGGATAGTTTAATGAATAATAATAATAATAATGTATGTGGTTTTTAGTATATTTGGAAGATTTCTTATATGTCATATTATTAAAACAAAAACTTCTTTTTAGATGTATTTTTAAATTGTTTACAATATATATATTAAACTAAATACTACGCTAAATACTACCAAATTAATAACTACTACTACTAAATAAATAACTAAATACTACTAATAAAATCCTTTAACAGACTTTCATTTAAATTAACTTATAACTATTTATACCCTTTAGCACCGCTTTTTAATAAGTTAGGGGTATGTTAAGTTTGTCAATTGTTCACTTACAAGCTGCATAAAAATATCTTTGAACTTACACACAGCGAAGAGTATAAGAAACCTAACAACAATAACAACAACAACAACAACAGCAATTACGAAGATAACAACGACAACACACAGACTCCCCCAGCTACCGGTTGCTATCGTTGTTGTTGTTGTTGTTGTTGGTGGCATGCAACAGAAAATGGCAAGCTTGCAACCTGCTCGCCCGCTTTGCCACACTTTTTCCACAGCATTAAATCATATATGGGCTGTATGCGATAGCTACTTATAGACTGTACTATATAAAGATATGTGTACATATATATATATATAAATATATAAATAATATGATTGTCAGCATTGAGGTTAGGAAACCGCTGCAAATGTTGCTGCTGTTGTTGTTTTTGTTGCATTTCTTAATGAGACACGACATGTGCAGCGAGCCATAGATATGAAAATAAAAAAATAAATCAACTTCAGACGGATCGCGCCGACTTTTGCTCTATGTTGCAAAATGTGTAAATTGAAAAAGTAGCGCGATAAGAAATGGTAATTATTCTGCTATTGACAACAGTCAACGTTGTTGTTGTTGTTGTTTTTGTTGTTGTTGTTGTTTTTGCAGTTGCCAACAATTTTTTTTGTGTTTGCTGAGAGTTGGCCGTGTTTATCTTTCATTAACAGACTTGTTCTAATTACACGTTGAATATGGATCAATAGAGCGCAAACATAAAGAAAAGATGTTGACCCAACTGACATTGGGACATTAAGTTAGCTCAGCTGCTTGAAGCTAGAACATACTTTTGGCGCTAAGTGTAAAGTGATCAATGGCAAAAGAAAACGCTTTAACAGAGCAAAAGTTTCCTTAAAAGTTATTAGAGTCAACTTTATATTTAATACCAAATGTTTGTTTACAGAGCAAAAATTTGTCTATCTTTTTTTTTCATCTTCGGCAAACTTTTCTTCTCATTCTAAAATCATATGTAAAAACTCACAATGAAAAACGCTTCCCAAACAACATTTGCAACATATCCATAAAAATTGTTTCTTAAAACATTTGAAGATCAATTTAATTACAGACACTTCCTTTCTCCGCACGTAAACAATTCTTTGGTTAAACATTACATCATCATCATCATCAGTTCCAGACGGCAGCCCCAATTCTTGAATATTATGCTACAACAACAACAACAACAATAATAAATGGACGTCTATTCGAAATTGCGGTCAACCGAGAATTACGTTATAAATAGGCACTCGAAAAAAATTATTATTTGTTTCGGCTTTTGACCAAAATGGCATTTGGTTGTAAGCGATTTTATGTTTCTTTGTTTTCCAGCTGAGGATCGTATATTTATTTATTTTTTTGTTTTGTGTTGTTGTTTGAGTGCAAACATAAAATACGCCCCGATTTTAGCGTTAGCTTTGCTATTGGCCCTCAAAATGAAGTGAGGCAACAGTCAACAGAGGTGCGAGTGTAGGTGAACTGACTGACTGTGAGATACCCTGTAAAAATTTGGAAGCCTTAAAATGATTTAAACGGAATTTTTGAAGAAAGGCAACAAAAAACTGAGGTGCGAATGTAGGTCAAATGACTGACTGTGAGATACCCTGTAAAAATTTGGAAGAATTTGGTCAATGATTTAAACGGAATTTTTGAAGAAAGGCAACAGCAAACAGAGGTGCGAATGTAGGTCAAATGACTGACTGCAAGATACCCTGTAAAAATGTGGAAATGTAAAACGATTTAAGCGGTATTTGTTACTGAGTATCGCTTTTCTATCGCCTATTTTACAATTTCTGCGATACTTCAACACCAATGATATGGTAATAAAAAATATTTTTACATGATTTAATGAGTTCCTAATCAACCCTTTCAGCTTATAATACCCCATTGCGACGACACAACTGTTAACAGGGCAACAACCAAAAAAAAAAAACATTTTCAACATTAGCGCACTCAGCTGGAACTTGAGAGCGGAAATTTTTGGCTGCAAAAAGTGTCCATTACTCGTATTTATTGAAAGACATACAGAAAATTTGCCAAGCCGAAAAAATTAAAATTAAAAAGAAAAAGAAACACATCACAGTTGAAGCCAAGTAGGCAAAGTTTGCCAAAGAGGATGTAGCACAATAATAAAAACTTAATTGATTCTAGGCCTTAACAATCAACAACAACCAACAACGAACAACCAACAACCAACAACCGGCGTCGGTTTTGGTTGAGCGCTCGTTGATGTTTTCTACCCATGTAAATTGAACGAAACTGAGCGTAAACATTTCAACAGCTTTTAAGAGATAATACAAGTAGGTACACAGTACATTTAACTTTGCTGCCAAAATAGAGATCAGGCACGACTTCCAAATGCGCTCTAAACATAGACATGAAAAAATATATAATATATGTTGTTGCTTTTAGATTACATGATTATATGTTTAATCTTAGCTTAAGCTTTTAGGAGTTTTTAAGCAAACTTTGTTCTCCTTCACAATTTTAAACTGAGTATAGCATAAAACCTTTAAAGTTCATTAATCATACTTAAGAGCTTTCAGGAGCTTTTTTGCAAAAGCTTTTGTATTTTCTTTAAGCTTTTACTTATCAAGCTTTAAGTGAACACTTTATTAAACTGTAGTTAGTTTGGACAATTAATCTAATGAGCAGATTTTGAAACAACTTTTCATTTAATCAGTTATTGAAAGGATTCAACAATGGTTTAGCTTTAATCTATTCATATTTGTTAAACCTTATGAAAAGTATATAACGATATTTTTTTGTTGATATTATTAAGGAGAATTTCTAAATAAATAAATAAGAAAAGTTTTGAATCGAAGCTATCTTAAAAGGTGAAACTTTAGGAGTATGCGAAACTTTATTAACATTTGCACCACATTTCAATTTCATTCAAACCCTCTTTCATGTCCCCACAAGTCACCCAAATTTTACAGGGTATACAAAAGATCTCCTTAGCGAACTCTCATTACGCGGTCTGTAAATTTTCTAATGCCCACCTTGTGTCGGTTACCTGGTCAGTGCTGTTGAATATTCAAGTATTCACATATTCACGGATATTCACATATATTCCACACACAGGTGCATTATGCACATTTGCGGTCGGAAAAGCCAAAATAAAAATACAAGCCAAAAACAAGTGTTTTCCAACACGTTGGAAAAGTTGTGGCAAGTTGTGAAACGAGAGAGAGAGAGAGAGGGAGAGAGAGAGAGAGACCACAATGCAACATTTTGGCCGGCAGTCCTAGTTTTAAATATAGAATTTGAACTAATTTCGGTTGGTCCGCCGGGTCCGGGTTCGAGTCCGAGGCCGAATCCCGTCGAGCTGAACACACGATGCAAAAATAGAGTTGTCCGAGCAGATTGGGATTGGGGATTGGGAATCGTTGCTGTTGTTGTCATTTTATAAATACGCCACGTGATTCATGGGTGGAATTATGTATTGTTAGTTCGTAAAAGATTTGTTTGAATGTTGATGCCTGTTGCCAAACACGGGTTATGTCTGTGTCCAATGATGTCTAAACAGCCAGTCAGACGAGATATGCATATATATATATATATACATATACTATATATATGTTTATATAGTTTGTGGTTAGCTGCGTGGGCGCCCAAGTGGGCGTGCATTGAGGCAGGTGCATTAGGATGGATGCTATTTGGTAGACTGGAACGGGGAGTGGTAAACAATACTATAAAGTTATTTAATGTTGCTTAAACGTTGCTTAAATGTATTTAGCATTATGTGGCTTACAACTGAGAAGAAATTATCAATAAATTTTAACATAATCAAAGCAAAAAACAAACTTTAAAAAAAATTAAAAGACAAAAATTAATCAATTTTTTTTCAAGCGAAATCAAATTTCTATTTTGAATAGAACATCCTTTGTTGTTTAACACCTTTTTTTATCCTGCTATTTAGTGGACCAATTTTTGATGTCAAAATTTTCCCATTCTCTAATATTGGCTTCTTTTAACAAAACTCTTACAAAAACTTATTTATCGATCGATACTGTCAATGGGCAATATATGCTACAGTTATTTGATATTGATAAAATAAAAAATTTGTTAGCCTTATTCTAAATGTCATGGCGAAAATCGAGACAAGTTTGCATGGAAATTAAATACTATTACATATAAAAAAATATATATTTTTATATGTATAGTTAGAACATATTGTAGATAATCAGTTGCCTTTTGATAAATTGATTTGGTTTACTTAAACGGTTTATAACAGGTGTTTAATACAAATTAATGAGTAATTTTTTTGATATTAAGATATTTTTTTGTTTTTAGAGACCACTTTAAAAAATCAGTGTATATGAATTTTCCAAATGCCAAATTTTTATTAACCAAGTTTTCACTCATATTTCAAGTTAAACCAAACATTAATAATTTTATTACATATTAACTTCATTGTTTCCAGACATCACTTAAAGTAAATCTCTTGCTTTAATAACAATATGAATGTATAAAAGCAAATCAATTATAAATTTTAAGTAAATAGAGATTTTCATTCTATTTACGTATGACTTTCACAATGCGTGGACGACTTGACTTGGCAGCTTCCCACAGCTTCTTTAATTTCATTTTCTACAGAACGAACACACACGAACACGAAATAATCCCCAGACAGATAATAAGCATCTTTTTGCCTTTCAACTGGCGCTTTCACAAAGAGCCCAGCGGAAAAGAAGAAAAAAATAAAGAAAAAATCGCTTAAGCTCATTAGTTAATATCCAATTTATAAAAGGAGAAGCAGCAACATCAATCAAAAGTGACGAAAAATAAATGGGAAAAACTTAAACAGAAGCAGGAAAAACAAACACGAATTTCATTTTACTTGTAAAACATTTTCGAAACGGCGCGCGACAAATTCGAAAACAAAAGTCGAAATCCGCTTGCGACATACATATATATATATTTATATAGATATATATAATCTTTATCTATGTGCTGTGAGAGATTGCAACTGACAACGGTTCGAATTGCTGTGGATTGGGGCTGGGGAAATGGGGATTCTGTTGACACTTGGCTGCCCCAAGATTGCGAAACGTGCGAAAAAGCATGCACACTAATGCGAGTGTGCGTAAATGTGTGTGTCGTGTGTGTGAGTGTGTGCGTGTGTGTGGAGTTGCCTCAATTGTAGCCAAGCCAAAAATGCCTTAGCACAAAGTCAATATGTGCAATGGAAAACATACTCATGACTACAAGATACCCTGTGCTTAATTAATATATAGATTTTTGTTTTGTTTTTACAAAAGTAATTAACAAAAAATAGCAACAATTTTTTAATTAAAGTTTATAATAATTACATATATTGAAGGATATTTTTATGTATTTTTGTTTTCAAAATTTTAATAATTTTTCAGATTTCATTTAAATTCTAGGCTTTTCCAAAAGTTATTGCTTGTTTAATTTGAAGGACTGGAAGTTTATTACTATTTCATTGAACACAACTGAATATATACATAAAATTGATGTAAGAGTTACCCATTCTTTACAAAACATATATAGAATTAATTGTGTTTTTTTGTTTATAGGATTTAAAGGCTGTAAAAGAAGTTCCTTAAAGAATTTTCTTAAAAGCATTCCCTGTGTTTACTAAGCAGCTTTAGCTTATTAGAAAAAATGTATTTTAATATTATATATATAAGATATAGCATATAATTTATATACATTATTTATATAGTTAAAAAAAACATAATTTCTGCATTAAAGAAAGTACTTAACGTTATATTATAAATATTTCCTTTTTAATACATTCTGAATAAGCTTAAAATTTCAAAAACTTTATTTCGATTAAGAAACTTAAATATTTAAACTCGACTTTAAATATTTCCATATAATTATTTTTTCTACCCGCTATACACATAGTCTGCCCAATTGAACACATCCATTCTATAGCCTTTTTTACAGGGTATTAACAGTAAACATGGCAAGCGACAGCAGACAATAGAAAACTGCACTGTCAGGGACAGAGATGCCAACTGCAGCAACAGCAGCAGCAGCAGCAGAGGAGACTCTGCGTTGATTGCGTAAATGCCTCACGTGACGCATGTGGCATTATGCGAGTGGTCATTGTTAATTGTCTTCCTGCCACGCCCCCCAGCCGCCCCCTACTCGCTGTTCCTTTGCAGTTAAGTTGTTGGCTGTGACAAATTCATGATTTGTCATCAATTCCTATGCGTGCAGTTGTTTCCTTTACTAGCAAAGTATTCCTGCCCCTCCCCTCCTCACCTGCCTGTTTTTCCCCTCAGTTTTTGTATGCAATAATTTTCCATATGTTGGGCAATTTGTTTTCACGCTCACATAAATTGCTGTTGACTTTTTCCTTCGCCACGTGGTCTGTTTTTTTTTCTAGTTGTCTGTTTTTTATAGTATCATATGATGATAATGCTGATGGCAGCTCCTCGGCTGTTCCTTGCCGCGTTCGACACTTAAAATACCATCAAAAAAGTTGCATTATACCCGTGGGACTCTTCACAATGCTCATAAGTAATGGATACTCTAATCTTAACTTAGGTATATATATAAAAACACAAAATTTAAGATTAACATAAATTGGGGTCACTTGCTGTTAATTGCATATTAATGCGTCGCATTTGCCATCAATTTTGATGCGATGTGTGAAATAAGAAAAGAAAAATCTATAGAAAACAAATACACAAAAACTTTTAATTTAAAATTTTTTTTAAAGTTTTAAGTGTAAGATTCTGTATAAAAGCTGAAATGAATATATTAATACATTTATAAACATATGGATTAAATTAATATGACATCAAAGGTAAACTTTGCCCCTTTGCTATATTCTTTATAAATATTATATAAAAAAAAATATATAAAAAATATAAAAAAAATATATATATATATATAAAAAATAAATTATATAAAAATAAATATTATATAAATTTAAGCCCCAATATTTATTTATATGCCCCATTCTGACAGTAAATTGAAAAAACTTATCTGTTAAAAATCCAAAGAGAACTTGTTCTTCCACAAAGGAAGCATAAAAATTCTATGAATATAAAACTTATGTACGGATAATATTTAAAGCTCTCTTCCAAATCCACATTAATCTTGTTCTTCCACCAAGTAAATATAAAACTTATGTAAATACAAACACTTTAAAGTATTTATTTCACACCTTAAGCTCTTCAATATTTGCTCAAAGTTCCTCCGAAAACAAAACAAATTCTTCAGCTAAACTTTAATCAACCTTTTCGAGCGCAAACAAACTTTAACTTGAGTTTAACCCAACACTATTTATATTGAAATTATTAAAGTTCGCAGCTAAAAACAATATTTTTGTTAACGCTTTTAGCTTGCGCAAACAACTTTTGGCCCTTTTCAAAATATGGCCAGCCGCCTTCGCCTGCGTCTTCGGGCCGTCGCTTTAGCCAAGCTAATAAACAATTTACATTGGCCACAACGACTTGGGTCGAAAGTTTATGGCCGCCAACTTTGCACTAAAAACTAACTTCATTATAATTTCAAATTTCTACGCGCGGAATCACAAGTTGTATTTTCCCTGCACTCGTAATTACTGTGCAGGAGGCAATATACTATAAACCTGCATAAATTTCAAATGCAAATTGCAACTTTTTTTTCTGCTTTTCCTAAGGTTTCCTTTTTCATTTTTTTTCTTTTTTTTTTTTTTGGGTGGCATGGAAATTATATGGCCAAATGGAAGGTTGGAAAGCGGCACTTAAATTTCCGCAACCACAGACTGTGTGTGTTTGCTTCTGTGAAATGCTAATTGACATCACAAATGCAAAATTGACAAATTGCAACTGAAATTGCATTTCAATTGATTTTAGTTAGCACTTAAATTGGGCGCTATTCCCAATTGAATTAAAGGATTTTTTCATGACCATGGGATTTATAAACCAATATGTTTTGCATTTCGAGTTGAATATAAATGCAATACACAAAAATAGGGTACGGATTATTAAACAGCTTGACAATTAGTCTAATGAAGCAAATTAAATGTTATTTACATTTAAAGGAAGTGCGTTAAAATTAATAAAAGCAAAATAGTTAACCTAATTTTAAGAGCTGAATGGAAAATTCATGTATTATAAACTGATACATATAATGGAAAGGTTTCATAGCAAAGTTGTATTTATTTATCAATTAGTAACAAACTTACACATTAATATTAATATTAATATAAAAAAAAATATGTTAAAAAAAAAACATAATCAACTTTAGCTTTTCACTTTTAAAAAAACTCATTTATGAAAGTATTTCCTTAATTAAAATTTAATAAACAAAATGAAGTTGATCTCAATAAAAATCACCCTGTACAATTAATCCCCACTTATAAGCCATAAAGAGCACCTTTAATTATAAATTAAATGAACATTGACTGGAGTACGCAATTTAATACATGTAAATTGAAGTCATGCCTAATTTGGGGCAGAACATTTCAATTTTATACCCAAAAAAAACACAAAACAAAGCTGACAAATTAACGCTCCAAGCCAAACAATTAATAACGTTATCAAAAAAAAAATGGAAAGCTTAAAAAACAAAACAAAGTCAAGAAAAAAAAAAGAAATGTCAACTCTTAAAAATAATTTTTTATTGAAACGTGCCCGTTGAGTTTTTTCAATGAAATTCGTTACAACGTTGAATGCAAATATGAAAACAAAGATTTATTGTTTTTCATTAGAATGCGTTAAGCCTAAGCCATATTTTATAGATAGTTTTTGCCAATTTTTTAGGTCGCCTTTTATAACTATTGTTAACAGTCATTTATCACGTGCGAATGTCAGAAAGAATTCCTATGACATATTTAAAAAATCGAATTCAATTAACAGATGCAAGATTAATGGAAAGGTGCAAATATAAATAAAATAATAATAAAATAATTGGATTGTTATAAAAAAAAGGATTTTAAAAAGTAACTTTAGCTTTTTGTTAAATAAATATAATAATAATGTTTAATATAAGCTCAAGCATTATAAATCTCATGTTGTACTAAACATGTTCAGATCATAAAACGTAAATAACTTTTATGGCCTTTTGCAGACATTTTGTATAACAACGTTTTCGAGTTATGAGCAATTGACGCGACTTCAAATGTGGCTCATAAATATATATGTATTACATATATATACATATATATATACTCGTAAGCTCGTTGTGAATTTATTTTTGTTCACCCAAAAAACACATTTACAGCTCGGCCATAAATAAAGCGACGCTCATTGATTAGCGTATAAATATTCACACACGATATCCAAACTGGAGACTTGAACACTCGTTTTTATTGGACTCAGCTGTCGATTGGGAAGCTGGCGACATTCTGGCCACAAGTTCAGGGTCAACACATACTTAAATTAAGCACATACACACATGTTTTATATATCCAAATTTACATTTGGATAAATGCGGTTTTCTAGCTTGAATTATTTAAATAGTTTGCCTTATTTTACGCTAAAGTTTTTTTTGAAACTCTTTTGTTGATTTTTCACGTACGAATTACAAGCGTAAATAGAACTTCAAATTTCCGTTTAGTTTCAGGTTTGGGTTCAAGTTTATCCTGTGGCCAAAGTTTTCAGTTTTGCGTATTACGGAATAAACTTTTTTGGCACTTTCAATTGCCAACAATCGTTTAACTTTTAACTCATTGGTTGTGCAAACAATTAAATTTCAGCATGACGATTGTGAAAGTGAGTATAAGACTAGAAAACACCCTGTTTAGGTGGTAATCAAAGATTTTATGCAAGCATAATTTAATATATAAAGAATAATATTATAGATATTTATTGCCTTTTTAATATTTTCTGTTAATCTCTGCATTATTTTTATGTACACTCTAACAGCTTCAAACGCTTTTCCCAACCTTTCTTTAATTTACAGGGTATCAACACATTACTTATGCCCATCCGTTCCGCTTGCTAACTGTTGCCATTTACATTCATAATTTTGCGCCTTATAAATATTTGCCAGCTTGTTATATAAAGCGCTTTATCCGTTATTCAAATCGAGTGAAATTTTAACCTTTCTATAGCTAATTTTAACCTTTCGTACGCACACAACAAAAATTACGTAATTCGTTCAAATTCACACAAATTCAAATAAATTTTAATAGATTTTCTTTACACACTTAAAAAATCAATTTATGCTCTATTTGTGAGGCTATTTTTATAAACATTTCCGCTGGCGAAGCTTCCGTTGATATCAAAAGCAAAACCAATAAATGTTCTTCATAGAAAAGACAGCAAAATTTAAAGAGCTCATTGATCAGGTTAATCAACTTAAATGAAGATATTGATCAAGATTAGCTTGTTAAAAGAAATATTTTTTAAATATTCGTTCATTAGCTTAAAATGTTTTCAGTTTCAACGAATTATCTTCTTTTTTTTTGCTCCATAAATTCTTAGCTGGTACACAAATTTATCCGCAGCTGGGAGCTAATTTAATATTTATAAACATTATAAGTAAATTTATAAATTCGCCAGGCCGCAAAATTATGTATACAAAATTTCACATTAATAATGTAAACAAGAGGTGCAAAAAAAGATACAAAAACAAAAAAAACAAATTCAAAGAGCTGACGTAGGCCGAAAGGGGCGGGGTCAGGGGGCGTGGCAGGGCGCACTTGAATTGAATCGAATATTGGTAGCTGCTTTTCAACCTTTTGGTCGAAAAAAAAACCCGTTTGCCATTTGTTTTTTTTTTTTTTTGTTATGTTTTTACCTTTTTTCCAGCTCAACGCTATTAAAAACAAACGCCGCGGGTTCAACAAATAGGGGGGCGGTGTTCATGTTAGCGGGGCTTTACTGTCGTAAGAGTGCAAAATTAAAAACAGAAAAAATATGTTGTGCGTTGGGCTTGTTACGGTTTCTAAATTTTGAACGCATTCGCCCGCTGGGCGGAGTTTTTTTTTTATTTTTTGGGGAAACGACTAAAGCACTAAAAAAACCAACTAAAAATGTTGCATAATCAAAAATTAAGTTAAAGACAACAGCGGAAAAAATATGTGTATTTAGCGGGGTAAAAAAAAGAACTGGTTGTATTTTTAATTACAACAACGCGCTTGCATTTTTTTTTATTTGTGGGCGTTTAAATAGTTTGCTGTGTGATAAAAATGCAGATACCCAGCACAAGTGGGGTATGACAGACGGTAGCTTTTAAAAAACCCCTTTTTTAATCACTTATCTTTTAATAGCAAATAAGTTCTGGTATTTAAGTCTTTTTTGAGCTCTAAAGACATCCACTTTAAATAAATAAAATAAATAAAACAAAATAAAATTGTTTCTTAATTTCACAAATTGGTCTAAACAAAAACCCAATAACAACATATATCAATAATGATAGTACCAATTAAACTTTTTATTATATTTAAGTCTTTTGATTAGATAGTCTAGCAAGAATTTGCAATAGGAATCTCAGATAACAAAGCAACTGTTAAAGAGGTATTCCATTTTTTTTAGCTTTTTTATTGATGTTTTCAGCTGATAGCATTTTAAATAGAGAAAGCGTATATAATACTCTTGATTACATATTTTTCTAAGGGAATTATAAACTTTGCCTAACCTGAGCTAACTTTAGTTAAGCTAACTATAGATTGTTTTTACTAACTTAACAATATGAAAAATTAGTAAAGAAAGCATAAAGTTAAGCAATTTCAAACAATTTTAATACATTTAATTCGAACTTATTTATATTCAACCTAGTATAACAAAACCTAATCTAAGCAAACTAAGTTTAAACACATCTAAATCCAACTTAAGCTTGGAAGCCCAATTAAACCCAACCACAATGTACTCAGTTTCTAAATAAAAACAATTAACAGCACAAATATCAAGTGCTTAAATCTTAAGGCAAATTAATCTGTATATTTTTAGTATATTTTTTAACATATTCTTTTAGCAACATTAAATATATTATTTCCATCAATCAAAAATTGCAATAATTTATTAATGAAATTATTTTTTTCTTTTATGTCTTCCTCATCCATATTTTACAGCGCATCTTTGTGTCGATCATATAAATTAAATACTTGCTTTTCTCTTATTTTGCCTGGTTGGAATCGTTTGCATGCATTTTATCTGTGTGGAACGTGTTGACAGTTCTCGTGACACTTGTCAAAACAGCGCTACGAGTATTTGGCCCGGGTCCGGGTCTGGATCCGTGGCCGTGCCCGGGTCTGCAATTGATTTACAGCAGAAAACAACCAACAACAAAAACTGAAAAACTGAAGAAGAAAACATTTGCTGCATGTGGCAGCAGAGACATCTGTGGCAACTTCTTCTGCGGCTCGTTAATAGATAACTTTATTAGCATTGAATGGTTTTTGTCAGCGACGTCAACTTTTCCCAATTGAATTTATGATGGGCAACTTTTTATTATTAATAACCCCCCGCGAATGCCATTTAATGGTTAGTTTGGCAGCAGTCATGATCATTAACATTAAATTGACAGCATCATGCAAAGGTCAAAGTCATAAAAACAAAGAAACAAACATAGTTATTTATTTATGTGTACACCTAACGATAACATAAAAAAAAATATATATATAATATTTTTTTTTGTGATTTATGAAAAATATTTGTTATTTAAGGTTAAATTAAAGGGCGAAACCTAAACTTTACTTTAATTGAAGTTGTTATTATTGTTATTATAACAAACTAAATTAAAAAATTTAAAAACTTTTATATCATAATTTTATCATAATTTAAGCTTCAAAAATCTTTGTTCTTGTTAAATATTTTTCTCCTAGCTTCTCTTTAATCTCTATATTTCCCAGGCTTTATTCTGCACTTTACAAATGTCTTCTGCAAATCTCATTTAAATCTCAAGACTTTTTTCTTAACTTGTTTACATTATAATCATGTGAAAAATCTTTTTAAGAATTTCATTTTTCCCACACGCTTATTTTCCTTATTTAAGTTTTTGTTTACTTCACTTTGTTTAAATCAGATAAAATTTAGTTAATCACTGTGAATTGTTAATACTTTAATTATGTGAGACTTTCTTGAGTATATAAGCAGAATAGTTTATGAATTGTTTGAAAAACTTTTTTTAAAGTTAAGAATAAATTAATTTTATGTAAAATGCTGTCAAAATTGTGTCTAAACTTTTTTAACAAAAATTTTCTTTTAGCTTTCAATTTTAAACTGAACTTTTCTCTCAGTGTACAGCTACATTCTCTTATCTGTATGACCATCGCATAAGCGTCTTATTTTCATTACTTAGCAAAAAACAAAAAAGCAAAAAACACAAAAAATAAATATTGGGTGTAAAAAAATGTTCACAGACTCGTGTTAATGAATCCGCTTACAAGGCATAAATATTTTTAGCTGGATTAGTGATAATTTTTCTTCATTTTTTTCGTGGCTAATGCTCAACGCTTAACTTTAAAGACAGCTTCGGATTTTCATGCACTTAATTATTTCAAGTTAAAATCAATATTTGTACATTTATTTTTGGGTTCTTCGCTTTTGTGTTTCTTCGTGTTTCTTAATTGCTCGCAGTTCTGTTTCTTGCGTTGACCTTGTTCAAATTTATGGCTTTTAACATGCCCATCCGTATCGCAATTTGTAGCTGCCCCTGTTTATCTAAGAACTAACACGTTGTGACTCCCCCCCAGAACTTCAGACCCCTTCGACCCGAAACCAGCCCTAAAAACACAGCAATTAGTGTTTTTTCTTCGGCCTTTGTCCACATTTATGTTTCCGTCTCGACAAAGCTCTGGACTTTAATTATATTTGCTTTTTGTGGTCAGTTTTTGCTTTTGGACACATGTTGAAATCAAATTTGGAAATATTTCGAGCAGAATACATAAATTGATAAAAGATCTTTGATTTTGTTGGTTAGTTTAGAAATAGAGAACTTTTGGCAAATGTCGAAATGCAAATGATAACTGAATGGGAATGAGAATGGAGAGACATCAGTTTCAACTAAGAGAAATTAATAAAAAACCTATACTTTATAATAATTAAAAAGACGAAAACTTTAAGCTTTAAATTGAAAATCAAAGCAACCTGCACTTAAAATACAATACATAATTTCTTTGATTTAGTAAAAAATGAAAAATAATTTAATTAAATTCAGATTTAGAAAGAGACAAATAAAAGTCTTTGACTTGGTTCACTAAGCACAAAAAATATTTCATTTTCAGATAAATTTAATATAAAATTTCAGATTAGGTCATTTAAAACTTGTAAGTAAATAAATTAAGTAAATATTTGCTTATTTTAATATTGTTAGCATTATTTTTTTTATCACGCTATAATAAATAAAATAATTTTCTGTATGTAACGAAAGTTTAATCAATTATTAACATACAAAAAACAGATTAAAAATTGTTTGATAATATTTACTATTTAAATGAATATTGTAACTTTTAGATTGGTTTTTAATGTAAAGTTTGCAGTTATGATTTGATTATGGGATTATTTATTCCTTACTTAATTACTTTCTCATATTTTATTGAATACCTAAGTTGTCTGATTATGATATTTGTGTTTATAAGACAACAAATTCTTATCAAATGCATTGTATGCACTTTCAGACTTGTGTCTTGGTTATCTCATCTCATGACTTGAGGTCAAGCTGTGAATATTAGCTCATGTTTGAGTCATAAACAAAATCAGTACAATATATAGTAGATATTGTGTTAGGCAGCGTGTGCCATTGTTTTTCAAGCTAAGCTCTAGCTAATACCTATAATATATAAATGATATCATAATCAAGAGTGTTTAAACTGTTCCCTAATGGAAAAAAAAGCTAACTGCTTTGGGTAATTAAAATTCTGCACATATGTTAAAGCCCAGCATAAATTTGTCAAGAATAATTCATATAATAAAATATAACATTAAATTTATATATGAAATAACAATATGTAAAGCTTTATTAGAGCTGATAATGTGTTCAACATGTTTCTCATGCGGACTGTGAAATATTTGAAGCTTGAAATTCGCAGTTACCACGCGGTATCCAACAGATAAATAGATACAGATACATTTACACACACACTGTTTAGCTTTTGAGCTTGGGCGTTTTTCACACACTCGAAATGGCAAAAGCACACTTCAAGATACATTCACACCCATTCACAGTTGTAGTAGCAACTGTTGTTGTTGTTGTTGTTGTTGTTGTTGTTGTTGGGTTTTTGTTTTGTTGTTTTGTGAGATATCTTCTCAAATGTGACACACACACTAATTACACAAGTGTGTGTAATTGGCGGCTGCTTTGCGTTTGTTGTTCTTGTGGTTTTCAGCAACAACAACAACAACAATAATTAAATAGCATTGAATATTTGCATCTTCAGAGAGATACGCAGTTTATAAAATGTTGTCTATTATTTTTGTTGATATTCTACCTAATTTATTTATAAATTGAACTGCTTTTTGGTTTGTTGCTGCGCCTTTTTGATAAATATTTTAATGCCAAACACGTTGGGCGCCGCCGTGACAGTAACATTAACATTAGATAACAAATAGTTTAATTTGACAAGTATTTTTATATTTTTGGTTTATTTGTTGCACAACATTTTATATATTCTATGCACATCTGGCAATGTCGTGACAATACAATGGTAATAACCCAATAAATATAAGCAGACATAAATTGAATTCTCAAAGATATATTAAAGCTTAAGTTTCTTGCAAAAATAAGTTTTTAATAATAAGATTCAGTTATTTAATAAATAAATAAGAGTACTTTAAGCAATGTGAAAACGCTTTCAGTGCAAAGCTGTTTAACAAACTGTAAAAACTCAACTAAAAAAAATATCAACAATATTTTAAATTTATTTATCCACATGTGAAATATTTAACAATTATTTTGGGCAAACAGCTAACAAAATGTTGTCTGTCAAAATAGTTTAAATAAAAACAAATGATGCATAAGACCCAAATTTATTTGCTTAACATGTTAAAGTGATTGTCAACTGTAACAAAAACATTCAGTTAACTTAATAAGTTTTCCCTTACATGTCACTTTGCTAATTTCAACTTTTCCCAGCTAGTTAAACGAACAGCATACTAGACTTAGGCAAAAAAAAAACCCAATGCATCTTTCAAATGCATTAAAATAATATATATAAAATGCTTTTATCTAATAAATTCTGATGGCATGCATAAAAATACGAAACAAAAAACAAAAAATGCATAACTTGTTATCGTCCAGATAGAAAAAGATAAAGAGAGAGAGGGAGAGAGAGAGAGAACGTGAGTGTGAGCGGGGTGGCAACAGCTCATATAAGATTTACGACTAATTTGCGGTTTTGCATTGTTATTATTGTTGACTGCACACATTGAAATTATCATTGTGTTTATATTATATACTTTTAGCCACGTTTTTAGATGTTGCAATTCAATTGAGTATATAAAATAAAAAACGTTTTGCACAAAAGTTAAATAAATATATATATATATATAATAGAGCCAACAACGAGGGTCGTCTTGCAATTAAATTAATTGAGCATTTGCTCTGCTTTTTTAAGCTATTTTTTATACAGCTTAGCCGGCAACAAAAACAGCAACAAAAAGTCAAAGTTCAATGGTATTAAATTTTTTGCAAATTTCGTGTGGCTTTACTGTTGCTATCTCCCTTGCTCTCCCTGTGTCGGTTTTACTGTTATTTGTCGTCTTTTGTATTAATTTGTATAATACGCATACGCCCCCTCGGCCGGAACGAAACGGGGTCTAAATAAATGTTGAGCTCAACTCATGTGAGTTTCGTTTTTAATGCCAGAAAAGAAATTACTCTGAAATTAAGCTTAACGCACACACGCACACAAGCCCCTAGGCCAAACACGCCCCCCCCCCTCAAACGCCCCCTTTCCCCCTCCCCTTAATACACACGACACGGGTCCAATAAATTGTTCGCTTTGCTTAGTTTCCTTCTCTTTCTAGTTGAATTTGACTTTTGGGTACAACTTTTGTTGTTGATGTTTATTTTTGGGGTTTAAAGTTCGTCGTTTGTCAGCCACATATTGAAGTCTATTTGTTGGCCCAGTGCGGTTAATTTGTTTATGTTTAACATTCACATATTTACATAGAGTTTCAGCCAACAACACATGCAAAAGTCATGACGTCATGATGTCACCTTAGCTGCGTAAATAATTAAGCATGGCCTAATTAGAAACTGTTGCCAAGCCCCCGTTGGACTATCAAAAACAATTTCTAGGTTAATTCCTTAAAGTTACTTTGTGTGAGAAAATTAGGGATTTGAATACGCAACTGGAAAGAATTTAAAAAAATATTAAAAATAACAGAAGTAAACTATTTGTTTCTCATTCTATTGCAAAAAAAGAAGTAAAACCTTTTTAAATATTTGCACATGATCGACAAAAATAATCCGTTTAACTTACAATAAAAAAAAAGTGTCCTCACAACTTAACAAACATTCTCTAATTTTTAAACTTACAACAATCTAAAGTCCAAGTTTATGTAAAAACCTTTTCAGAATTATAAGTGTATAAAATTCAATGTTAAAATAAACAAAGTTCCATATCAAAAAATTAACACACAACTCACATAAGATTTTAATTGAATCTGTTTGCTTTTAGTATTAATTGCTTTAACATAAATGCCAATTGTATATTTAAATAATCATTATGCTCCACAGCCTCTAGGTCTTAGATTCCAGTTGGGAGCAACAATTTAATAGCCTTTATTCACAAAACACGTAACTGACCCTGAACTCAATTTGGTTTTTTTAATGTACATTCTAGTCGCATTTTAAACATATATACATACATATATATATATATGGAGTGGAGACTTTATCGCTCACAGGTGAACGATGGCTATTAACTGTGAATTCGATAGCCTTATAAAAAATACAGAATGTGGAACACAAGAAATCAATCAATGGGCCCAGCTGATAAGGAGCAGCAAACGCTTTGATAAACTTGGCATCCAGCTGATAAGCAGATAAGATACTTGGCAACAACAAAAATATGCTAACAAGATGCTAGGAAAAACCTTTAGAAAAAAGCGTGTGTTTTTATTTTGTAATCCCATTTAAAGCAGATTGGAATAGAAACTTTAGAGATTGGGAGTAGACAGCTAAACTTTCGTACAAATTGCAATTGCAAACTTTGTTTTTTGCTTTTTTTGCACAAAAGTTGAGCCACAAACAAAAGATGAAAGAAATAAAAATTGAATGGAAAGAAAACTGAAAATTGACTGAATTCAGGCTGAATGGAAACGAGTTATTTAATCTAAAATTATAAGGATAATTAATATAATTCTTTTCTCTGTATCAAAAATATACTTTAACAAAAACAAAATTTAGCAGAAGCTGAGTTAAAAAGCTAAAAATAAATAAAATATAAATATTCCTTTACGTATATTCCAAAGGGAGATCCAAAAGACTTTTAAAAAGATATCTTCTTTAAATATTTAAATTTTAAATTAAATTTTATAATACGAAATTGTTTTTTATGTATAGAAAGTTTTAGGGTGATTTTATTTATTTTTTTGATGCAACTTAATAAAATACTAAACATAAAATAAAGTATTTTTTGCAATGTAAGATTTTGAATACTTTAAAAGTTTCAATGAAATGATTTGTGTTATGCTTGAAGTTGTAAGAAAAATAATATTTTAAAGTAGTGTAATATTGGACTTTAAATTTGTTTTATTTTTTAATATATTTTATCAAATTTTAAAATCAAATATAAAATGTATCAAAAATTTTGTAGTAAGCTGCTTGAGTATTAGCCAAAGTCAAGAGTTTGATATATCTTATGGTTCCCTTTTTTTCATTCTTACTGTTAACTTGTTGACTTACCGTTTGACAAGCACTGGCTGCAAACGCTTTGCTGCTGATGCTGCAGTCGGCGATGTGGGCGACTGCGGCTTGGAGAGACGCGCAAAGACGCTGACGTTGGCGCCAACTGAGCCTTTATCCTGTGGCTGCCGCGTTGACGCCGACGTTGACCTGCCGCTGACTGCGACGCTCCGCTTAACAGTGGGCGTGCCAGCCGGCGAGCGTCGCACAGTGGGACTAATGCGCGGACTGCCGCCGCTGGAGGCGCTGCTGCCGCCGCCGTTGGGCGTGGCGACCATTTGACGTGTGGTCGAAACTTTTGATTTTACATCATTATAATTGGTTTTGATCGTTGACTTATTGCTCGCGATCTTATGCATAACGGCATCCCATTTGTTGGGCGTATGCGATTTGCGCACAGCGGGCGCTTTAACACTAAGCGGCGATCTTTTGCTACTGTTGCTTTTATTGCCGTTGCTGTTGTTGCTGTTGTTATTTGGTGTGCTCGACTTGGGCGAAGTTGGGACAAGTGAGGAACTGCTGCTGTTCAAATTGTCAACGGTGCCGAGCGAACTGAGCGACGATGCGTGCGGACGCGGCGAATGTGCGCGCTGTACTGAAGATCTATCGCGTTGCGTTTGCTGTTCGTTGCCGCTGAAAGCTTCGTCGCAAAAGCTTTTTGCGCTGCCGCCGTCGACGCTGCAGTACGAAGTTCGATTTGAGAGAGTCGTCGCTGCCGACGACGAAGAGAGCGGACGCGGCTGAGAGAGTTGCTGCTGAGAGAGTTGCTGCTGCTGCTGCTGCTGCTGTTGTTGTTGTTGTTGGTGCTGCGCTTGACCTTGAGCTTTGCGCATGGTCTGAGTGGACTCGTCAGGCGACATGTCCACATCCATTTCGATGTCCACGTCAAGCTCGGGCAGACGCATTTCCTCGTCGCAGCGATTCTCGACGTCGGTGAATATGCCCGAGGATTCCATGCACGAATCCTCCAGCTGCAGCGGCACCGATGCACTTGGCTGCATCGTAGGTCCGTAGAGCTGACCGTCAATGACCTGAGCACGACGATCGCCGCGTTGCAGGACATCGTCCGCATCGGATTCGGTAAAGAAATCGGAGTCAGTCATCGGATCCTGGCGTCGCATGGGCGCCGGCGCCGCTGCCGGCAGGGGCGGAAAGCTGGGCTGGCGACTGACGCGACCGGGCTGCGGTCCATTGCTGGGCGAATGGTCGCAGGCGCCGCGCGAAGCGGGACGCGACATTTCGCCGTCACCCTGATAGCCGGTGTCCAAACTGGTCACGCTGGTGACGCTGGTGATGAAACTGTTGCTCAGCTTCGCGGCGGGTGCAGCAACGGACGAGGATGAGCTGCAGGCGCCGACGGCGACGGCGGCGGCAGCGGGCGCAGTTGCGTTAAGATTTGCAGCTGCTGCAGGCGTTGCGATGGCTGCAACCAGCTGCGGCTCAATGGGATCCAGAGGCAGTTCCTCCGGCGATGGGGTTTGCTCCAAGCGCAGCTGCTGCTGCAGCAAATGTTGCTGCAGTTGCAGTTGTTGTTGCTGCTGTTGTTGCTGCTGCTGCTGTTGTTGTTGTTGTTGTTGTTGTTGGTGGGCAGCTGCTGCGACTAGTTGCAGCTCCAAATGATGACTAAGATTAGCAGTGTTGTTGTTGTTGTTGTTGTTGTTGTGCTGCGAGGATGAGTCAAGGAACTCCTTCATTTGATCAGGCGTCAAGATGCCCAAGCTCTCGTCGAGATCGAAACTGTGCTGTTTCTTGAGCAGCTGCTGCTGCATCAGCTGCAACTGTTGCTGCGACGTGGACAACGAGCTATTGACCAGCTCAATGGACGCGTCCAGCGTCGTCTCCTGCAGTTCCAGTCCAAAGCTGTAACGCGTTCGCGGCGTTCGCAGCTGCAGCGCCGTCAACGTTCCGTCCAGCTGCAGCTCGGCGTCCGGAGTGCGCGTCGGCAGGACGAGATCGCTGCGAGCGGCTTTCAGCAGCGGCGACAACAGATGCACTGGAACCGGCGTCTGCTGATAGCCGCGTGCGTCGTGCGGCGTCGTCGTCGCCGACTGCGGCGTCAGACAGACCAGCGAATGCGGCACCAACGAACGGCGTCCGACCTGCGGCAGGTGCCGCGGCGGCGTCTGCTCGAGAAACTCGCGCGTTAGGTTCAGCAGCTGAATGTGCCGAGCTGGAGATTGCAGACCGCTAATGTCCACCAGACGATCAGTGTTTATAGTGGAATTGAGCGGCAGTTTCATGTGACTCTTGTCCGGCGCCAGCGCCGTCAAGGTGACATCCAGTTCCGAGTTATTCAGCTCCATTTCCATGTTGGACAATTCGCATTTGGCGCCGCTGAGCAGATCGAGTCCGGCTGGCATGGACATGTGCTCCAGCAGCGGCAACTGATCCATGCTCTTGGTCAGATCGAGTGTTTGATTCAGATTCGAGGCTTTCTCACTTATCACGGGTCGCGTGCGATCCGCGCGAGAGCTGCAGATGAGTTGGGTGGCATCCAAGTGGGCATCGCTGGGCGCGATTAGGTGGCGTGTCGTGGCCAGCAGCTGTGTGGCATCGGCCGCTTCGTTAATGGAATCGCTGATCACGGGCCGCGTGCGATCCGCGGACTCACTGCGTCCACCTATAACGGGCCTGGTGCGATTCACAGGCTCCGCACAGATCTGTGTTTTATCGGCATCCAGTTCGGGCTCCACGACGGATCGTGTGCGATTTAAGGGCGAGCTGTTCATGCTGCTGCTGTCCATGTCCAGGGTGCGTCCAAAGCCAACGTTCGAGAGACGCGTGCTCTCCAAACGCATTCGATTCGGAGTGGGCGTCAATTGGGCGTCCAATTGTTGTTGCTCTTGTTGCTGCTGCGAATCCTCCTCATCGCATACAAAAGTCTCGGAGCGCATTAACGGCATGGGCGTGCTGCTTGTTAGGGCAAGGGAATGTTGCTGCTGATGTTGCTGCTGCTGCTGCTGCTGCGGCTGCTGCTGATGCCTTTGCTGCAATTGTTGCCTCTGCTGCTGCTGTCCTCGCAGCTGTTGCTGCTGCGGCTGTCCCTGCTTGGCAGCTGGCAGCGGCGTTTGCGGCAACGAGCTCGTCATCAGATTGCCACCAGCTGTTCCGGCCGTCAAGCCGCCCACGCTGCCGCCCATCATTTTGCCCTGGCCAAAATACTTTTTGAGCACGTTACTCGTGCGTTTGCTAATCAAATTAACGGCATTATTGAGGCCCGAGCCGGAGGCGCTCTTCTTGATGCTCTGGCCCAAATCGTGCAACGGCGCCGCCGTCGGATGATACGAGCTAATGGGACGTCCTTTAACGGTATTCGCATTGGCCGGCAATGCGGGCGTACGAAAGATTTGTGTGCTCGACTTCAGCGCGGTGGGCGGGCGAATGTGGGAGGTGCTGCTGCTGCTGCTGCTGCAGTGGGTGGTGATGCTGCCGCTGCTGCTGATGCCACCGAAACTGCCCGGCGCTGGAATGCGCGAGATGCCGTCCAGGCGAGGAATGCGAGTTGTCGCTGAATCCTGCAAGCAAATGAAGGTAGAAAGCACAAAGATTAATAACTAAATCCAAGAGAACAAGAAGATTATAAAGGTGCCATACAATAGATAATTATAATAAAAACTAATATATAATAATAAATAATAAAATGTAATACAAAGTGTTAATAAATAATAATAAACAACAGTAAATAATAATAAATAGTAATAAATAATAAAAAATAATAATAAATAATAATGAATACTAATAAAAAATAATTATAAATATTAATAAATAATAAGTAATTAAAAATAATGAAAAATAATAAAATGTAATAAAAAGTGATAAATAATAATAAATAACAGTAAATAATAACAAATAGTAATAAATAATAAATAATAATGAATAATAATAATAAAAAGTAATTATAAATAATAAATTAAATATAATATTTTTTTTTTATTTTTCCCTTGATGTAAAACTTAATTAAGAATAGGCATCAAAAAACGTATTTTAATAATAAATAATTAAAAAAACTATGTTTTATGCCAAATTTATATATTTTGCATTTATAATAATAGATTTTATACCTTAAGCACTTTGAAATTTAATAAAAAGGATGAAATATTTAAACCCATTTAGTATTTCAGATTATTTTTTTTTATGAAATTGGAACTTTTGCAATATACATTATTCTGTTCTTAACGCAGAACGAAGTAAAAGCATCTCAGGGTATCTCCTTACTGTTTTAAATATATAATCAACATTTCTGACACTGCATTAAGCTCAAATATAAGACAAGACTATGGCAACAAAGTAAATAAAAAATTGTGCATATAGCAAAGCTTCCAATTAAGGAATATATCTTATTATAAATTGAACAAGTTTTGTCTCTTAATTGAGTTGGCAGCACCTCCCTCCCTCCAACCGCCCCCATTTTTTGGGAGTAGCACAAATCCGGCACAGACCTCAACAGATTGCGACAGCTGTCGACTGACCTCAGACGCCAACTTTTCCCCACTTTCTTCTCGCTTTTTGCCACCCGCGACTGCCAAAAAAAAAGTGCGTAGTTATTTTTCGCCTTGGCGCCAACTGGTCTGCTGCCCCCCACACTCCACCACCCTCATTACCTCCCTCCCGCCCCAATATTTGTTGCCGCATCGCACGTGCTTAGACTTTGTGTTCTCGCTTTTGTTGTTGTTGTTTTTGTTTTATTTTTTGGCAGGCGCCACCCTGTAAAGTAGTTCACTGGGGCGTTTCCACTTGGCACCAGTTCAACGCACTTTAAAACAGGGCCTGACAGGATAAACGAGCGAGAGGGCGGGCAAGGAAGAGGGGGGGGGGGAAGATAACGACAAGCAATCAACATTAGCGGCAGGGGTTGCCTTGCGCTGATGTCATCAGTCTGTTCCATGCAATTCTTGGGCAATAAACAACGTGTGCATGCTCTACAATTAAAACGGTGACCTGACTTACAATACTTACATATGAACATGCTTCAAGTGACATATCTCTTTATATCTATAGTCCTAATATATGACAAAGAAGATCTTTATATATTATATATTCCATATATTTCTTAAAGCTTTGTGATAAAGGAGACCTTGACTTTATTGTATATTTTGTAATATAATTTTATTTATGTTTATTTATCTTTATTTATTTTTATTTATTTATTTATTATATATTATATTATATTTATTTATTAATTTTAAATTTACTCAAGTCTTTTATATGTAATTTGTCAGTTTTATGTATTTTAAGTAATTCACAATTTTATAAAATTCTTTACTTCTGTTTATTTTTATTGTATTTTGTTATAAACAATTATATTTCAATGTTCTTAATTATATTATATTATTTATTTAATTCTATTTGAATAGATACTTCCTAATTTCATTTAACTTTTTATACTTTTATAAGTCAATTCTTTTACAGGGTATCTTTCTAGTCTGTCTTATCCCGTTTAACTATCTCTATACTGTGGGGTTGTTTACTCACAAGCTAAACGCACAGCTAATTGCAGTCTAATATAATTAAATGGGGGCAAGTTTTAGCTTATGCCAAGTTCCTGATGAAATTCGACATGAGTGCGATTTAAATGGGGTATATAAGAGTATATATACTATATGCTATGTACATATATAATTATATCATGTAATTATTTTATTGCAATTAGAAAATAGCGCTGGCTTATAATAAAGCATGTGCGTATGTTTGCATGAAAGGGTGTATAATTATAATAGAAAAGATAATTTTTTAAAAGCTGGAGTAATGGGTGAAAGAGGGGAAGTGGAAGACGATTTAGTTGATAAGGGTTATGCATAGTAAAATGGTGCCAGCTTTGTAAAGGAACATCGCTTTTCTTGCGCAAAGGGAAAATACATAAGTGCTGAACCCTTTTAAAGTCCTTTAAATCAATTTAAGTTGAGAATAATTAAAAAAATTGTCTAAGATTTTTATTTTTGTTTAATTTAATTAATAATTCACAATATTTAGATATTCTTTTACATTTAATGCATGCTCTATAATATATATATATTTTTACTAAACACTTCTTAGAACTTCTTTTTGCTTCTTTCACTTAAAATTCCCCAGTTGTTTAAGCAACATTGTTAGCCAAGTTTCTGTTTGTAAATGAACTCAAGCTCTTAATATTTCTATTTTATGCTTTAACAAGAAATTCACAGCTATTCTCAATGGGCCCAGAAACTTTTGGTCTTATCGTTTAGGGCCGACAACAAAAGTTTTTAGCCACACACACGCACACATCCGTCTATAATAGAGAACAGAGAGAAAGCCGCAATATTAAATGTACCCAAATGCAGTTTACATAGCTGCCTTAATCGAAAATGCAATTTTCGGTGCAGACAAGTTAAACAAGCATAAGGCAAAAGTCTCCCAACCAACCAACCCCCTGTAAAATGTCCTTGAACTTTTTCGCGTGCCATGAAAAACGCTAAAAGTTGCACTGGAAAAACCCAACAGAACCAACAGCTCAATGATTGTTATCAACTGCAAAGTTTGCACCACACGGGGGGCGTTCGCTTGTGTGGGGGGCGTGGCCCAAAGACGACCCCGGCATATTGCTCATTTCGCCAGCAGGATTCACATATGTGGCCCCATAATTATTGCAATATGACACGCAGTGTGGAGCTTTGCCATCGATAAGAACTCGCGGGAATTGCCATAATGAAGGATTTCTCCCAGCGAGCGAAGCTTTATTAATGACAAAGAGATAAAATACATACATATATCCTGCGGGCACTTCGCTGCTATAAATAACTGATTATTCTGTGCAACAGCTGTCTAGCTATTTTCATTTTATAATTGCCACCAAAATATAAAAATTATAAAAATACATTTTATAACCAATTATGTTAATTAAATTGAAAGGTCAATAATTATTCTTTAGAAATGGTTATGCTTGAAAATAATAATTATCAGTTCATTTGGAATTCAAGACCTACGCAGGAGCCAAAAATATTTTAAATACATTTTATATTGGATAATTTTGAGAGCATAATCATATTTTTGCAGACAGCTCAAAAGTATGTAATAGAAATATATATTTATTAGATATTTAATCTATTAATAAAACTAATTGAAAAAGTTTTGTTTCAAACAAAAATTTTAAATTTCTTGAATAGAGCCATTGGAATGTTTTATGTTTTGTTTTCTATAATATTAATATAACACAGTGAGATAAACCTATTATAACACATACATATACTGAAGAGATATATATGAAGATTATAAGACCTACTAAAAATGTATAACATATAAATTTATATTATTTTAAAAGAAGCTTTTGAGAAAATCATTTTAAATAGCTACTCAATCAATATTAAAAGCAAAGCTGCTAATTTATGAATTTCCTTCTATCATCTTCTTTTAATTTGGTCTTAGACTTTATCTTAAATTGCCCAAATTTCCTGCAAATCTTTGCCCTTTAATCAAGACCAAAATGCCAATAGTAAAAAATACAAAGAAATTTGCTTTTCGGGCCACAATATTTGTGGCAACAATGCGACAATATAAAAATATTTGTGCCGACTGCCGAAAAGCGAGCGATGACAAAAAAGAAAAATCGGGAAAAATATGAAAAAACGCAGCACGCAATGAGTAAAAAAGACAGAACGAAAGGAAAAGGAAGGGAAAGGAAAGCAAAGTCAAACACAAAAAGACAAACCAAAAAAAGGAAAAAAAAATAAAGATGAAAAAAACAGAGGGTGGCTTTACTGTGTACAGTGTGCACATGGAGGGGGGCGCACTGTACTCAAAAATTCTGTTATGTGGGTTAAGCGCCAACGCATGTCCTGGCAGCGGAAACGAGGGGCGGTTGAGAGGTAACCGGCAAACGGAACTATATAAAATTTATCGATTTTACATACAACAACAACATCAATAACAATGAAAGCTTCTGTGAGGGGAGGTTGGGTTTTAAGGGTAGCTTTGCCTGGCTATTAACCAGCATTTAAGCGTGGGGACAGTTTCGGGCTAGAACAGTGCATAAATTCAAAGAGTTGCGTTTGTGCAAGGATAATATCCTGTGCATGCATAATTTGCACGGCCAATCGATAGCTCGATTGTCGAGGTTATGAGCGAAAGCCACAATTTATTAACCCTCTGGCTAATGGAAACCATGCCGAGTTTGACATTTGATATGTTCTCTTTGGCAAATCGCACAATTGATTGTTGCGTCGCTATCCATGACCCAATAAAATATTAAATGTCATATTTGATTTGTTAAATGCAATTGTAGAGGAATGTGATTGGAATTGGCAAAGGTAAATTATTTGTAAATATGTAAAAGATTTTTTTAAATCAGCATTAGGCTTTAACCAAACTATATATAATCTCCAACCTACAACAAACTTTCCTATTTAATCTACATTCCACAGTTTAAGCCATACATTATTTTTATTTTTATACGTAAATATTAAAAATACATAGCACTCAATGAATTATTATTAATTTATAATATTCCCTTTCAATTGCCTTTGCATTTCAATTTCCATTGAAATTTCTCTACTTCCATCATTTACCGAAAATCATTATCACTTTCATATATGCAAATATATATAAATAATTTTCTTGATTGCAAAGTTTCAGCCTCAATGAACAACTCAAATTTCCATTTAAATTGGACAGCTCATAATAATCTTCATGTGCCTAACTATTTCAATTTGTGTATTTTAAATTTAATTGCCCTTACACAAAATATAGTCGACATCAGGTTTTATCTATTCACAGAAACAATTCAAACTTTAATTGCGACAATTTACATAGCATGAAACTCGAGTCCAATTGTAAAACATCAAGGATTTGTTTTACAAGAGTTCAAAGGACACATATTCAAAACGAATACACAAGCAAATAAATATATAAGTATAAATGCAGAACATAAACAAGTATATAAATATTTACGAGGCAGAAATGAGTTATTTTATTTCGAGCTTTCAACATTTGTCGACATTGCAATGACTTTTTATACCCTTACGGGAGGGAGTTATAAAAAGTATTATAATAAATGTAAAGTACTTATTTTGCAGTTAAAAAATGTATACATATGTTTTCAAATGAATTTCCATTAAAATAAATGTTTTGGATTCTTTTTTATTAATTTAAATGTATATGAAAACCAAAAAAAAAAATACTGTAAAATTGAGTTAAAAAAATTAAAGTCTTTAAAGGCAGTTTTAAACAAGTATAGTATGTATTTGATTATTATAAATATTTGGTATATATACATATATCTCTATTGATTAAATTACTTTGACCTTTACAAAAGTTGTAAAATAAATACAATTTTACTTTAACAAATATATTTAAAAAAAAATCACTGTTAGTGCATTTAAATCGTCGTATACTCCTAAAAACTTTGCCTTCATTTTGCATTATTCCCTTTTTAAATTACGCAAATGACGAACTCGTCTTCACTGCCCAGTTCAATGCTGAGACAACTCAATCAAGTTAAATGCTTCGAGAAACGACTCAACTGGGCAAATATATATATACTATATATAAATCTGTGTATTTGCGCAGCTATAAACATTTTCACAAGCCATTAGCTTGTATCCATCAACGAGGCTAAGCGGCTTATCTCCGGAAGCTGGTCAACAGCTAAAAATTGCGACAGCAAATAAAGCAGAAACTTGGCCAAACTGAAAATTTACTTGAGTGAAAAGAAGACTTCAAATACAAATTGCATTAAGTTAAAGTATTCATGTACTTAAATTATTTTGTGTATATGTAAAAATAATGTAAGCAAATGCGCAAATAAATTGCCAATTTGGCAAAAATTTATTCACAGCATACTTTTCCTCTTTATTTTTCTTTGCTTTCCTCAGCGTCTGGCGAAAAGTCGTCAATAAATTGGAAAGTCTGTGACAATATTTTTAATATTGCGCTGGGTTAGTGAATGGGCGGGTGTGGGCGTGGTTTAGGGGCGGCGGCAGCGAGTGTGTGAGAATACCCTGTACTAAGCTAGAAAGATGTAATAGAAGAGTTGATAACTTACTAACTTAAGGGAACAATACTTTTCGACCTTAAATCTTTTTTAATACAAAATTGTATTTAGTAACCAAAAAAGTGTTCGTATAGTTTTTTAAACCATTATATTTTCCAGGATAACTGCTAGTCAAACAGCTTAGCTAAGGTCATTTTACGCATCAGATACTGCGCAGCAAGTGTGTGTATCTTAAAAATAGCCTCTTATTTTTCTCCTTTTTTTCTGTCCATTCTTTTCCCAAGGGGGCAATAATTTTTGACAATTTCGCAGTGGTGCGTAAAATTAAATCATTTTTATTGCGTCTTGAGTCTGAGTTCAAGACATATGTGCAGAGACTGCGATCTGCTGTCGGCTAGACAATTAATGTTACTGAGTTAAGCTGGACATATTTTAAACTACACAGCCGGGCTGACGTTGGGCGCCAATTTATGGGCATCATCTGGGTAACAGTTTCAAGCAGCTGGGAAAAAAAACTCAAGCGGCGTAACAAATGAGAACTACTTGCAAATCTAGCTAAGAAAAGGCGAAAAGAAAAGATAAACTAGCTTTTTCTTGTTTCGTTACGAGGCTGAGATGAAAAATCGTTGCATACTTCTAAGCGCATATTAAAAAGGCGACCACCCATGGGAAAAATGCTTAGTCAGCGAAAACACCAAGTAAAAACTGTTGGCAAAAGTCAAGTAATACAAAAAATATATCATTATTTAAATTGACACACAAACTGAATACCCTACAGAAAACTAAATTGAATAAAGCCTTCTTTTATTTATAACTGCGAATAAATAATAAAAATGTATAAAATACAATCAATAATGTATTGATAATTACGGTGCATAAATATTTATTTAAGTACTAACACATATCCTTATTCTTACATTATTTTTGTGTTTAAAAAAATCAAATTTTAACTATAAAACTTTTTGATAAATATAAAAAAAAAATATACTTTTTAGAACACAGAACCACTTTATTGTACTAAACTTTAATAATCGTAAGAAAGATGAAATATAGATAATGTTATTCCTGAAATTAAAAAGGGTATCAAAGAGAAAACAATCAAAATATAAGCAAAAACAAGCGAACAATAAGCAAAGGTCATAAAAAAGAAGGCAAATGAAGTCGGACAAAAAGGGAAAATAAAACATTTGCCATTTTAATTTGTATTGTGCAAAAAAGCAAGCGGGCAAAACGTGAAGAAAATGCGCAGAAATAAAAAAAAACCATTTGTTGAAATAAAACCGCCTTCTGGGTGTTTATATAAATGAGTTTCTTATGACTGAGGTCCCGTAAGGATTTTCATTGTGTGTGCTTGCGTTTTATTTAATGGGCCTTTAGCCGAGAACTCAACGTGTGGCATTAATGTGTCGAAACAACGTTTGTGCAACACGTGTAGCACGTCGGCTTAGAGTGGCTTAAGGTGTGCCAACACTTTTACTTATACGCTCGTCCACAGGGCGTTAATTAACAGCCAAGTCTGAGAAACGATAAACCGATTAGTGCTCAGCGAATTGTCAGAGAATTTTAGCTATGAAATGCTTATTCAACGTGCTCCTTTACAATTAAGGATTAAAATGGATTCAGGATGAGAAATTCCGTTTAATATTACAAGTTTCTGTAAGTACTTTTGTAATTATAGATAAGAAAGCTTGCAATAATGGAAAATGAACTTGTTAAAAGCATTTGAATTTAGCTCAATTTTATATTCAATTTTATGGCAATTTAAAATCTTATTAGCTCTAATAAAAGATAAGATAAATTTCTATGTTAGTTTAGGTTTATATATAAAAAATATCCTATTCAAATTAAAGTTTTACGTTTAACTTTATATAAAAAACATATTTTGACGTTTTCTTAAACAATTTCTTATACTTTCTCTTTGGTATTTTATGCAGTACTTTTCTAGTTTATTTTTTCCACTTCTTGTGATGCATTTTTAAAGCTGATTTTATTATTATTAAACCATAAATTCTTAAGCGTTCATTCCTGTAAATTACTCATGAGCTCAATTCTGTGAATTATTGAGGCCAGTTTACGTGGAGTGTGCTGCATAACACGCAGTTGCACATTGCCCCCAACTGGACCATCAATTGCTTTAAGAAAATATGTTATTCGGTATGTGAGAGAGTTGCTTTAGAATATGCAAGTAGTAATTTATCATGCCCCCAGGAATGCGGGACCCCGAGGCACAGTGGACATTTATCAAATGCCAGCCTTGTGCAATATGCAACATGTTGTCCCTTTCTCCATCTTTGCTCTCCCTTGCTATTTTTTGTGTACTTTCTTTGGACAATCGGTAAAGCTTCACAGCAAATTTCAAAATGTAAATGGTTCGCCTTGCATTTGCCTGCATTGATGCTCGCTCATCCCCTTGGCTATCACACCTTATGCACATTGAAAGGGGGTGGAACATCTCCCATTTCCCATTTTCCATTCCCCAATGCAACAAAACCTCAGCCCCAGAACCAATTTTCGAAATTGCAATTGCAATCGCAATTGATTTGCGAGCTTGTGTATTGCAGCTGACAAGACCTTAAATATAATCAACATGAGGGCAAATGGGGCAAATATTTGCAGTCTGTGTGAAGGTCGCAAATGTGCTGTGAAAGCAATTGATAGAGTTTATAATAGTTGTTTAATTTTTGGTCAAAAATCATGCGAAAAATTACAAAAATTTTGACATGTAAAAGTTTTCAAAACTATATGAGGGGTATTTTATCTAAACTTTAAACTTGCATAACTTTTTCAATAATTAATCGATTTTTGTAATCCAAGCCATTTTTGACATTGTTCGACTTCTAGTTTAATACTCTTTATAATATAAAGCAAGAAGTAAGGTTTTCCATAAACATTATGGGGCATAATGATATGAGTTTAGTTTTGTACATATGAATACTAATCAGACTTAATAGATTTTCTGATTAAGCTACTCTCAGCAACTATTAACTTATACAATATAAAATATCTTTAAATAGCATAAATTAAATGAGATTATCGAACCTGAAAGGCGACTCAAATATGATTAGAATGTTTGAATAGTAGGCTTAAAAGATTTGTGGTCTGTCTTAATCGAAGATATTTCACTTAAGTCCTTCAAACCTTCAACCACAGTAATTAAAGCCATTACGCATTAGGGTATTATCGGATTGTGGCATTGACAATGCAGCTCATTAGCCATATTGAATTACACAGCCGGCCCCCAATCATAATTGCGAATTGCAAATGGCCAAAGTGTGGATTGTTATGGGGCCAGGCTAAAAAGCTGTTGACAATAATGAAGCTGGTGAACATTTTGTGGTTATGTTTATTGTCTTTGCCGACATTGTTACCCTTGTTCAGGTTTTGTTGTTGCTGTTGTTGGATTTGAGGCCATTTAGAAACATTTGTGTGCATCTGTGCGAATTGTTATTGTGCATTGTGCAGTTTTAGTTGTTTGCGGTTTTTACTGGAAATTCCGTAATTCGCATTGTGCATCTATGTGGTTTATTGCTGAGAGCACAATCAAACCCACTCGACAGGGGGGCGTGTCTGATTTCTGTCTGCAAATGAAACGCAACTCAAAAGAGCATGAAGAGATTTTTAAATAAAAATATGTTCCCCACTTAAGTTTGAGGATAGACACTTTGGCTACTGTTGGTTTTAACTGCGCTTAAGCTTAACACTACAAGATATTTATTGTGAAGCTTATGTGTTCTTATATTTATGCCAAAAATATTATTTCAATAAAAAAAGAATTTCGATCTTTAATCCTTTGTTAATTTTAAGATTAACTTTTAAAAATATTTGTGACTAAAGAGAGATTGCTTATTTTAAAGGGAATCAACCTTATAATAAATTGATTTCTTAGGTAGGTTTCCATTCATATAATCAATTTTATTATTATAAATGTTAAATTTATTTAATGTCTAAATAAACTTTAATATTAATTGTGAACACATTTGGTGCCTTAATATAAATCAAAATTCTTAACCCGATCTTCAACCATCTTGTTCATACATTTATGAAACTGTGTTATTTTGTTAAATGTATAAAGCACAAATATGATTTTATTCTCTCTTCACTCTCGTCATTTATGAATTGGAAGTTTAAACAGTCACAAAGTCACTCTTAATTTTCCCAAACGGAAACAGCGTGCGAACTTTTCCAACGCTTTTCAGGCCCTGTCGGACACGTAATCAACTGAATTATTTAAGCCAACTTTGCGTTTGCCTGCTCCCAATTCGTTCAACCTTTTTCCATTTCTTTTCTACAGGTTTTTCTCACATCATATGGCAATTGAAATCAAATTTCACTGCACTTGAGTGGCTGCCCAAAAAACAAATGCAAAAACAGAAAAAGGGTTCAGAGCAATGTCCATCTTAACTCTCTTGTGAGTGGGCCTGCAACACTTTCATAAGCATTTTCTATTTTTTTTTTTTGCTTTGCTTTTCGTTTCGCTGACAGTTTGAAAGCGACTACAAACGTCAGTCGATAGTTGACCCAAATGCAGCACCCAACTTCCATAGAAAAGAAGAGAGAGAAAGAGAGAGACAGTGTGTGAGAGAGAGAGGGAGCATTAAAAACGGCTGACTGTCACGTTCATAAGAACTTGCCTGCTTACGCTCTTACAACAAATATATCTGCAATTCTGTTTAATTTTTTTGTCTTCTATCGTTTTTATTTTATTTCTTCCCCTTCTGTCTAATTTCTCATTCTGCAGCGCAGCGCATGTAACTGTCAAATGGTGCAAGAACAACAGCAACTGTCACATATATCAAATTTTTGCTGAACATATATCCCATGTGGGTTAGCCAGCATGTCTGACAACGTCGGGTTTTATGTGACACTGTTTACCTTTGCCAAGAACAACAACAACTGCATACAAATGATATCAACAATCACAGCAACAACAAGCACATGATTTACGTTTCAGTTTTGCGCGTTGCTTAAAAACAATGTTATTTAATTTTGACTCTCAGACAAGGCTAACGAGCATGCGAACAAAAAAACAAAATAAGTAAGGTAAGCATCAAAAACTTTCGTGCGCCAACGCGGCGTATGAGTAACGTGTACGTAAACCAAATATTCCTCATACGCCGCGTATGTCACGTGGCATTAACGTTCGTTTCCAACTGTATTTGCATTTTCCCCCCACATTTGTCGTTGTACACTTTAAGGCATGTGTAAGCACATAATGGAAAATTTGTGGTAGAAAATTGTTTAAATTTAATTAGTTAAGTAGACTTTTAAAAACTTTTAAATGTTTGTTATTAAATAAAAACTCTTCGTTTTAAATCATTTTAATGAATTTTCATAGAATATTATTTAATGGTTTGTATTGAAAGTTCATTGGAATCATATTTCACACTTATTGCAATAAGGAATATAAAAGTTTTATTTATTTATAATATTTTACTTAGGACTTTAGTCTTAGCCACTAATTAAAGTCGGAGACAAGCTTTTCATACCGACCACAATTAAACTAGCTGCTGAACACTATTTTCAATGCATTCAATTACAGACTTGATTTTCTTGTGTTACGTTTGTTTAACTTGAAGATTGGCGCCAAGTCAAAGACTGCAGCGAAATTGCAATTTCTTTGCCGAAACTGGTGCGAACAGTCTGCTCAGAGTTTACACTCTAAGAAGAGACCAAAAATCAACTGGAATAAAAATTGCCGCATTGCAAATGCAGTGCGCATAGTTTTCACTTTGAACTTTTGCAAAAGTTTTTGCGGACTTTTGTGAATAGTTTGCGGGCCAAAAGATGGGTGCAATTTGAACCCAACGCAAAAAGCTGTGCGAATAACATTTGAGGTTAACTTTCGACCGCAAATCAAGCGAGAATATTAAGGCTCAGATAAGGCACTTTAGATATACACACATATATACATACATATATATATATATATATATATATACATATATATCTGACTGTAAGTTAATTGCACTCAAAATGCTCTCGAGTGAAGGCAATTTAAAACGATGCTTCAGAGTTTCATCATGTGTATGACATAATTAACATGTTAGATGTTAGTTGTAAAAAAAAATCAAGAAAAAATTGTGTTTATTTATTTTTATTTGCATCCCAGTTGGGGAAAAGTTTTTCACTTTTTTTTTTTTTTTTTGAGATAAATTCACAGCACATGCTGGCATAGTTGGCGAAGGACGTTTGGAAGGGGCGAGCGGGCGGGAGGACGGATGTTCACAGGATGTGCGGCTGTCTTAGTGCACGCTCAAGCGTAAACACAGACACTGTCGTGTCTCGGGAGGGGCAAGTAACGGTGCTTTTGACAAGGGGACACGGGGAATACACAAAACAAAAGTTTCAAACGTCAAACGTTTTGCAGTCTTCGTGCAATTTTGCCTTTTGCTCTTCTCAATTATGCAGCTTGAATAAAGCTAACGGCCAAAGCTAACGGCAGGCAGCAAATAGAGGGCGAAGGTCGTTTACATAAGCACTCAAAACTATGCTAGAATTTATATATATACATATATTTAATATATGCACAGTTGTCTACTCGCAATGGAAACGCACTTGAAGTGGATTTTTTATTGAGTTAAACTCAACATAATGCGCAGAATGGCTTTGAAATGTTGAGCTGGGCATACAAAAGCCATAGAAGTATATGTTAAAATATAAAACTTTATTAACCATAATTAGTAAGTATTTTTTAACCCTTTCTGCATTTCGTTTATTCAATTTATAAGCTAACTATCAAAAATATATTAAAAAAATAGCAAGTTTTAATTACAGGGTATCTTTAAGTCATGTTCTAGTCTTCATATTTGCAATATGAATGCATATTAAACTTTGGTTTTTTGGCTATTCGATGCCCTTATGCATAAAACACTCATTTATGCAAATTTCCTTTGGCACTCAAATCTCAGCTACTAAAAAACTGAATATTTATCCATTAGAAAAGCTCTATGCCCAAGGGTTAAACGCATAAATTGTACTTTTATAAACAACATGTGATAATTTACATATTTGTACAAATTTCCTTTACCAAATAACTTTACGTAAATCAAAAAAAATCTAAAATAAAAATAACCTTCCTCAATTTGCTCTCATTTTTAAGATTTCTTTGCACTTTAAACTTTTGCCCCTTTTTAAAGCTAACAATTTTTCTTTTATTTTCGTTCACAGCATCCTTAACTAAATACAGCCAGGATCTAACTTCATGACCATATAATTATGTGCATACTATTTCGACGGCAAGGGCATGCAAATTTTCCATTCATTAAAAAAAGGTTTTCTTTTCCATTTTTTGCTCTGTTTTTCCACACACATCTAGACCGCAACTTCCATAGAGTTGACTGGCCTCCATGTGCCACATTCTTTGCCTCTAACACAACGAACCTCCCCCTTCACATTATATGCAAAGTCTATTAAAAATGTGCCCGAGTCATGTCAGCACCTCAGCGATGGGTGTTAAAGACTGTGTACATAATATAAAAACTGTGCATTCGAAATAAAAAAGCATTACTGACTTAGAATATACCTGGACATATTTATTCTTTACGTTTTATATGAGAAACTTTACAAACTTTTGTATTAAATACCCGTTTTTTCGTTTGTCGTTTGTCCTCTTGATTAAATTTAAACAAACATCTCTACATATAAAGTTCTCAAAACTATTAACAAGGTTCTATGCATATTAAAAACTCTCATAACTGGTCCAAAAATGGAATTTATTGTTTAATGACATTTTGTTTATATTTCGCCTCCTTTTAACATCTACAACAAAAAATTGATCAAATTTAAAAACTTTTTTTTTTTCAGATTTTTCCAAAAAAAATCATGCAAGGGGGGATTTTTTGATTTTTTGAAGAAAAAAAACTCAAAAATTTAAAATGTTGAACTTCTATTTTTAATCAATTGCTGGCACCATAATTAGTATAAAACAACACATTAAAATCGATTTTGGGAATGTTTAATTTTTGGTCAAAAATCATGCGAAAAATTACAAAAATTTTGATATGTAAAAGTACTTAAAAATCGATGGGATGTATTTTATCTAAACTTTAAACTTGCAAAACTTTTTGAAATATTGATCGATTTTTGTATCCAAGCCATTTTAGAAACTGATCGACTTCTAGTTTTATGCTCCGTGTAATTATTAAGTAGAGCTCGTTCTCATTCATTTGGTACGGGTATTACAATGTCGTCGCATCAACGAGGCGTATGAAATGTGTTAAACAAGGAAGCACACACACACACACTCCGACACACACACCTTAATTTAAAGCCCGCACACACTTTGTGCACACTTTGACACTCATAATGTTTTGTGCAACGCCACCTGGCGGGCAAGTCATTAAGTGAGCTTGTTTTGTGCTGATTTGTGGGTATGCCTGATGCACAGGCACAGCGACAACCGGGCAGGAGCCCATAAAAATGCTTAGACTACCCGCCAAACACACACACACACACACACACGCATACACACACACTCATAATTATAATAGGCATTAAAACGGACCCAGCGCAGAGTTGCCAGTGTTGCCAGAGTGTTTTATGAGCGCAACTAGTGCGCGTAAAAAGAGACCACTAATAAAAACTTTTTTTGTTTTGCAGTGTGCCTTAAAACACTTTAGAGCATACACTTTTAAACGGGGAGTATTGAAATAAGTGCATGCTATAAGCAAAGTTATTGATAGGGAAGTTTAGTGACCAGAAACAGACTTTTTATGCATATAAAACTGTCATCATAACAGAAGTTCTTAATTTGTTTAGAGTCCAAATTGAATAAATAATTTAAAAAAAGTTCTTTGTTTCAACACTATTTGTTGAAACTTGAATAAAATATAGTTTCTATAAGAAAATCTCTCAAAATATTAAAAGATAAGATATACAAGATTCAAAATAGAAGTTGAGTATTGTTTTTTTTTTTTTGACAACAACGTTCTAAACAATATTTCTTCAAGCTATTGTCTAATGAGCTTTAGATTACTTTATCAATAAGCTTTAAATTTATATAGATTTATATTAGGATAAATATTAAAGTTAATTAGCAAAATATTTAAATCAGATCTCTCTTTCTCTCTGGAAAGTGTATTCAATTTGTCTGCATTAGTTTTTCGTGTTTTCTGCGAATGAAAACAACCAGCAAAGTGACTAAGCAGAGTCAAGTCCCAAGTCAGCAGTTGCTGGTCGCAAATTCATTTTGTTTAGCTTCCGGCCAGCCGCAAGGCGAAATGCCCCAAAAGCCAGTTACTTTACAAATAAGTATATATATATATAAGTATGTGTGTGTGCACAACAGTGTTATAAACTTAAACAAAAGTCAAAACTGTGCTGAGAAAAACACACAAAAACACACAAAAAAAACACACTCGCTTAACCACATTTATATGTAAGGATATTTTACTCTTTTGGCACCCTGTTGAAGAAAGCACCCTTTAGCCCCCTCTCAGCTAACCCTATTCAATTGTTAGCCCGTAAAATGCTCTTCATGCATTTCCGTAATTTTCGACGCTTTCCACATTTACTTTGCGCCTTTTCCATTCTCATATTTTTCCACATCGCGTGCAAATGGCGCATTACAAATATTTCTTTGTTGTTATTGTTCTGGCTTTTGTTATTCAACTGATTGTTGTTGTTGTTGCTTTGTGGTTATAAGGTTTTCAAATTGGGTTAGTAGTAAATTCTCTTGTTTGTTTTCACTATCTCTGAATGGGTTTTGCCGAATGCAAAAACAAATTGTTTCATTTGATTTTCTTTTCGCGCATTTCAAGTGCATTTTCCGTGCTGCATATTTTTGGGCGTGCACAGAATCTACTTTTAATCAAATAAATGAAAACGCATTCAAATTAAATTGTTTCCAGGCAAAAAAAGCAAGTAACACAAATGAACTTAAATCAAATTTAAATGGACACATATTTAAAATTTATTTTAAATAGAGTCTATCAAAGAGAATATTCATTACAAATAAGGCTTAACAACTATATTGATAAATTATCTAACGTACAACAACTTTTCCGATAGCACAAATGAAAACCTTACCCAGTTAATCAAGGCTCAGCTGTGTTAAGAATATAACATGTGATTCAGTTCCGCTTTGTTATTATTTGATATACCTCCATTAATATATGATATACACCTTTATTAGATATCTAGCAATCGCACCTGTCCAGCTTCTAACTCTACGCAATTGCACAATATGTTTCTTTCTTAGCACTGAACATGTCTGCAGGCCATTAAAACTAATCGCCCAACAACAAGGACACACAATACCCAAGCTATCTATATATATATATAGACACACATCTGGTCTGATTTGAAACAAATTAACCGCACATGGCAGACGCCATTGCACGGATTTGAGTGCATCGCTCGGTTAGCTGGCAATTTTCCAGTGCAATGCGGAACCACCTGACACACAATCCAACCGACCACCCAACCACCCACCAACTTCCCACCCCCTTTCAACTTTATCCACACAGTCGTCGCTTTGGCCTCTGCTGATGACATCGCTTAATTTTCAATTACAAACACATAAAGTGCGAACGGACGGGTCTAATGGGTAATGCCATCATATGTTGGTCAGGTCAGCCAACACTCTTATGTAACCAACAGACATACATACATACATATATACATACTATATATACATGTATACGTTTGTATTTCTATTCATCCGCAAAACACGTTTGCACGTTTTTACACCTTACGCTTCACATTTTTATTTAATTTGCTGCACATTTAACGGCGCAACACAATCAAATACATATCGTGTGATACACACACAAACACACACACATATGTATATAGAATACATATACATGAAGCTGGCCGGGCTTAAAAGGTGAAGACAGAAATATAAAAAGAATCATGGGCGTAGTCGAAGTTGGTTAGTTAAAAGGAAGTTTTAAAGTTTGTTCTCACTTAATTGAAGTTTTTATTGGAATTCTAAATAAATGTAAAAGGGTTCCAACTTTAACCTAAGGTGAAAAAGATCATAGTTAAATAAGCATAATTAAAAGTAAATTCAAATCTTAAAATACTTATCAAAAGTAAGTAAAAAAGCATCAAGAATAATTACAATATAAATAATATTACCACGAATACAAATATGAAAAAAAGAATAGAATAAAAAATAGAATAATATAAAAAGAATATTAAAAATAAAATAAATATAAAACGCTGCAGTTCTATATTTAATATTCATATTATAGTCAGAATTTAGATATTATTTGTAAATGTAAAAATAAAACAACAACAATCAAACAAAATATTATTAAACTACATTTTAAGCCAACTTTTAGCTTTAACAATAACAAACAAAAAGAAAAAGTAGTTTAAGGCTTAGCAGTAAAAATAAATAAACAACCATCAAGTTCAATTTCAATATTTAGAAAACTTCTTTAGTGCTTATGTTAAAGTGATTGTTAAATTTAAAAAGGAACAAGCAAAAGTGGTACTAAGTAAAGACTAAGTAGACTTTGCCGGCAACAAGTTCATAATAAATATTTAACTCTCTCTCTCTCTTTCTTTCTTGTTGAGTTGTTCAATTTGATAGATACAAGAGAAAAGTGTGCCTTAAGCTGTCTAAAGATTTTACTGACAGCAAGTTTAAATCAAATATTTATTCTCTAGTTTTCCATTCCAGTTGAATTCACAATAGTTGCCTGCCAGCCAATCCCCACCCAACTATTCTTATAGTTATCTAAGCTTCTGACTCAGCAGGATTCTCTTCTTACGCCCACATCCTGCCTTGCCTTCCCTTGCCTGCAAATCGCCCATTTTCAATATAAAATTCAATTATTATTTGGCTTGCGCAAAAAAAAACAGAACAACTTTTTTTATGTGTCTGCAAAATATTTTTTTATTATTTTTTTTCGCATGCTTTTTTTATGTTTTTGCTCTATTTTCGTTATAAAAGCTGGCGTCAATTGTGATTGAATTTGCCGACATTGTTTATGCTGATTGCGCATTTAGCGCCGCACCTGCAATTAATTTAAATGCTCGCCATAAAATACGCATTAATTATTTATTTGGATTTTGCGGTCTGTCTGCCTGTCTGTTTTGCTCCCTCATTCAATATTATGTTAATTATTTTAAATGGCATTTTATGCTGACATATTTATACAGGTAAGAAGTGCAAATAGTTATCCCATTAATGACAAGCCAATTAATTAATATTTTAATTAAGCAGCTTGTTGATACGGGCCAAAAAAACGAGGGAACAAACATTTAAAACAAACAATTTTCATTAAATACTTGTCAAATAACAGATAAAAATACACAAAAAACATTATAAAATATAAAAAGTTTGTTGTTTATTTAGGTTTCTCGTAAAGTAAATTTATATCTTAAGCTAAAACTTAGCACGACTTTTATATACTCTGTAAGTGAAATACAATTCATTTTTTGAATATGAATTTCAATAGGAAAATGGTGTTGATAATAATTGATAGTAAGAATAATGAAATAAGTACAAATATTGTATATATCTATATATATTTAATTCTCAATTTCAAACATATTTTTTTTAAATTAATAATCAAATAAATATAAAACATTTATTAAAACAAATATGATAAAATGAAACTATATTTTTCCCACGTAAATTGCCATTTACAGGATTATAGCTTAAAACTAGTTCTTTAATAAAGCTACTATAATATTAATAAATAATAGAATCCTTATAAAATAAATGAATGCATTTTTTAAGCTAAGCCAAAAACAAGCTATAATCCACTAATGTCCAAGGAATAAACATTAAAATAGCTTAAATTTGCAATCTTTTTAACTGGACAAGTCATGAAAGCAACTTAACCCCAGCAATATGTGCAGTTACATTAAAAATTTGCAACTTGTCTGGAGCAGGGCGGACAGTTACACAAACTTTGCGGACCCTTTTTAAATGTTTATGTTCGGCTCGCAGTCAGCCATTTTATGGGCTGCTGGCCAAAAGGACATCGCACAAATAACAGAAAGAGAAAGAGAAAAAAACTTGCAGACAGACAGACGCTCTCTGGGCCCATTTTTATCTGCGTCAGTTTTATTTATGCAGCAGCTGCAACTGAGGGAAAACCAGCTAAAAAGCGGTCTGGCCCCGGTTTTCTCTTTTGAGTGTTGGTTTTTGGCAACTTCGTGAAGCCGCTTAATTTAATTAGTAGGATGCAGGAAGATAGAAATGAGTATAAATGATTTATCATGCTGCAAATAAAGTAAATTAGTTTACGTTATATTTGCGCTATTGGCAGATGGATGTGTTCGCCCATCAATCAATATTTAATCATCAGAGTTCACAACAATAGGCCTTGAACTTTGGCAGAGTGAAAAAAAATTGACTAAACTGCCAAAATGATTAAATGATAATTTGTCAGTGGCAGCTGCTGCGCCTGAACTACATATATGTACAAACATACATATATCAACTTGGCTGGCACGTTAAAAATTGTGTGGCATAAGTTGGAGGCGCCACACAGCAGCCAATCGAGTTGCCACTGCATTTAGTAGTTTCCTTTTTTTGCCATTCACCTATTGTTGCAACATTGTTGTTGCTGTTGCTCGTGTGTCGTGGCCATGAATATTTAATGAAATTAGCCCAAGATACTTGCAACGCGCTGCGCTGCTGCGGCCGTGTCGCATATGTGCGGCTGGGGCAGGCAGCCCATGTTTCAGCAGCAGCCTGTGTCACGTATTGTGTTTGCCTGCCACGTCTTTACCTAAGGAATTTCAAATTAAAAAATTGCTGGCGCCACATAAAATGCAAAGAATGTGGCAGCCAAATAACTAATTAGATACTTTGAGTTTAACAACGGTTTAAGATTTATATATGCATGTACTTATGTATATGAAGGACCAAAGTAACTGTGAAACTATTAATTTTAAACTGTTTAAGTTTAAATTACAAACAAACAAATAACTTTTTAAGCAACTTTAATCCCATTTCCAAACCACTTTTAAACGCTAAACAAAAAATCTCAAAACAGTTTTAACATAGTTTTAAGCCACATCTAAATAAAATTTGTCAAACATTTTTAATAAAAAATTATATAGCAATTTTTTAAGGACACTCTAAACAAACAGTTATGAAACTATTTAATTCTTCTTTAACCATTTTTAAACTCTTTCAAACCAGCATTAAACTATTTTTAAACTACTAACTTTTTAATGAAATTTCTATCAACTATTGAACGAGTAAGCTGATTATGATGTGTATAATATTAATATCATATAACATTATTTATTCAGTTGATTCCCTTCCCGCTTTAAACATTAATTTGCACAACTTTTGTTTGTGCAGCTGTTTAAAAAAACACAAACAAAATAAAACAGGGAATATAAAATTTGTACGTCTTTAATATGCAGCTAAATAGCGACGAATGCTTTTAAAGATAATAAAAAAAATGTGTACAAATATTCACATTTTGATTTTCATATTCTATAACAATTTGCTTTCAATTAAAATACTTCCTTTAGCATACACACAAATAAGCAATTATCTATAATTTTTAATTGAAATTCAGCTCATCCATAAAAACATAAATTAAGTGTACAAAACTACTACCAAAAATTTGCAAATAATATTTATTGTGCCAGGTATTTGTCCAATGCAAACAATATATACTATATAAATATGTATATACAAACATTCGAATATATTTTTCTATATGTTTGTACAGTGTATATTCACTGGACCATAATATTTATCGATAAATATGCAAAAGCCCAGACGCGGTAATAAATAAAAATAAAAAATATAACCAACAAAGGATCGTTAAGGGAGAGGGGGGCAAAAGGATTTGGGGCAGAAATGGCAGCTGAGGTGTTGCTGGCCAATGAAATACGCAACACGAATTCTGCGTTCAGTCAATATCCAAAATCGAAATGCTAGCGGCCACATAAATCATAAATGGTCAACTGAGGGGTGGGTAAAAGGTGAGTGTGGCAAATATCAACATGGCCAAGAGGCATGCCACAACTGAAAACAGCTGCTGCCCCTTAAAGTATGCATTGACTTGTGTGCATATATCCAATAGGTAAATGAATAAGGGAATTTATGGCAGCTGCGATTTAAAGGGTTTAAGTGTGCTTAAATCTTTTTTTTTAATAATTATATTTGTTATTTTCAATCGCCTTCTAAAGCAATAAAGGATCTCAGGATAGCAAAGGACTAAGAAGGTTGCCAGCAGACTAATTGTGATTTAAACTAAAGATAAATGTTGATACTCATTTTCTGTTCATAACTTGAATTGCCTTATAAAGCGAGAAGAAATATTTAATCGAGTGTTTGAGAAGTTTATATTTTGCTTCACTTAAAAACAAACAAAGTAAAAAGCTCAACTATTTATTTATAGCTTTCATTTCCTAACAATTGCAACATCTTCAATAAACTTTCTTGGCATGTGGAATTGAAAACGATGCTGTAATAAATTGAAAAACCTTCTAGATATATCCCAATAAATTAAATACGTCTTATGTGCTTTTCTAGCGCTAAGATACTTGTCGCCAATGGAAAATAAACATGGCTGCCCTGCGCCACACGGGGCATAATATATGTATGTATGTATGTATTTGCAGGAGCTGCTGCCACTTGGCTGCAAGTTTAGCTCCTTGCTATTATCCTTGCACTTGCTGGCAGGAGCTGGAACGAGCTGCTGTTGTTGACACACAAAAAGCCACAGCCGACAATTGTACAAGAGGCGAATATAATAATACATATACTGCACATAATGATGTGGGCCAGGACGAGGCAGGACGATAGGACGTTGCAGTGTGCACCGTGGGAAGGCCGCTGCGGATGATGTTGATGATGATTATGAGACTTGTCGCGGAAGGGCGCACAATAAAAGTGCAGCGTCATTGAGTACAGTTGCCTTTTTTTTTGTTACTCGATTACCCTATAAAAAATGGGGCGAACTAGGTAAGAGTTTGATAGAACTCTGGAACTGGGTGAAAAACATTACTAAACAATAATATAGATAATAAATAAATAAAGATAAATAATAAATAAATTTGAATTAAATTATGAAGCATAAAGCTTTAGATGTCAGTTTTATATAAAATATATGATTTCTAGTTTATAGGGTATCTAAAGGAAAACCACATCGTTTTCTGCACATTTTATGTGCCTACATGTTCCGCGCTTCAAGGACAAAACGCTTTGTCCTCAAAGTCTAGAGTACATATAAAATATGCATGTTTAACTAATAATATGAGAACTTTTTTATTATTCATCTCTTTCTTCTTTCTTCGTTTTTTCTTTTTGATATGGGCCAAGCTGTCAGCTGTGAGGCCTGTGTAGCCTGGTTTAGGCCACGTTTTTGATTGTGCACTTGCCGCCAGCTGCGAGTTCCAGTTTTACTTGCTGAAAATCAGAATTATTTTGATGGGCCGCATAATAAAAACAACGCCAAATGCAAAGAAAATAAAAACATATATATGTATGTATTTATTAAGCAAGTGGGCGTGGCACATATAAAAAACAAAGCAACTTTTGTATGAAGATAAGAACTTTATATGGCAGCGACAAGTGACGCCGTGAAGAAGGTAATTTATCTCGAAGACTTCAAGAGAAATTGCAGACACGCGACTCTCAAACGTCGCGTGCACACACCCAACACCCAGCACACTCACACACACATATACATACTTCGCACACCCACTTGGGTTTTGGCCATAAAATATACATGAGCAAATTCGCACACAGCAAAAAGAAAATGCTGTTCATTTGTAACCAGAATAAAAACCATGTAATATAAAATAAAAGAAAGCGAATTTGATTCCAGGTATGCTTGCAATTGAAGTTTTCGGCCTGATTGCCAAATTTGCTGAGTTCGAATTTCCGTTTACTGTTTTTTACGACCGGAAATCGCGTTTGCGTGCGGTTTAAGCAAACAGCGGGATTTCAGTGTGCCACGTTTGCCAACACTGGCCGTCTCGCGGAGGTGGCTTTAATGGACATTTCATTAGGTTAAGTGCCAGGTTATTGCACTCATCAAGAACTAGAATAAATGGGTGGAGTTAGCTTTTCTAGAAATGGGAGCAATAAGAACGTATATATAGTATTTTTTCTTCTAATGTTTGTAAATAAATTTGAAATATTTGAATAATATAACCATGACTAGAAAGAAAAGATACTTTTTGGACCAAAATAACATTATAATAAATATGGAACCAAGGTTCGAACCAAGGGCTGGATTTATTAATGCGAAACTGGAGGATTATACTAGTTAATCAAAAAATTTGCAATATGATTTGTATTCTTTTGTACCACGCACCGTTTATATTAGCGAATAACCACTGTGGAGTCATAAAACCCTCCAATAAGAAGAAGATGCAAGGATTGACACTGATAAATTACGCTCATCAAGTACCATAAAGAGCAATTACCGTTACATTTGTATACAGCAACTTCTCACAATTTAGTTGCCTTTGGCACACCCACAATTCCTTTTCCCACCCGTTCGTAACATTTGTTGCCAATTTTACACACCATAAAAATTGCACCTTTCTCAAGGGACGTTCAGAAAAATAAACCCAAACTCAAGAAATCAATGTGCCACGCCCCCTGCGCCCAAATTCCGCCCCAAACACGTGAAAAAAAGCCACAAATATGCATAATTTATACAAACACAAGTGAAAATCAACTCCCACACACACACACACACACATACGCACACACGCACAAGCAATCAAATGAAATCCGTATTGACAAATAAGATAAAGAGATGAGATGAAGAAAGAGAGAGAGATGGTGCGTAGTGTGGGTTCACAGAGGAGTGCAAATGAAGTGCTGTGCGCTAGAAGAGCACAGCGAATGGAATACTTAGCGCGCCAGCAAATAAATAAATAAATAATTTTGCTAATAAAATTAAAAGCTCAGCTTAAGTGAGCAACGCTTACCTTAGACATAATAGTTTGCGTGTTGTTGTTCTTGTTGTTCTTATTATTGCTGATAAGCTCACAAAAATTCGCCTGTGAGAAGTTTTTGGTTTTCGCAAAAATGCCGTCGGCCTTTTGGGCAGAGCTTGAAGCTTTTGTTTTTGTTGTTGTTGTTGCGGGGCCGCTGCTACTGCGATTGACGTGCGCTATTTTTGAAGTGCTTTTCTAGTTATTGTTGTTCTTGTTGTTGTTGTTGTTTTTGTTTAGCTGCTTGGCGCCAGCGTAAAAGTTGCTGCTGCCAAAGGTAATAGTTAAATAGAAAAAACAACACACAACACAACACAAATTTGTTTTAGTTAATGATCAATAATTTGTTTTAAGTGGAGCTACATTTATTTTTACTATTTTCTGTTGCTTTAACTTATTAATTTGCTTTCACACGCCGAATTTGCGCCGTTTTCTTGCGTTTCTTTTATTTCTCCTAATTTGTAACGGTAAAATCCTTACGGCACACAAACGTTCACAAGCACATTCACATGCACACACACGCACGAACGAAACTGGGTAAAGCAGCTAAAATCTTATAAAATGGGCAAAACTCTCGAATTGGTATTATAAATTTATTAAGTTATTTTGTTATTTATTTTGCGCTTATTTTTTATTGATTTTATTTGGCGCGGTTATTTGATTTTATTTTAGATTTGCATTTTATAAAAAATGTTTTATGAAATCTGCGCTGCGCGCGGACATCTTACAAAGAGAACGATTCACCCGAAACTGAAACTAAAAGGGACACAGTGTGACCTGACTGCAAAAAATACAGATTAACAAGGTATTCGGAATCAAAGGAATGTCGCTAAGTTGACTGAGCCGAAATACTAAGAGCCCCTTAAGCAAACGTACTAAAAAATGCTAAATGCAGCTTTTCTTGCAACATTTTAAGCTACGCCTATGTCTCGGCAGATTTTACTAATTATTGCAATATTTCCTTAATGAAGATATTAAATATTTGTTCATATATGCTACTACATATCACTTAAGTATTCATATATATATAAATTATTGATAAAACTTAATTTTTTAAATAATGCATTTAAAATTAGGCGCCATGATTTGCATGTAGGATCTTTAAATATACAACAATTGGTCACACTGCATGCGACTTCGACCAAATTGCCACCAAAAAGAAACCATAAAAACCAACAAAAATAATCGTGTTTAGTTTTATATTCATATTTATTACAATTAAAGCCGTTTATTTAACTAAAAAGTGTCGTCTTTAAAGCAGGGCATGCTCCGCAGACCTTAAACCAGCCGTGGTTTCTTAACGAACTGGCACCCAAGTTTCCAGGACTTCGCCGAACTTCTTACGATCTGGAAAGTAGATATTTTAAGCAAACAATTGTTAAAGTACCTACGCTGGATACGCCAATCGCTCACCTTTCTTCGGGAAGTCGTCGGGATGCAGCTCAATGTAATGTCGGAGCACAGCATCGCGTTTGGCCAGATATTCATCACGCTTCTTGTCTAAATAGGTGCCAAGAAGACCGCCAGCGACCGTAAAAGCAACGTGCTTTTGTATGCCTTCAAAATGAGCACACATTTGTATTAAGTTTATTACATTTTGTGATATTGAAAGGAAAAAACAATGTTACGTCACAGCGTTTGGCCGCAAAACTTACCCGAGAAAATGGGCTTACGGAAACCCCAGTTCACGAACATCGCAATGCCAAAACCGGCCGCTGCGCCGGCCATTGGATTCCATATTGGGGTCAAAAACGACGGGTTCCGTGTGCCTTTATTTGTCAATAACTCCAATGGATCGTTCACCGCCGACAGCACCATGTTGACAAAATTGTTAGCAGCGAGAACAATGTGACCAAATATCTGAAAGCATAAAATGTCAATGAATTGCCGAGGAACAGCTGCTTACTTATTGCGCACTAAACACAGCACGCTCAACATATCGATAACTGGCCGGGTCAGCGTTGCCAGCTGGTTCGAACGATAACAATATTTGCAATTTTTTTGTCTTTATTTTACGTTAAATTTTCAAAATTGTTTTACAATAGTTTTTATTTAGTACACAATTACATTAAACAGCGCTGCACAAAGCTAGCAAAAAGGCAATTCAAAAACTGTGTGTGTAAGGCAACGGTAAACTTTAAGGCAAATGTTCGTTTTTAGAGGTTTTTGTTTTTTGAGCTATTATAAGCAACAAATAAAAATAAACTTCATTATGAAGTTGTTGTTTTGTTTTTGTTTTTTTGACATTAAACATTGAAAGCGCAAGTAAAATGTTTATAGGCACTATTTTTATGTATACTTAAGCTACTTTCTTTTGCATTTAAGCCATTAATTTACAGCTTATATATTATATATATTTATAGTTAGAAGGCAAAAATGTTTTTATTTCAAAAATTAAGACATTATAACTACTTATAAAAGAAAGGGGCACGTTTTTTTCGGCACAAATTTTGCTTTAAACAATAAAAAATCAGCATGCTTTTCAAAAAACCAAAAAACTTGAAAACAAAACTAAAAAAGGCGTTAAAACTAAACTAGACAAATTTATATTTGATTAAAATTAAATTGTGTTTTTTGATTGTTTTCTTTTTCATTTTTTTTGTTTTTTTTTTTCAAATTGTACTTAAACATAAACAAGATCATCAATTAGTTAAGCGTAACTTTTGTGTTGTGTGTGTTTGTTTTTTTATGTATTAAGATTTAAAAAATGTATTGCATAAAAGTTGTTTAAAACTTGCCCTACATAAGTATTTAGATTTAATACATATATATGCGAATATACATATACATATATATTTTTTATGTATTTTTTTTTTGTTTTTCGCGTTTGCTTTACTCTCCTGCTGCGCTATTCTTTGAAAGCAAATTCGCAATGACACATAAGTAGCACTTGAAATAGACTTGAACAACATTTGCCAATGGGGCATATATCATTTATAATAGTACATAGTTGTTATATATATATATATATATATATATATATATATAGATCAAATTTTATAGTTAGTTTTTTTCGTTTGCTTTATATAGTTTTTTTTTGTTGTTGATTTTTCTTTTCTTTCTTGTTTGCTTAAGGAATGACATTCGCGTAGAAAATCATATGTTTAAACTATAACGTATAGATAAGTAATGTGTATTAGGCGAGAGGCGGGTTGAGTAGCTGTCTATATATATAACTAGTTATATATTATTTCTTTTTATAAGGCATATACACGCACACATTTATATAAATATATAGGTATATATATATATGTATATATATATTTTATATATATGCTTAGTTTTTTAGCTAACGCTTCACCTTTACGTCTTTTACATAGTTAGCTAACGATCTTCTTTTTTTTTTGTATATAATTATATTTTATGTGTGTGTTGGATTTTTGCTCTGTTTTCATTTCTTTTTTTCCATTTTCTATAGCTTTCCCATAATAGTTTGCTTTTGCTGTCTTTGCTTAGGATACGGAGCTAATTGCATTATGCGGCGAACCCATCTGTGTGAGCACCTTGTCCAGCCACTGGAGCGGCCCGTGCAAATGTATCTCGATCCAGCAGGGCGTTGAGGTGACATCCTGGCGATGATATTCAGCGCCCCAGCCCTTCACAAACGACATGCGTATTGTGCACATTTTTGTCAGCTCGTAAACGGCCTCAAATCCATTGTTAACCGATTGCGATAGCAGTTGAGCAAATTCCTGATTATTGAATATCTTTAAAGAGCAACCCGGCGGTATTTTGCACACGGTGCTCGGATGGAAGCCGTGATGATAATTACAATTGCGCGACTGCACAAATATCGCAGAGTCGGACAAACATTCGGCATAAACCTCACCGGTTACATAGTACAGATGAACGCCTTTGCCTGCGAATTAAATAATATTTATTTAATAATGTAATTTATTATAAATATATAGATATAGATATATACCTATATGACGGCGTGTATTCTCGATGGTACTGTTGCGATTCACATTGCTCAGCTGGCCGAGGCAGCAGCGATCGGAGTTGTTTGACGGATTCGTAAAGCCATCGACAATGACCGAATTGTTATTGCAGTGAAAGACCTCGCCGACACGGCAATTGAGCTCGTAGTAGGCAATGGAGGCCCAGAAGGCCGGCTCCGAGTAGCTAACCTGCGCCACATCGCCCATCTGGGCGTCGAGCATTTGTGTGCCATCGTTTGGATTATTGGAGTTGCCATCCTCGGAGGGGCTGTAGGCGGGCGGCGGTGTGCCCGCCAAACTGTCATACGGTGAATTGGGATTGGAGTTAACCGAACTGGGGCTGCCCACCGATGTGTTGCTATTGCTGAGACTGTGCGAGTTAAAGCCGCTGTTCGAGTAGCTCACATTGTGCGGCATGCTCGGCTCGGCCATCTGATTGAACTGGAGCATCGAGTGGCCCGGCGCGAATTCCGAGTGCCGTGGCACAAGCACAGGCGGCAGCACTGGACTCTCCACGCGCTTATAGTGATACGGATTGATGCAGACCTCTTTCTGTTTGGCGCTAAACGGATATTGGCACAGATCGAGCGGTTTCAGTTCGTGGTGCGACTGCAGATCTGGCCAGCGCCAGACGCGGCAATAAATCACATGCGGCAGACCCTTGCGATGAGATACCTGTGAGCGCAGAGTGAAAGGGAAGGTTAACAGCTGCTTAATAGTTGATTTGTGGTTTTTAAATTTAACGAAGAGCACAGAATAATCTATTTAATAATAATGCAGACACTTAAATTGAGCTCCATTTTCACTTCTTTCAATGTAATATTTGATTTAATGTTTATATTTCATCTTAGCTTTAACTTTATACCATAATAAACTTAACTACTTAAATATCCCTTATCCCCAATTTAGCTTTGTCTATCTCAATATACACTAAAATTTGTTTATAAACACATTGTTTTAAATCACTTTGTTCTATTTATTATTCATTCACTCAAAAATCTATTCAACTTTTTTTCCATTGTCACTTTTTTTTTTTTTTTTTTTTTTTTTTTTTTTTTTTCATAGACTCTTCGAATTCCAAGCTCTTTGTTTCCCATACTTTAAACCACTTTGTTTCCCAATCTAACTATTTGTAATTAAATTTTCCTTCTTAGTCACTTTAAAAGATATCTTCTTATAACCCACTTAACTTATTTATCCTAGCTTAACTCATGTCTTTTCTTTTAAATTCTTTTCACCCAATCTCGTCCACCTTCTTACCTGTAATCGTCCATCTAGGGAACGTGGTATGGTCACACACTTGGATGGCTGACCGGGGCAGGAGAGGGCACGTTCCAGTTCCTCGATGGCGCCCTTGCGCTTCTTTAGCTTCTTAACCAGACTGTCGACGGCCTTCTCGGCCCATTTCTCCTCCTCGTCGCCCTGTTTCCAGCCGAGCAGCTTCTTTACCGCCGGCGATTGGAATGAGAAGAGGGTGCCCAATGTGGTGATGGCGCTGCTTGTGTTCGACTCGACATCGTCGGTGTCCATTCTGTGGTTGCTGTTGCTGTTGTTGTTGCCGCTGTTCGTATTGTTGTTGCTGCTATTCGGATTGTTGTTGTTGTTGTTGTTAATGTTGGTGTGGTGACTGCTTTGGGGTGGAGTTACCCGATAACCGGTATAGCTATCGACGGGCGGATAGTCTGTGGATAGACCAATGCAAATTCGTTTAAAACATAATGGAAAATACATGCATCAATATCAATATAGAGAAAAAGCCACGATTAGATTGGATTTAAGCAACGCCCACAAGCAAACAACAACAACTTGGCCATGTGCCCAGCTTCAAATGAAGTCGTCGTCGTCGTCGTCTGATTGATGATTGATCGAGGGGGCTTCAGGGGGGAAATTGAATCGTTGTTGTTGCTGCTGTTGCTGTTGGCTGGCAGTTAGTGCACAAATCATGTTTAACTCCTCCCCCTTTTGGAACAACTGAGCTGCGATCACAAGGTCAGCGTCCATTGCATGCAAATCATACGCAAAAAATTAATTTCAATTTTATTGAGAAACATTTTACTCTAGAGATATCAATCGACATGAACAAAAACCAATAACAAATAATAATAAAATCTATCTGATCAATACTAATTCATTTTCATGTAGTGAGGAGTAATTATTATTCAGCTGATTAAGATGAATTTTTGTTCTATAGGAGAAGAGAGAATACAAATATGATTCATCTGAGTTCAGGGAAAAGATTCGTAAAAAGAAAGATATTCAATTAAATAAAAACTTTCTAATGATATATAAACATAACAAACATAACATAATAAACAAATTTTTATGATCAGAATTCCCTCTAATCTAGGCTGAAACTTAGTTTTTAGCTTTAAAATTAAACAAATTGAATGTTATTTAACATTAAATACCCATTAACAATTAACCTCAACAAATTGCAGGAACATCCCTCATAATCTAAATAAATCTAGGCATATCTTAAACTCTCCATCTTTAAACATTTATCACTCATTTGCCAATTTTAGCTAATAATTTATTGAAAACTGTCAATAGTTATAAACTTGACTGAGTCACAAATTGCTTTGAATTTACTTTTGGTTCAGGCACAAAGCAAATTAATTTTATGCTTGAGAAATGCCAGTTTTATGGCCATCTTCAAGATGAGTGTGAATCGAGCGAGCAGAGCGAACTAATGAAATAAGTTGCTGACTCATTGTAATGCTCCAAAAAGGAAAAACAATAATAATAATAATAATAATAATTAAAACAGCTACAAGTATTTATTAGCCGGCTAATGTAAAGTACCTGCTTAAAGCGAACTTCAATCAATTTAGCAGCAGTAGAATTCAAAGAAATTATAACCTGATTTTATTTGTATTGCACGCCGTAAAATCTTTAAAATTGATTTTTATATTTTTTAAAAGCTTTCTTGGAAGATATTCTAGAGTGTGACTGTGCGTGGGTAAAAAAACCATAACAAATATATAAAAATGTTTTGGTTTTAATAAACCAGAAACTAGATAACAAAAGTTGATGTTTATAGCTAATCTAGATCTTGAAGATCGAAGCAAATAATAATGATGATAAGACGGATAGGAGGATGAGTTTGTCTGACGATACATAAATACTCTATAAGCTTCGAAAATCAAAACAGATACACCCTTTACGAACCCTTTGAATTTTATTAACAAGATATAAAAGGAATATCTCTTTTTGCTGGGTGAAGAAGTTCTGCTTTAATTGATTGATTTGTAAAAGTTTTAACTACAATTTTAAGGCTCTAAGTAAAGTTCAGTAAGCTTTATTTGACACAACATTCCACATCTTTTGCACCACTGTACACAAAGTGCATTAGTGATCAGCTTGACGTACATCATAATTAGCACATTAGAGAGATAACACTGCAGACAAATGCACTGTTCAACTTGTCACCACCAAAGTGACCCAGCCGCAAGTCCAGACCCCCTCCCTCCGATCTACCCCTCACCAACCCCAACCCCCTGCATTAGCCACTTCCCTCGCTCTTGATGCTGCAACGGTAAAGACAACAATTCAATTTGAATTATGACATTTCAATGTGAACCACATTTCTCAGAAAGAAAATAAAACTAAAGCAGAGCTCTCTTCCTGTCTCTTACTTATGCTCCCTCTCTCTATCTATCTTTAGTTTGCTGCTTTTGGTTTGGTAAAGTGAGAAAAATTTAATTGAAAGAAAATTTGTCGTAGCAATTAATATTCGATTTTTTTCTTGGGAGGGAAGTGAGGCAAATTTGAAATCCAATTTCAAAACCAATTAAATGCCGACAATAAATCAACAAGTGCAACACTTGGGGACACCTCCTAACACGCCTGCCACACACACACACACACACACTTACACTCGTACACACACTTGCGAATTTGTTTTTGGCCAAATTAGCCGCCGCGTGAATTAATTTTCGACAATTTTCTGTGGCCTACGCGGGGCGTTGCCTGTTTCTTTATGCATATATATGCATATTGTTGTTGTTGTCTGTTGACAATTTGTTTGGTTGCTGCCACAGTTTGCAGCGCCTCAGGCACTTGGCAGGGTATCCCCCTTGTCAACTTGTTGTCCACCCAGCCCCAGCCCCTTGCTGTAATTATCGCAATATTTGACCAGCTGGCAGAGCCTTGCATAAAACTCTAAATTGGAGCTCGGATTGATTGTGGGGTAAGCATTCAAAGTTTTCCATAATAGAGACCCCCGAGGCCCCTCAAAACATGATTTTGACTTGTTTGTTATTCAGTTCGGCAGTTCTGCAGGTGGGGAACTTACTTCGACACATTGACTTAGATGATATTGGTTTACGGCATTTCATAAGAACTACCCACCAGCTGCTAATCTTCTAAAGTAGGGGCGATTTTTTGGGCAAATAGTTGTATAAATTCCATAACAAGCCACTATTTGACAAAGCATTTATGAAAGAAGTAAATAAAGGGTGAAATATTATAAAAATATTTGTGTTTGGGGTCCAACTGACAAAAATTTATAGGAGTTTCAAGAGAATTGCGACGTGAACTAAAATTGTTTTGACAAAATACAAATATTTAAATCAATTTGTAATAGACTTTAAAGTTTATTTAAAAATCTCAAGCTTGTTTTAAATTTATTATTAAGCTGACTTCCCCATTTAATACTTCAGCTCGTCTTAATTTATCATAAAAGTTTTCTACACAGAACAATTGACTTCCTTTTAAAGTAACTTACTGCAAGCTTTACAACATTTTTATTGATCCGATGATCATCCATTCAGTCAAGAGTCTGGTAATTTTCAAAATGTTTTCAACTACAATTAAAGAGCAATAAACGTAAACTTCAATTACAAATTAAGCCCGTCTGGACGATAAAGTGCGTGACAGAACGCGCTAATAAGAGAGATAAAGAAAAATAAAGATAGAGGGGACCAGAAGGAAGAGAACTGGAGAACTGGGCAAAGACTCTGTGCAGATTCTTCCAGGAAACTGGAGGAGCCCATCATAACTCAACTGGGTAACCCCACTTCAAGCCCAACCCAATCCTTTGCCTACTTCTCTGTAAAAAACAAAACAAAGGAGTTCGAGTCGAAGGCAGCAAAAGGATTGGATTCACTTTCGTATTGCAGGCACGCATTCGCGCATGCGTATCATATAATTCCAATCAATAATCAATCATAAATGCGGCAATGACAATAAAGCGTAAATCAAAGAGCATCAGGTAAGAGCGTAGCAAATGCAGTAGCCACAATAAGAGGGAGAGGGAGAGCGACCAAGCGTGAGGTGTGAGCGAGAGGGCAGTTCAACTTATCGCTGCGCTTCCGTTGCCATTGAAAATGTCAAAAAGGGAGACGAGGACCTGCGTGTGTAAATGTGCCTATGCGTGTGTGTTTGTGTGCGTGTGTGTGGGGACATGTGTTTAAAAATAAACAAATAATGCAACCGATGATAAATTACAAGCCCAAAAGGCAGGCAAAAGTTTGATTTCGTTGGGAAAATCGAGAAATCAAGTAATCGAAAAATCAACAAACAATAAAATGGAAAGAAAACAAGAGTAATCTAGGCGAGCATGTGAGACTAGAAATACGCTGTAATTATATTATATTATTAAAATTAAAATAGCAGTATTTAATTTTTTTAATAGGTTCTATGTTTAATCTTAAGAAAAAAGCTACTAGTCCGGTCAAAAGCGCCTTCAAACCTTCACCATTATTATTTATTTATTTTGCCTATCAAAATCGTTATCTGTAGCTCTAAAGAAATTTGAACAGATATTACAAACATCGTGATATGATAATAAATAAACCGATATTTATAATGAAAATCGATCTCAACGTGCAAAAGGAACCGCCATTGTAAAATTATGTCTGTAGCTCTAATTATCTTAGAGATATGGTAACATCAACTGCATATGAAAGGGAAATTTATATTCCCAATATGAAGTAGCCTGCACTGTCATTTCCATGATCAATGTGTTTAGAAGTACGGACAGACAAACATAAGCATAACAACATCAACTAAACTGTTAATGGTGTCAAAGGAGCCTAATTTTGTTGCCTGTTGCACACATTCGCAATAACTGCACTGCACATGTCCTTTTTTTACACGCACATTATCTATGACAACAGGGTATGCGAGAAACACAAAAAAATCAAGTATAGCAAAAGAAAAGGAAACAAAACACGTACACATGGTTGAAGAGGAAATGCGAGAGAGAGTGAGAGTACTGGGAGCTGTTGTTCTTCACGGTTCTTCGATGGTTGCGTTGGCAGCGGCGACTTCTGCTGCGCTTGTTGTTTCTTTGCGCTTGTTGACGTTTATGGCAAAGATTGCAGATATTATTCTTATTTATTTATACTGCACGGTATACGCACAAATACACACACACGCAGCGCTGCAGCGAGCACAAATCAAAAGTCAGCATCCAAATGTTATGCGAGACCCTCCACAAAGGCAACCGTATTTAAATTACAATAACAAAAATACATATGCACGTCTACACAAACTGCACAACGATTTACATTTTTCGTTAAACGAGCTTTCAACTTATTTTGATTAAATATTATTGTTTATAAATATATATAAATTTAATTTTGCGTAATATTTGCATAAAATTCATTCAAATAATTTTGAACGTAGCAAATGAATTCCCCGCGAGACGCAACAAAACACAACTGCACGAAGCGAACGATCAACGACGAATGTGAAGCGAACAAGCCGAGCGAACAAGTTAAACGAAGTGTGTGAGCGCGAGAGAGCGCATGTAAGCATCAGGGCTGGGTGAGAGCGTCAACAGGAGCAAAGCAACTATCGCAAGCAAAGCTACAAAATTCATATAGCAAGTGAGCAAGCCGAGAAAAGTCTAAGAACTTGAGTGTGCATGTGAGCTAAAGGGTTGGGAACAAGCATATAAGAGCATGGTGAATATCGCAAATCTAGATTTTCTTCGAAATCAATACTACGCAACGATAGCTGTTAAGTTTCCAGCCCTGGCTTTGAGTAACTGCCAAGTGACGTATTGTGGTTGCCTGCCGCCGTGTGTGTAAAAAGCCACAAACAACAATAAGGCAAGCAACCAAGCGCGTTGCACACTAGAACACACCCATACGCACAAACATATTTTTACTTTAAACAAATCAACTGCGCTCCATGCCCAAAGGGGTAGAGGCAGGGTGGGCGCACTGCACGTGAACACAAACGTGTGGGCAGCAATCAAACAGTAAATGCTGCCACAACAAGTGAATGTCTAAAAGAAGGGAGGATGCAAGAAAAAAAGAAAGAAAAACTATAGCGCTTAAATCTAACGTACAAAATTCCTGCCGGCCGCGTTGCCAACTACACACTGTATGGTCAAATTGCAATTTAGCGTTGCCAGATATATGTGCGTTCGTGTGGTGTGGGTGCCACTTTTAATATTGCCTAGTTTTTTCTTTTTATTGCGTGTTTAACACTACTAAACGCGAATTTATAGCCAACATGGGTAACATAACGCAGTTGTCGTAAAAACCGAAAATAGTCATGAAGCGCACCCCCCACAAAATAAAAAATAAACAAACAGCAGCACCAAACATAAACAACAATAAAAATTTATGCATGCATGCAAATTATACACATATGCAACATGCGCACACTCTCACCCTCTTTCTTTCGCGATCTAAGTCGACTTTGCGCACGTGCCAAAAGTGGACACGACAAAAATGAGGGTAAAAATCCTTTTGCAAGCATACAAAAAATTAAGTCAATTCTAATTACAAATAATTGACGCGTTAATTGCTGAAGCGCACGCAAACCAGCGCCCTTCTAATGTAATTGAGCTGTCAACGGATACAGCAACCCTACGCCCACGATAGGTGTAGACAGTGTTGCCAACCGCCTTGCGGTAGGTTCTCGTGCTCTGTTTAATGTACAGCAAAACAATTGTCGTGCACTCCAAATCAAAATTGCTCTTTTCGTTTTAATTAACTACAGAAATTAAGTAGTTTATTTTCTACAAAACAAAATATTTTTTAATTTGAGTCCGATTATCCTTTGGTAGTTCATTTATGTTTTTTAAAATAGACAATCATTATTTATTACAGACTTTCTAAACAACGAACAATTTATGTTTAAAAAAATATTTGGACTTAATTTACTCAAATAACCGATTGATTGGTACTAAGTTCTGTTGCTCCGTTCGCATATAAGTTCAATTGAACTAAATCACAATGTCGTTCCTATTTCACTTGCTTCTGGCAGTTACAAAATGTAAACGATAAAACATGTGCCAAAAGTAAACTTGCAAGAAGCAAATGCCGCTGCTGCTGCTGTTGTAAGAAGGCGTCGCCAGCGTCAGCGCCATGCAACAATTGTTGCGTGTTCAGCTGCCAATCAATGCCAATGACTGACGCAGTAACCAGCGACCACCACACCACACCGCATAGCACAAAACCCAGTCCGGTTGCCCTGTTGCATGCCAGCTCTGCCAGCACACCGCTCCCCCGCTTCGGCTGCAGCATCCATGCGATGCGCGCGCTCGCCTAAATAGCCCATAAATATGTGGAGTATGCGCAACTGCGAGTTGATGCAGCAGCAGCAGCAGCAGCAACTTCTGCAGCAACTACTGCTTCTGCTGCTTGGGGGTTAAACGTGGCCGCGCTTTGTGGCGCCTAATGCGTGCGCCAAAACAAAACGCAAAGAATTCTTAGAAAAGCGTCGCCAGAGAGTGGAGAGAGGACATGGAGTCCGAGCGGATTAAATGGCACAAACATGGCTAATTACATGTATTTAACACACACATAAACAGCGGCAGCAACAACAATGTCTGCGTTGTCGGTGCGTTTGCGCTTTGGCGTTGCAGTTGGCAACGCGACACAGCCAATGACAAGTACAACAATTATGGTCAAAAGCGGCTACAAACGTTGTCACTAGGCACAACAACAACATCGGCAACAACAGCAAACAGCTCAAGAATTGTCCAAGTTGTGCGCTTTGATGATGATCATTACACGAATTGTGCGTTGTTGAACTACTCAGGACTCCCAGTTCTCAGGGCTGCAGAACTAGTTCAGTTAGTAAAAATGTGGTGAGCTTGTTCAAATTAAACTTGTGAGCTTTTAAATTAATCAATCTATCTATAAAATGAATGTAATAAATGCTTAATACAAATAGGATTAAATAAAAAAAGTATAATCGAATAGAACTGTTTAGAGAATATTGATCAGTTCAACAAGTTAAAACGAGCTCTTAAACTAAATCAACTCAAAACGTAAGCTAAATTTAAGTAGTTATGCAAAAAAGATATCAATTAAAACAGTTGCGTATATTTATGTCACACGATTTTGATGTCATAAACAATTTATTGGAGCTTTACAAAATTTATAAAAGCCACTCAATTGTTTACGCTATAGTATTGTATGCATAAATATACGTAAACGTTATCCAACCCTGGCCATAGCAGCGCCATTAAAATAGGAGCGGCGGCTATTTAGCAGCGTCTTTCTCCTCATGTTGCTGCAAATCCACAAACTCCAACCGCTGTCAATGCATTTATTTATTAGATTTTAAATGCAATAATTATTAGTTTTATATGGACAATGAAGCGCCAAGTCGTCAAGAGGCGAGTGTGTGTGGCGCGATCTGAATGCCTGAGCAGGCGCACAACATATATAAAACACAAAAAACAACAACAGCACGTTTAACACAAACAAGACAATAATACATAATACGATACGAGTTGTAGACTCCAAAAAGCGCGTCCACTTGTGTGGCGCTGCTGCTGCTGCTGGCTGCCCCAAGTTGTGGCGCGGCATTTAATATGCAAAAGCGTCAGCCGTTTGCATGTGCAACAACAGTAGCTGCCAAACTGTAAACTCAGCTCATTCACTGAGTGTGCGTGTGTGTGTATGTGTGTGGGTGTTGGCTTCAATTTCCAACTTGACTCCCGACTTTCGTTTCGATGCGTCTCGCACAGCACTCTTGACAGTTTAGCGACAGAGATTTATGCGCTGTAATTTCCCACTTTATTACAGTTTAAAGTTGCGTTTTCATACGTTTTTCTGTCGTAGTTTCGTCTGTTTTAAGGCTGCCATTTGCCTCAATTTGGCTCATTGACTGCCACCGATGTGCACCATAAAAAAAAAGCAAGAATGGAAGGCGGTAGCATAGCAGATGGTTAAATTGCACAATGTTTATTAAGTAGTCGTGATCTAGGGTGGGTGTCAAACACCAAAGCTTAAGATTGAACTAGAATAGATAAACGCTTTAAGAGAATTAAAGCTTGTCTACTCTATAATAAATTGTGTAACTCTTAAATCAGTTCATTGTGCAATTTGCCTTTGAACTTTCGGCATAAATCTAAAGCTTAGTTTATTAACTATAATAATAAAATAATATAATATTATTAATACAACATTAGGTTCTTTTCCTGTGTTCATTTCAAATTTCAATCAATTAGGATTACATTAAAATTACGCGCATCCTCATGAGAAGTTAATCAATCATAATAAGTTTATGCTTTAAACAATTGCCATTTACTTTAACTTTACTATAAGAACGCTTTACTTTAAATCCTGCAACTATCTTTAATCCACCAAACACTTTAAGGCACTGCGTATTCTGTGCAAGTTCTTTACGCCTAATTTCTTCCCTGACTCAGATCTTTATCTAACTTTTTACAAAGGCCCCTGCATTGCTGGGCCATAAATCATGTGCCATAGAACATAAATCATTTTAAGCACTGTAAGAATTTTTAACTATGCAAAGTGAGTTGTTGCCTAGTCTCACGTCTCGAGCGTTTGACGCCTTCGATTTGTATTTTGACCCAAACTGCCGCGAGTACTTCAAATCATCCACGCCCACGCGACCACCAACAACAACAAGAACAAAAACAACAGCAGCAGCAGCGGCAGCTAGTAGAGAAACCAAAGCCTACATATGCTCAAATAAACCTTTTTTATTCTAATTTATGTTGCACATTGTTTATATACGACAGATACACACACACACATACAGTCGCTTGGTCTTAGCTTGATTGGGCAATTCACAATTTGCCAGGCTGGCGAAAATTAAGTGCGCAAAGTCAATATTTCAATTTCAGGGGGGGTAAAAAAGCTAAACATAAAAAATAACTAAGAAAATAAAAGGCAAAATAATTTGCATATGTACTGCATGCGGCATGTGATTATAAAACAGCTAACCAGCTGAGAGGCGGCATACACGGCCTACGCATCAGGTTGTTGCAAGTTGCAAGCAGCTTGCAACCCAACGACTTTTAGGCGGCATTTTGTAAATGAGCTTCAAATGGGTTTCGGTCTTTGCTTTTTATTTTTTATTTTTTTTTTTGTTTTGCTGTTGTCTAAAATAATTATGTTATTAATTGGATTTATGCGCAGTTTGTGTGTGCCCCCACTTAAAAAAAACGAACCTAACAGAAATTTGCATGTTTCGCTAGAATTGAACCGTTGTTGCTTCATGACTTTATGGCTTTTTTGGGGGCGGGGTCTCTTATCGCTGCACAACTATTTTTGAATCTATCTAAAGCGTGATTTACGCTTTTTCAGTTTATTTTCAGCGCGGATACTTTAATATTTCTCTTTCTTTTTTTTTTGTTTGCCAGTGGGCGTCCCTCTTGCCGTTATCCCCATATAAATATTTAATTTTTTTTTACTTTTTGTTGCTCTTGATCTTCTTGTCGCGATAATCCGCGCAATGGTAATAAAAACAAAAAAATTGAAAACAAAACAAATGCTGAAAAGTCAAAATAAAAAATAAATAAAAGACAACAACAACAACAACAAAAATTGTCAACACGCATTTGAACTTATTTTTAGACCCTGTCGCAATCGGATTTAGTCTTTTTTTTATTTTTTATTATTATTACTGTGATTATTATGTTATAGACTGGCAACAACTTTATTAAGCGCTTGGATATGCAGATGTTTATCGTGTCAAAGAGACCTAAGAGTTAAGTAAGAAAATATAAAAAAAATACCTTTGAGCATAAGATCACGATGCTGGCAATACACTGCTAATTGCCATACACAGGGTATTTTGGTTTTACACAACAAATGTCTAAGGTATCAAGAGTCTTTTGGGGCTTTATATTTGGATGTGTGTTTGAACTTTAAGGCATGTTTGTTATCAGGAAATACCCTAGTTATAAGCGTGTAGGGGCATTTTAGTTTGTACACATTGCGCCCTTAAAGGCACTGGCAAATACTTTAGTTAAGCGTATAGAGGGTATTTACAATATTCAGACAATTGAGCCATAATTTAAATATAAAAATATATTTCTATAACTCATGTGCTTATTGGCACGTTTAGTAATCAGCCCACTGATTTTCCCAATGTTTCCCCAATCGTGATTGTTATCAGCTGGGCGCATCGTCTCGTCTAGCAACAGATGCTACTGTGAGTGAGGCAGCTGTAAAAGCGTTTTGCATTTGCGATGATGCAGCACGTTTTAAAAATTACAGGAGCTTTTTGTTTTCTCGCTATGCTCACTTGGGCAATTGCTTGTGCTGCCTACGAGCTCAACCAGATGGAAGTACAGTGAAAACTCGCTTTATGTACAAACTTCTAAGATTAAAAGAACGTTGGTTTAAGCCAAAGGGTAAGATGGAAACTCTTCAAGTTACCCAAAACAACTGATAAGCTTGTGGTGTGTATTGAATAAAAAATGTTATGTTCGTAAGTTCAAGTATTTAGAGCTTGTAGTTCTAAAGATTGATGATAAATTAATATGCATTGATAAGTTGGGTTCGTCCTGTTTAATAAGTAGTTACCAATGACTCCCTTAGCTTTGTTGACTACACAAAACTATTTATGATTTTTACGCATATTCAATAAGAAAAACCGAAACTGTCTATTCTAAAGGGCTTTCACTGTAGCTGCCATATCGCCTAAAGCGAACAGCGAACCGCAAAATACGCAGAAACCACTGCAAAAATCAGCACACCCACAACAAGTCGAAGTGTGTGTGTGTGCGTGTGTACTGTGTGTGTAAAATTGAGTGCACGTCTTGGGTTGCGCTTCAGTTACCTTCGACAAAGGAAAGCAGCGACGCCAAAGCTGACGTTGACGCTAACGCCAGCTGCGACCGAGCTGCGTCTAACGGCGCAACCTAACCAAGCCAATTCTCAATAGATGTGAGTGTGTGTGTGTGGGTGTGGGTGTGCGTGTGTGTATGTGCCGCCCCACAAAACCGCTGCTTCTGCCTGAAAGGTTTGCGCGCGCGCCGCTGATAACAATAATAACAACAGCAGCGGCAGCAGCAAGAAAAGAAGCGCAACAAAAGCAGCGCGGCGTAGATAAGCGGACGCACACACACACAAGCTACACACACACTCTCGCGTAAATGCAGCTGTGTATATGAGCATAGAAAATAGTAAAAAGCAAAACAAAAGTAAACTAGAAGAAGGTGTGTGATGAAATTGATAGCACCGTAGTTGTCGCCGCTTTGTGATAACAAATTTGTTTGAGCAGAGCGCGCAAGCGAAGAGCGTAAAGAGCAAGCGTTTTTTTCTCTTTCTCACACTGACTCATAAAGGTAATAAGCGGTCGAAGGTTTGTCTTAATTATTTATTAATCATCAGAAAGTGGTACAACAAACGCTTTATTTGTTATTCCTGTGACTAAGTCAAAAATCATAAATACTTAACGAAGCGCGCCCGAAATGCACCAATTGGCCTTTCGCCTGTCCACCCCCCTAAAAAGCGCTAAACCGCACCTGTGCTGGGCGGCCAGGTCGAAGGCAGAAGGGAGATTCAAGTGGATTTTTTTTTTTGGTAGAAATCACGAGCAGAAGAAATGTCAGAAATTTTTGTGTGTACGGCAGAGATAAGCGACATTCAAGTATTTTCAAAACATAATAAAAATTTGATTTTATTGTGTGTATTTATAATTGTTTTCAACGTTTTTTTCTGTCCTTTTTTTTGGTTCAATTAATGGCGCGCGCAGCACAAAAACACACGAACACATATACACACAAACGAACACACACGCACACATATTGCAGCATAAAACTGGCGAGAGGCTGAGAATAAAACTGTAATCGTAATCCCTGCAGAGCAAGAGTAACAGCAGCAGCAGCAGCATATACAACACCAACAACAACAACCACGACGCCAGCCAAGACTCTTTCGGCAGCAGCGCGCAGTGAATAGGAAGAAGTAGCCGTAGTATGAGAAGAAAAATTTTTTTTCTTTGAACCAAACGTAATTGCACTGCGCTATTCTGGTTAGTTTTGCATTGATATTGCACATAAAACGGTTGGAAAGCTACTCACGCGTACAGTTCAACACTTGCGGGCTGTGTTTGTGGCCAGTTTGTTTACTTTAATGCACCATAAGTATGTGAAATTTGTTATTTATTTTAAATTGTTTATCATGATGTACTGCACACACGACGACGACGACAACGACGAACGACCGACGACATACACACGAAGTGTGTACAACACGAACTAGCTGATTTACATGCATTTTGCAACACTGCTGTGCTGCCAACTGTTTTTGGCTAGTTGATTGTAAATTGTTTTCAATTATTTTTCTATTGTTATTTGTACAAATATTTATAAGAAGTGTCACAAATTGTAGTTGCAAATAATTTGGGTTTTTTCTTTAGCATTTTAGCTTTTGTATTTATTATTGACAGGCAGTTGACGACTGTGTGATGTCTGGCAACGCCAACAGCTGTGCTGTGCTTATCGCTAGAGATGTCACAAATTTAGTGTGAAATGGAAAATACATTTTAGCTTCTTTTCTTAATATCAATAATAAAGAAATTGTTATGAAAATTTATTAAGGGAATTTTTATTTTTACAAATCTGATGTCTCCTCGGTATCTTTAAAATACAAAATTCGGGTTAACGTGGACATCGTGCAGGATATCTGTTTTTTCTGGTGCATTTGTAACGCATACGGATTGTGGCTCTCATAGTTAAAGGCGACGCGATGGGCGACGAACGTGAGCAGTGTCAGAATATCACGGTCCCGGCCCGATTCGCGCAGCTCCTCGCATAGGCTCTGTATGAACCAGCTGCCCTCGACGGTGTTGCGCCAGGAACAGTAGCCGGGTATGGTGGAGAAGGCGATCAGAAAGTCTGCATGGAGCGGTATGCGATAGCTCATGAAGGATTCGTTGTCGGTGTTGTTTTGGTTGATACCATCGGTCGCATCGGGCGGCTGGACATGCCAGCCGGGATCCTTGCGATCGCCCTGACACGCCTGGATGATGAACAATTTCGGCTTGCCCGCCAATGTGGGGCAACGTTCGGCGGTCAACGGCCTCAGGATACTCTCCAGCGCATAGTCCGTGTCCGTGGCGTGAATAGAGCCCATTTTGCCGTGCGAGAGTATGGCTATTAAAATGCAATCACATTCGCTGTGATCTCGCGCGCCGGCTCTATTTATTTTTCGCATAATTGCCTTGCTGCTCAGATCCGTATATTCCTTGACCCAAAAGCCCAGCTGCGTGAGAGCCTGGCAAAGATTCGCGCTGTCCACATCGGTGCCCTCGCGCACTTTCAAGCACATGTCCTCGAAGTACTTGTTATTGAAGATCAGCGCTCTGCCGCGATATCTGTGGCACATATTGTACTCGGGTCCAACTGCATCTGCCGCTTTCCCGGTGTGGCAACAGTTGCTGCTCCTACGATTTGTCATTGCACGGATTTATATTTGTTGCTTGATTTAATAACTAAACAGCCGTATGGTTCAACTGCAAATTGTTTTATGTTTGCCATTGAAGTACAGCAACAGAAGTAACCTTTTACAAGTGCATTACATAAGCACATACTTATGATAATTACATTATTCATTGTTAATATTTATATGCGGTTAACGCTAAAAGAAATATTTTTAGCACAAGTAATTCATATAAGGTGTTCACCGAATGGACTTCCGATTTTGACTCATTTTAAAATGGGGATGAACTAATGCAAATAACCTTCTCTGTTCGAATTTGATTGGAGTTTGTGGTTTTTGAATTTGTTGTATTTGTTGAATTTTTGGCGGTTTTTGGTATGAACATTGCGATAACCGATAGCTTCGATAGCTCCTGCGAAGCAGCATAATTTAATTTTTTCTTTTTATTTTGTTTGTTACATTAGCCAATAAGCAAGTTTGCCGGTAAATTGAATTATGTTTCCGTAAAAACCCTATCCAAAACTAAATAACATTTTGAATGATTTATTATATATTATTATTAGCACTAGTAATTAATTGATGTCATTCTCCTTATATTTCTTCACTTGACTCATACAAAAATGGTGTTAGTGTATAATAAAAAACTTTGTTCTCTATTTACTGTTAAATTAATTAGGGCTTGTGGCATTTTGAAAAGGTTTCGTTTTGTTGTAACCTTTATTGGCGGCTTTTAGTTGCGATTACCGATAACTCCGATAAGCTGCCAGCGATAGCGCTGCCGAACACAGCTAAAGCCGCTTTTGTTTTTTGTTAGCAATTTGTTTATTGTTATTATTAAATTGTAAACTAAAAACTTCAGCAAGATGCAAGAGTGTCCTTACGGTGAGAAATGTTACCGCAAAAATCCCATACATTTTGGAGAGTATTCACATGCGCATTGTACGTAAAAATTGCAATTTGTATTTGTGCTTTAATTTATAGTTTTAATGAATTTACCCCATATTTGTAGTGGATGCTATTTATGCGCAAGGCTTGAAAGCAGGTAGCAATGAGTATGACATACCCAGCAAATATTCCAGCGAGCTGATTAACATACAGCTCAAGTTCTTGGAGAAACTCTTTCCACAGCTGGCCGGCAAAGATGCCAAGAACAAGCCCAAGACGGCGACTGCTCCGCCCAAGGCTGCGGTACCAGGTCCCGCCAAGGCGGCAGCTCAGAAGGAACCCTCCACTGCCAGCACCAGTCGAGGAGCGCACGCTGATCTATCCACCAGCAAGGACAGCTCGAATTTGGCCAAAAAACAAAAGCTCAGCGATGGGCGCAACATACGCGATTATATTCCCGTTGTGGTGGAGAAGGGACGCATGGCCGCCAAGTTGGAGCGGGCGGCACCCTATAACATGTTCCTCACGGCCATCACGGACTCAAAGCCCACACATGGAGAGCCGCTGAGCGTCACACTGCAGGAAATACTTGATGAAAGTCTGGGCGAGATCGAGTCAAGTGTTCAAATCAACTTTATGATTGACATTGGCTGGCTGCTGGGCCACTATTACTTTGCGGGCATACTGTTAGTATACTTACTCTGTATATAATGTTTATTAACACCTTAAATCCTTCTCACAGCGGCAAGCCCCTGCTGGTGCTCTATGGCGACGAATCACCAGAGCTGCTGGGCATTGGCAAGTTCAAGCCGCAGGTGACGGCCATTAAGGTCAACATGCCCACGCCGTTTGCCACATCGCACACAAAGATGATGCTGCTGGGCTATGCGGATGGGGCGATGCGTGTGGTCATCTCCACAGCGAATTTATACGAGGACGATTGGCACAATCGTACACAGGGGCTGTGGATAAGTCCTTTGTTGCCGGCACTGCCCGAGGGCGCGGACACCGCTGCCGGAGAAAGCCCAACGGGCTTCAAGCAGGATCTCATGCTGTATCTGGTGGAGTACAAGGTGACGCAGCTGCAGCCGTGGATTGCGCGCATACGCAAAAGCGATTTCAGTGCCGTCAAGTACGCAAAAGTCAAACTAATTGCATATAATAACTGACTTACCTTCTGTCCCTTTTGCACAGCGTTTTCTTCGTCGGCTCTGTGCCTGGTGGCCATAGGGAGGGCGCGGTGCGTGGCCATCCCTGGGGCATTGCACGTCTCGGTTCGCTGCTGGCCAAACACGCTGCGCCCGTTGAGGATCGCATACCCGTCGTCTGTCAGAGCTCCAGCATTGGCAGCCTGGGTCCCAACGTGCAGGCCTGGATACAGCAGGATTTTGTCAACAATGCACGCAAGGATTCCTCGCCAGTAGGTCGCCTGCGTCAGTTGCCGCCCTTTAAAATGATTTATCCGAGCTTCGGTAATGTGTCGCGCAGTCACGACGGCATGCTCGGTGGAGGCTGTCTGCCCTATGGCAAAAACACTAACGACAAGCAGCCCTGGCTTAAATCGCATCTGCAGCAATGGAAATCGGGCGACCGGCATCGCTCCCAGGCCATGCCGCATATCAAGAGCTATACTCGTTTTAATCTGGAGGACCAGTGCGTCTATTGGTTTGTGCTCACCTCGGCGAATCTGTCGAAGGCCGCCTGGGGCTCGTTTAACAAGAACTCGAATATACAGCCGTGTCTGCGTATTGCCAATTATGAGGCGGGCGTCCTGTTCCTGCCTAGATTTGTGGTGCGTTTAATGATTGTTTGGTTTTTGAGTAAACGTTTTATTCCTCTTGCATTTTTATAGAGTGGCGAGGAAACTTTTCCCCTGGGCAATGCTCGTAATGGTGTACCTGCCTTTCCCTTGCCCTATGATGTTCCTTTAACACCATACGGACCCGACGATACACCTTTTCTCATGGATTATCTGCAAGGTTGAAATTCTTAACATATTTGTGATAATTAAATACACATACAGTTACTACACACAGCATTAAAAGAAAAATAATATAGTTTACTTCGAAGTTAAAAATTTGATTTAACCGCAAAATGTTCGGTTTAAGAAAATTATCGATAACATTATATTGACGTGCATTGTACTTTTAACAGAATATCGAATACGTTGTATATAATACAACACAACTAAGCGTTAATATGCAGATGCTGTCAAATGAAATGCGAACTATTTTCTGCTCATTTATCAGTGATGCGAGCAATTAACAATAAAAATTTCAAAAAATTTGTCATCAAATTACTTCTAAAACGATAGCCAATAATAGTAACAGTTTATTACATACTGTAAATAACAGTTCAGCAAAATGTTAAATGCATTGCTGTTAAAAACATATGCTAGTCAAACGAGCGAACGAAAAAATTAGTCACTCGTCGTTGATTTTTCGCACACAACTGTTCTATAGCAGCGGTAAATTGGTAATTAACAAATTCAGCGCAACTTTTACAAATTTGTGGTAAGTGCATTGACAAAAAAGACTATATATTGTGATTCTATGTGCTAGATATATTATTGTGCTTTTCTTAATACAAAATGTGCGTAAAAAATAGATATATTTGAATGGCAACTTGTGCAGTGTAAATCGCAGCGTAAAAAGTGCCGGCTGCTCTGTAAATTTTAGGGTGGGGTTACAATTCCTGCGGCCAGGCTGTCTGGAATCTAAAATGGCACGTATATACAATTATGTATATAGATGTGTATATGTGTGGGTGTCAAGTGTTCGAGGACAAGAGACAGCTGTGTTGTGGCCGGCTATTCGGGGCCGTTTGGATATTTAGGCTATTTTTATGTGAATCACTTTTTTGTTTGTTAAATTAAATACGAATACATGCGAATGTAATGTGTGCGCAGCTGTGTGTGTGAGAGTGTTTTGGTATATTTTTAACGATGATTTCATGTATGTAGATTTTAATTTTATTTTACTTGCATCTATTAACATATATACCCCTGTCAATGCGCAAAAGCAAATATGCAATTATCCATACAAGAAATTAATAGCCATGATTGAGAAAACGCAAGGTTGTACAAAGCGCAGTTCCGTTAGTCGCCGCTGAAACGAGAGAGCGCGTTTGAAGAGAGCATTTAACATCACAATCACGGCTTTGTGCATTGTTTACCATGCTAGCATATAAATGGATGTCCAAAACTTGATAGCCTGCTTAAAAATATAGGTTTTTTAATCAAAGTAAAATTATATAAAATATAAATAATATAATATGTTATTATTTCTACGACAGCCATTAAATATTTAGTCCAAATGGGCCAATGTTGATAAATATTCATACATACAGTTTCATTAACATAAATTGAATTATTTGGTAGTTAACTACTTTAAGAGCGACATTGTTCTTATCTTCATACAGAATGTCGGTATTGTGACGACACTTTGCTAAGAGCGCACAATTCTTTTTATAACCTGTGGCTCTCTCAATCGTGCCTAACAGCGCATAGGTTCCAGAAACTCCTCAGCTGTTTTTGCCGCCTTAACTGTTGTTGTTCTGACTCACTCCCACTGCCAGCTCGAAAGTTTACGCAAGAGTGAACAAACGTTTGCATGTGTGAGTGTGGGTGTGAGTGTAAAATTAAAGATGGCCAAAAAGCGCTATCAGCAAAACAAAAAACTACTACTACAAAAAACAGATAAAAATATGTATATAATTCTATTTTTTCCATTTGCTCTTGACTATTTCGCTTTGGCCAGAGACACGCAGCAGGTTTTATTTCTAATTAATTGTTATATGAGACGCAGCGAAAATAACGGTACAACTGCTGCAGCACTTAAGCCGCTGCGTTTGTGTTTGTATATATGTACATGTGTATGCATTTCAAATGCATTTGACCACAGAAGAACAAAACAAGCAACAAACACGAAGCATATCCTACAATAACTCGTCTTTCCCACTGAGCGAAAGTTGTTAGCTGTGCAGAATCAGACGGATTCTCACTCTAATTGCTTAGATTTATTTGCTAGATAATGCATTGCAATAAAAGCAACAAGCAACAACGTTGGGCCGGTGCAATAAACTCATTGTTGCTGCCGCGCAGCTGTGCGTACAACTACAAAAACAATAACGCTGACTAGCTGCACAGTTTTTACGCTCTCGCTCACGCTCTGGCTCTGGCTCTCTCTTTCTCTCTATCTCATTCACACCTGTCTCTCAATTGACGCGCAAACTCTCGTTGGCATTGTTGTTGCCATGGTAAGCATGAAGCTTTCTCCGCAGCAGCAGCTTCAATTCAGCTGTTGACCCTGTACCAAAGCAGCAATTTTGTCTACAAATTTTAAGCTATTTTCAATGCACATTCAGTTGCTCGCCCAAATTTGGTGAAAATGTGTTGACTGACGGATGATGCCTAAATAGGCAAAAGCTATGCTTTGAACTGCTGTAAACTTTAACATTGAGCTGTTAACCGTTACTTCGCGTGCTGTGTGCTGCTTGTGTGTACCCTTTAAAGGGAGTGTTGGCAAGCGGACAAACCTAGAAAGCAACGCAAAGCTTAGCTTATACTGCTGCTAACACGACCTTAACATTAACGCTGCGCTGTTAAAGGCTTGCTGCCCTACACTGATTTCGAGTCCTGTGCGTGCGCCTGTGCTGCCCATTTTTTAGGGTGTGTTCCGTTCACCAGCAGCAGCAGCAGCTGTGGAGCTATCTGCGCTTGTGTGTGTGTGTGACCCAGTTGGGTTCTAGCCGTGGCCCATAGCGCCGTGCCCATAATTGAAAAGTGCTTTAATTTGCTAATTTTTTAATGTCAAACATAAAAAAAGCAGCAACAAAATACGTTGCGTTCAAGTGCGTGTGAAACGATTAACATAAATACGTTATACGATATAGGGCGCTTAAGGAGTGGTGTTTTTTACAGCTATTTTCTTTTCCTTTCTGCGGCTTTCGTCATACCATCGCCTAACCAATTCTTGTATGGCTGCATGCCTCGACGTTGTTTTCGCTGTTGTTTTTGCTGTTTTTGTCGTAACCGAGAATGAGTTTTTAAAATATAATCGGAAATTGCATAATCTTAATGTGATACCTACCTAAATCGTTCATATACTATTTAAAAAAGAAACAAGAAAAAAACCAAACAACGTGCGCCGCAAAAATGTTTTCATGTTGTCGTGCAAATCCCAAGGCAGGCAAAAAGGATAAGGAGAAGGATAAGCAGACTAAAAACGACAGCGAAGCGAACGAAGGGGACGAGGCCAAAGCCAATGGCAATGTCTCTCCACCAGAGACTGAGCCTCAACCTCAACCAGAACCACAATCAGCATCAGCAACAGAATCTAAACCCGAACCCGAACCCGAACTCGAACCTGCACACACAATCGAAGCGGAGCCTGCTGAGCCTTTAAATATAGAGCCGCAAACTGGTATTCATATTATATATTTCATATATCACTTAGCATTATTAACAAACTTTGCTATACTGCTCTGCCCCTGGGAGCTCTACCTCACACGCTGTGGTATTGTATTGGTGCACCCGAACACAGATCCCTGGGGATTTGGCCCAAAATCCATTCGACAGCCCCGCCAAATGCCCAGGCACTGCGCTTCTTTCACATATAGTCATTTATATATTAATTTGCTTTAATAGCAATTATTTCACTTTATAATTCCAAAAAGTATTTCTTTTAAGTGTAGCAAAAGTGTTTCCAAAAGTTTGTTTGTGAAATTAGAAATATGTCTGATAAGATATGTTGAAAGATGCTATTGAATGTAAAATTGGGTATTTAGAGAGGTTGTCTGCCAACCAGGGAGTTAACACAAATGAAACCTTAATTTTAACATATCAGCATTTGTTTTGTCAATATGTAATATTAAGTTCCAAAAAATGTGCGCTTTGTGCATCGCATCTTCACAGCCATTGAATTAGAGGCCGACCAGGCAGCGACGTCGCCAACTGTGCGCTCGACGCACTCATCCACATCAACAGCGCCGCCCGCCTCGATGACCAGCGCGACCGAGGATGAATTGGCTCCGCCGCCGCCACAGCAGCAGCAACAGCAGGAGCAACATCAGCCACAGGAGCAGCCACCGGAGCCGCAGCCCGTGCATGCGCCGCCCACAAAGAGTTGCCTCTCGCGGCACAATTCAACGCATCAGTCAATCAAGAAGAAGGTGAACATTAGCAACCGAGCCGAAATCATTGAGCCGGAGCTGCTGCTGATGAACAATCACAACAACAACCACAGCTCGCTGGGGGATGACGATGAGGTCTTCTCGGATTCCCTGCCGCCGCCCAAGCGGGAAAGCATGTGTGCTCCATACATCGAGGGCGAAACGTTGGCCTTTGCCCACGGCCTGCCCGCCTGGTTCGACGACGAGCGACTCAACGAGCTGTACGCGTTCTCTCTCTTTCGCTAGCCCTGAACTCAGCTAAAACTTACACTCTTTTTCTCATTCTCTCTTTCTCTCTGCGTGTGTTGTTGTTGTTGTGCATGCAGCGGCTGCATCGAGCCACCGGTTACGCCCGTGGGACGCGATGAGCTGGAACTGAAGCGTCAGCGTCTCTATACGGAACTGTTGCGCGCCGCGCACGCCGCCGTGGAGCACAGCGTGGCCGTGCGGGGTAATGAAACGCTCGCCATTAATCAACTTCTTCTCTGCTGGTCAACTCCAGTTTGTTTGTTGCATGCCTTCGTCCTATCGATAAGTCGTTTTGTTTATCGTTTACCTATCGTTATCGGATTTGTTTTCGTTAACGTGTTTTTTGTCCTTTTAAATATGATATGTATTTCGGTGCGTTTACTCAAAATTCCTCACTTCACTTTTTTCCAATTACTAATTGAAATACTTTTCTTCTTTAAATATTTGCATATTTGTTGGGAAATTTTTTTCCAAAATATTTGTACTATTTATGTTGTTGTTCTATTTATGTTTAGACATAAAGTTTAACTCACGGTTGTAATTGATGAAAACTAATTGGTTTGAAAGACAAGAGCATAAAACCTATTCAACAAATTTGCTAGAGTGAAAACCCTTTATAGCTATCATACATATATTTTAAGCAACAGCTTATTAAATTCATAATATTTTTTTATATTTGGTTACAAAGAAAAATAGGGGACCACTATAATATTTTAAATATGTTTAATCAAAAGAGTGCATTATAATTATTTATTGAATGATTCAGATAACCCCAAAGAACCAAAAAAGTTGGGAAATTATTTCTAACATAAAAATAATATATCTGTGTATAATCAGTATTTAAATCGAATTTTATAGAACAGAAAGTGAACTTTTTATGTATAAACAATCAATGAGCAATTTCCTTAAATAGCTTTAACCTATGAACTTTAAAAGTTTGTGTCGTGATTTTATATCTAAACACTTTTAAAATAAGGCTGATTCAGTAAATTAATTAAATGACAATTTAAGTATGCACAGTTCACACAGCTTCCCTCTGCATTGTGCAGGGTATTAAAATTAGTTTTTGGCTTAGATGCTCTTTTTGCCTTTCCCTCAGTTATGTTAATATGCACAACTTGAAAGCATACGATTTTTTTTCTACTGTTGCTCTCATCAAATCATCATCATCATCATCATCTTCATCCACTGCTCATTCAGCAATTTTTTGTTTAATGTCGTTTCGTAATCGTAAAAAGTTGTTTCCAGTGATTCATGCAATTTATTTTGTTTTTGCATACACTGCGATGACATCAATTACAATTTGCTTTTTTTTGTATAAACATTTTAGCTGGGTGTGAATATTTTGTGGAATGCCTTTTTATCTCTCAGTGTTTCTTGTATTTTCTTTTATTAAATATCGCTTACATTTTTTACGCACATTTTTTATTAAGATTGTCCATAAACACAAATTTCTGGCAAAACTGAACTTAAGCTGATATTTTTTATAGATAACAACGAGTCGGAATCGAAGCCCACGGCTGCCGTTGAGCATTTGGAAAGGATTTGCGAACGCTTGGAAACGCTTGTCGATCGTTTGGAGCATACGCTCATAGTTGCGCCACAGCAGGAGCCACAAGCACAGATTGAGGCACAGTCCGAAACAGACTCACCACCAGCAACACCAACAACAGTATCACCAGCAGCGCCCAACAACGACAACAACATGAGTGTCGCCGGCTTTGAGGATATTGTGGCCGGGCCGTTGAACGAGTTTCTGTCGCTATCGGCTAAAATTGGCGGGGATGTGACCCAACAGGCGCAGCTTGTCAAAGCGGCCTTTGAGTGAGCAATTTATAATTTGAAACTTCCAGCAGCATTTTCATCTCTCTTATCATTTGCAGCGCCCAATCGCGTTTTGTGACGCTGGCCACGCAAATCGCGCAGCCGGCACAGCCCAAGCTAATGGAATTGCTGCAGCCAACATCGATGCAAATCAGCGCCATTCAAGATTTCCGCGAGAAGCATCGCTCCTCGGCGTTCTTCAATCATCTGTCGGCCATTAGCGAGAGTATACCCGCCCTGGGCTGGGTGTGCATGTCGCCGACGCCCGGGCCGCATGTCAAGGAGATGAAAGACGCCGGGCAGTTTTATACGAATCGTGTGCTCAAGGAGTGGAAGGACAAGAATGTGACTCATGTGGAGTGGGCACGCTCCTGGATTCAGACGCTGTCTGATCTGCAGGCTTACATTAAGCAGTATCATACCACGGGCCTGGTGTGGTCCGGCAAGGGTGCGGCACCGGCTGGTGGTGCACCACCACCGCCACCACCCGGTGGTATGCCACCACCACCTCCACCACTGGATCTGAACGCGCTCAAGCTGGACAGCGCAGGCGATGATCGCAACGCGCTCTTTGCGCAAATCAATCAGGGCGCCGATATTACCAAGAGTAAGAATCAAAAACAATTACAGAAAATTCTCCAATGCTAAATTCGTATATATTTCTTCTAGATTTGAAGAAGGTAACCGGTGACATGCAAACCCACAAGAATCCATCGCTGCGCTCCGGCCCAGCGCCCTTCAAGACGCCAGCCAGTAGCGGCAGTCCAGCTGCCCGTGCAGCTGCGCCCGCGCCCGCCAAGGAGCCAGTATTTACGCGTGATGGCAAAAAGTGGCTTATTGAGTATCAGAAGAACAACACCGGCTTGCGTGTGGAGGATGCCGAAATGAACAATGTGGTCTATGTGTTCCGCTGCGAGAATTCCACGCTGACGGTCAAGGGCAAGGTGAACAACATTGTGTTCGATTCGTGCAAGAAGTGCTCGCTGCTGTTCGATTCGGTGGTGGCCTCCGTTGAGTTCGTCAACTGCCAGAGCGTCCAAATGCAGGTGATGGGATCGGTGCCGACCGTCTCTATCGATAAGACCGATGGCTGCCAAATGTATTTGTCCAAGGAATCGCTGGGCGTTGAAATCGTTAGCTCCAAGTCGTCGGAGATGAATATACTCTTGCCCGACGACAATGGCGACTATGTAAGTGAAGTATAAAATAGCCTGAAGTGGAAATATTTTATGACATATATTTTTGTTAATTTACAGACCGAACTGGCTTTGCCGGAGCAGTACAAGACCTTCATCAATGGCAAAACCCTCAAGACTGTGTGCGTCGACAGCCTTGGCTAATAATTATATGTGTGTGTGTGGAATCCTCGAAGGGCGTCGCTAATTGCTTTTTTAAAAACCATCCTCCGCACCCAACTATTAGTACGCTAACAGCCAGCTAAATAATCTAAGTTTTAAGCGCAGAGTTTTCGTATTTGTGTATTTATCATTTTAGAAAATTGTTGCCAAATTTCTGCTGCTGTCAAATGGGGCAAAAAAAAGTATTCAAAAAAAAAAAAAAACAGAAAAATAATTTATTTTATAATACGAGAAGCAATGCGACATGGCCCGAACGAGTATCCAAATTGTATTTATATATTAAATGAAGAACTAATGAAACTTTGTCAACATTATTAAGCAGACTTTTCATTCAATTATAAAATTAATAATTTTTGCACATAAGCATATAAGCAAATCAGACAACAAAGCAAAAAACAACTCTTTTATATTCTATTTAAATAAAATTTAAACATTTTTTATTAAATAAAAAAGGAAACATTATACATTATTTATATATATATATTCAATTTTGCGTAATTAAGCCAGGATCAATACAGATCGGATCAGTGCGAGACAAGCGTGAGGAATGAATTTCTGCTAATACTTGATTAAATCTTCTTGTACTCGATGCGCTCCACTTTTACCTCATCGCCGATCAGTTGATACACATAGGTGACCACCGTCGTGCTTTGTATGTCCATCAGCACGAATGACGGCACCACATTCGTGTCCAGCGGATTAAAGGCCCCCGTTGCCGAGCCTGGATTAATGTAGAACTTATTGCCATGCTCGTATGCTTCGAACTTGTACGTGTGCCCCGTTATCAGTATATCCACATCCAGTTGGCGTTGAATCAACGCCAATGCCTCAGGATCACCGCGCGGCACCACCTGATGACCGTGGCACAGTCCGATCCGAAACTGGCCCACTGTCACAACCTTTTGCTCCGGATAGCTGAGATTCTCATCGAAATCACCGCGCACTATATGCACATCGTTCGCTAACGATTTCAGATAATCGTATGATTCCTTGGTGCAGATATTTCCGGTGGCCAATATATGATGTATCCGACCTGGCACAAGAAGCTTTTTGAACTTTGCCGGCAGACTGCTGCAACGGTGTGGTATATGCAAGTCGCCAAGTACTAGAACGAGCATTTTATGCCTGTGTTATGTTTCCGTTTTGCTAAATCGGCGTTGTAATACGTTTGCAATGCTTTTCTTTATCAACAAAAGTTGGTGAAACGCCCAGCAAAAATTTCAGAGCTTACAACAGCTGATGCAAGTGCACGCGTTTCCAAAGGAATGGCAAAAAATAAATTGAGCATCATGGCAGCCCTAGCCATAAGCAAAGTGCATGGGTCGTGGCATTTATAAGGTATGGCTTAAAAAGTGCACATAAATGCAGTTATTGACTTCATGTTTTCAAAATATCTAAGGTCATTATAATCAAAAGAACGACATAAAGTTTTATTAAAAACAGAAAAGTTATCTGTTATATATCACTTTTCAGTGGTGTTTTAACAGCAACTTTGAGGCTACAAAATTGTTTCGTGTGCTGTCGCGACGTCATAATTTTCCTGCGCATTTTTGTTTGACCTTGTAACTACTTTTGGCATGAACATACTGCTTTGTTTTGCCGGCGAAAATGGATGCAGCGGAAATAGCAGCAAATAAAGAAGGTATTTAACAATATTTAATTTAAATATACATAGAATTATATTGTTATCCTATCTAGCTGAGGCTAGCATTGATTTGCTGGCCATAGTGCTGGACACGAATCCCTCACAGCACATTGTGCGTCAAAATCCACAAAATCTTACACAAATCTTGGAGGCTGTCATCGCGTTTGGCAATGCGCATCTCATGCAGAAGGCGCAAAACAGATTGGCTGTAATATCGTGTTCACATCATGCCACGTAAGTGAGGGCACTAAGAATATGAACTGTAAAGTGTTATAATTGAAACTGTGTTTATAGTGATTTTCTTTTTCCCTTGCCGGGGCGGCAAGTCGAGCTACGCCAGATTGATGGCCAGTACGAGGCATTTAGCTTGGTGGAGAAGACGGTAAAACAACAATTAGGCAGCTTACTTATGAATGCGCCACGTCTGAGCTCACCCTGCGAGAGTTTGCTTGCTGGCAGTATGTCCATGGCCTTGTGCTATATATCCCGCGTGAGTTAAAAAAATTTCTTCCATTGCTTCCATTCTCAACTAACATATTATACTTTGTAGCTGCAACGCAATGTCGCCGCTGGCATCAAGATGCACTCGCGTATTCTGGTGCTCACGGGCAGCAATGAGTGCGCCTCACAGTATATGACCTACATGAACGTCTTCTTCACAGCCCAAAAGCTGGGCATTGTCATTGACACCTGCGCCCTGGACAAAACACTTAGCTTACTGCAACAGGGCTGTGATATAACGAGCGGCCAGTTCCTTAAGGTCACCCAGCTGGATGGTCTGTTACAGTATTTGTTATGGGTATTTTTGCCATCGCCGCAGATGCGTCACAAATTAGTGCTGCCGCCGCCGCCAAAGGTTGATTATCGCGCCTCTTGCTTCTGCCATCGCGAGCTCATTGACATCGGCTACGTGTGCTCAGTCTGCTTGTCTGTATTCTGCAAATACAGTCCCATCTGCACCACTTGCCAGTAACAGAACTAGAGACTTGCTTAGTCAACCTTTATTTAATACAATTTAATTGCTTACAGCACCATCTTCAAGACGCCTGGACCACTTCCCATTAAGCCCAAAAAGAAAAAGAAGACTGATAAGCAAATATAGACAACAAGCATTTGTTCTACCTTTGCACACAATGTTCACAACTTGGATTAAAACTATATATATATGTCAAATTAATACAGATATGAATTATAATAGTGTAAGCTTGTATTTGCCGGCGTTGCGCGCCTGTTTTTCTTTCATATATTGTTTGTATTGATAAAGTAGTTTGGTGCCAAACTTAATATTATATACACTACACACCTCCGCAAAAACAATACATAAATTAAAACACAGCAAAGAAATCCTTATGTCCCCAGGGTACCGATTTTCCACAGTGTTTCGGAATTAATTTACAACTAATTATAATAAATAAGTGTACTACATAATAAAGATATTTGAAAAAGAGTTTCAAATAGATTGATTAACAAAAAAGCCGTGAGCATTTATTTAAACCCGCCCCAAACTCTGCCAAGCTAAATTGTTTTTGAATTTATAACAAATATAAAATTTTTATTTTTTCCGCTTTTCATAATGTTATTTGGTATCACTAAAGAGTTGCTTTTTCCCAGACGTATTAAGTATTTCGTGTGATTTTGCTAAAGTACATAGGTCCGAAATTAGCCGGCAAATAAGGCAAAACCATTTGGCCATATTTCAAGCCCTTAGGCTGTTCAAAACGATAGATGTCGGCAAAGAGTGCTGTATGCTGGCTCAAATCCTGAATGCGTGCTGTGATGCTATGTTCTGTGAAGACCTTCTGCAGTGCCATGTGGACGACACCGTCGTTCTGCACCGGCGACAGTGAGCACGTGGAGTAGACCAGACTTCCGCCAGGCTTCAGCAAGCGCAGGCAATTGGCTAATATTCCTGCCTGTAATTCGGGTATGCGCAGACGCTCCTTAATTCGTGTAGGCTTGAAGATGTTGTTGTCCTGATTCATTAGCACATGCCTGTCTGTGGTGCAGGGTACATCCACCAGTATCTTATCGTAGCTTCCGTACTCATCCAGATTGCGTGCATCGCTCTGGCTCAAGATTAAACGTTTGCCCGCCCATCGTTGCTTGTAATCGAACAGATATTCCTGCATGACGCGACGCAGCTTATTCAGCCGCGATTCCTGCACATCGTTGCACACGAGCTGATCCAGATGCAGTGTTTGGAGCATTAACAGCGATTTGCCGCCAGGCGCTGCACATGCATCGAGCACACGTTCGCCGGGTTGGACCTGCAGGAACAACGGCGGCAGCACCGAGGCGCCATCCATCAGGAAATGTGATAGGACGCCTGTCAGACACTGTCGCGGCGGCTTGAACTCAGAACAGTTGCCCATTTCGTACGTATAGATCGCCAAGTGTTCGGGGTATTGAAAATTGGTATCTGGTTCAATTATAAGAGGGAAATCTGTGCTGGTTTGATAATATTTATAATGCTCCGATTCGGGTACCCAGTCTTCCATGCCCTTAATGCTGTGGGCGGGCATATACTCGTATAGACCGCCTGTCCCGAATTGTGGATCCACCAAGCGACTCTCATCCAATTGCACATCCTGCTCCAAGGCTTTGGTCAAACTCTGTTTGAACTCTAGCGACTCCGCCGTCACATTGTTGGCCATGTCTTTTTGGCTGCTGTCCTTGTCGTAGTTGAGTTGTTGCGGCAACACGTGCCCATCCTCAGCTGCACTCGGATAAATGGCCGCCACCTCGCGTTCCTGTTGCTTGCGCAGCAGCACCTCGAGTTTTTCATCGATTTCGTAATGTCTGACCGGCGAATGTGCCTCCTCGCTGCCCTCGTGCCGCTCTCTTGCCAGCTGAATGAGTGACTTGATGTTGATGGCCCCATCCAATTCCAGCATGCTGCACGTTTGCTCTGTGTCGCCGAAATTGTTCACCATGGCAACATATTTGTGTTCTGTGAGCAAAGAAGCTCGCATATTTTTCCATCGCCCGCCATACACGGAGCCGTAGAAGTCGTCGAAATTGTCGAGTGCACGATCACAGTTGTTCTTCTTGTGTTGCAGCACATTCCAACGACGTTTGCCACTTTTCCAACGTCGTTGCAGTATGCAAATGTTGCGTATTTTCAACATTTTGCACAGCCGGCAAATTGTACTAGAACAACGGGCACCAGAGTTGCGGCCTTTTAACGCTGCTTGGATATTTGAAAAATGACTTTGTTGTGATTGGTTTTTACCACGTTGTTTTTAAATTTGTGTTTTATTTTGGTCCAACATTATGTTAGGGAAAAGCTTTTTATGTAATTTTGATTTAAATTAGATATTTTAAATTAACTTTATTGTCGTTATCGATTACATCATAATTTGGCACAAGTCAAATAATATCGATAACAGCATAAACTCAGATTCATGGCAATCTTTTTATTTTAATTTAATTAAGTGAACCTTTTAGTTTTACTTTCCACTAAAAGCTTAAAATGTAGATTATTTTAATTTTTCCTGTGTCCGACTAAACAAAATGTATTTGAATTGTTTACTGAGCAAATGACTCCGTTTCTCGTTCTTGCTCATGTTAGTTGCATAATGTTAAGCAATAACTGTGCTAATGGCACTGTAAGCATGCTATGAACTGTTGACAAACGACTTTAAATTCTACACTCCAAATTTTTATTTAATTTCTTCATTGTTTATATGTTACATATATTACATGTTACATATATTACATAAAAGCATTAATAGTTCTAAACTATATTTATTTTTGTCAAGATTTAACATTTGCTATAAGGCGTATCGAATCTGCTCGATTTGCCATATGCCTTACATCAAATGTTAAAAAAAAAACAATTTTTATTAGTCATTCCACGGTTGTAGCTTTCCCGACCCACAGGTGGTGTAAACGATTAATTCAATGATAAAGAAAATAATCGTTATTGAAAAGATAATGCGCCAGGATTCAATGGTTTTCTAATAAGAAAAAAAGAGAAGTAAAAGGAATGAATATTAAAGTAATTAGATTTTGGGCCACACACATTTCCTTCTGTAATGAAGCCAACAAGCTGTGGCACAATTATGCCAGGCACTGTGGCCACAGTATTAGTTAGGGCCACCAAAGTTCCCGCAAAATTTGGCGCAATATCTATGTGATTCGCAAGGAAGCCGCAAAACATAGCGCCCATGGAGATAATACCGATGCATGAAAATCCTACGGCCAAATAATGCAGGCACCCTACAAAACATAACCCTATCAGACATATAGATGGTATAACTGTACAAATCGCCGTTGCCATTTTTCGTGCAACAGTTCTGCTGATCTTTTCTAAAAGAAAACAAACCAAAAATCAAAAACAATGTATTTATTATTATTATTGATATGTAATACTCACCACGTGCTTGCAGCACATCCAAAGTCCAGCCCAGCATTATAGTAAACATTAGCATGGGCAAATAGGGCAAGGCGCTAAAAATGACATTTCTGGCCACATTGAATTTGAGCACCTGATTCATATACAAGGGCATCTCGATGAGGAACATGTACCAGCCGAAGTTGCTGCAGGTGTGCGCGATCAGAATGGCCCAGAAGGCTTCCGATTTCAGAATCTGGACGATGGGCAACTTGGCGTGGGTGTTGTGGCTAGGATCTTTGCCCAGTGAGCCGTTGATCATATCACGCTCTTCGGGACTTATGAAGCGCTGGGTATTTGGAGTATCTTGTATGAGAATTATCCATAACACAAGCCAAATGCTACTTAATCCGCCCATGATGTAAAATACCCATTCCCAGCCCAATGAGGCGGCAATTAGACCAGACATCAATATTGATATCGCTGTGCCGGCCGATGTACCCACATAGATCAAAGATGTAATCAACACTTGCTCTTTTTTGGGCGCCCAATTTGAGATCATAATGTGCATTGGGGCAAACGAGGCGCCGCCGCCAATGCCCTCAATGATCCGCATACAAATTAGTCCGCCGTAATGAAGTTTCGTCAGCTCCGGCGTGAGCAAAGTACAAATCACATTGGAAGCGACCGCAAAAAAGAACACCCATTTCGCTGAATATATCTCGGCGACACGAGCAAGTGGTATCTGCGACACCAGATAGCCCCAGAAGTAACAGCTCAACAGAGTGCCTTGCAGCGCATCACTCCACGGAAACGGACCCTATTGAGACGGATGTAATAAATAAAGCATAAAATTTTTTAAGTTATATATATGAATTTAAAAGCTGAATTGATTTTTGATTTCGCGCTGACGAAGAGTTGCATTTTATATTGTTGTCAAAGTTGATAATCGATAGGTAACAATCGTTATTTACCATTATTGTTGGTAGATAATTAAATTTATTGGCGCCATAAAATTTAAATTTAATAATTATTTTGCAGATAATAAAACACTGCGACGGTAATACAAACCTGTTCGTTTTCCGATTCCGACATATCATCGGGCGGCTGACACTGTCCATCTTTGAAGTTAATCTTTAACTTACTGTTTATATCATTTGAACTTTTTGTACTGTTTTTATCATCAGAACTTTCTGAATGTGAATGCATGACCATCGCCACCATTGTCACGCTGAGGTTGACTTTCAGGCCATAGACAATAGCTAGGCCAATACTACCAAGGACGGCAAATACATAACGTGCGGGCAAACACTCTATTGGTAAACGATAATATCGCTGAGTTTTATTTTACTTGCTGGCATAACTTACTTCCCATCACGTTGCCCTTGGCGGGCGTTTCTGTGTTCATTTTACATTTATTTTTTTGTTTTTTTTTTTTAATTATTTGTTAACAAAATATTGATTACATGGCTTTGAAATAAATCTCTTAGGTAAAACCATACTTATCAAAAAATAAAACAGACCAATTATTTTTACTACAATATCATTTTATTTTGTCAGTATGCGGATTAACTTTTGAATTGTTGTCGGTTGTTAAGTACTTTTGTTTTCGTAGGCGGGTTAAGCAATGAAGTGATGTCCTTAGACGCAAAGATACGAGTATACTTAGTATTACAGGATAACTAAAAACTATAATTGGTATTTGTAGTATTTACAGTCTGGTGCGACAATTTGGTGCTTCAACTGATCAAAAGTCATACAGGTGAAATTCTAAATAATGTTTTAAAACCATTTAACGAGATTACAGTTTATAGATTATGGCTTCGATGCAATCGGTGCATTAACATCCTTGAGCGGTGTCTTCTCGTCCTTGGTATTGGCTTCATTGAGGGCATCCGAACGATTCCACGATTGTTCCGCGCCCGAACCGAATATGACAAAGGCTAGGAACTCCAGCACGAAGAGAACGATCGTAACGCCAAATATGATACGCCAGGCGCCAATATTTTGCTAAAATATATAAAAAGCATGTTAAGGATTTAAACAGGAGCTAAGCCAGGCTCCCACTTACATTGCCGTGGGTAACAAAGCCAACGAATAGGGGAACCACAATGCCTGGCAAGGTGGCGGCAGTGTTGGTCAACGCAACCAAAGTGCCAGCAAAGTTGGGCGCAATATCAATGTGATTCGACAGGAAGCCCGAGAACATGGCGCCCATGGCCACGATGCCCACAGACATGATGGAAACGGCTTCATAGTGGCGACATCCAATATAGCAGAGGATCAGCAGACAGATACCGGGTATAATGGTGCAAATGGAGGTGGCGGTCTTCCTGGCGCAAGTTGTGCTTATTTTGCCTATGAAGAGAGTAAAGCGATATGGATATCAATATGGATATTGTTGATTCCGAACGTATTTTTTCATGGCAAAAAACTATCCTTGTCTATCGATAATCAATTTTGGCAATTTCGCAACTGCGATTAATGCATCGATGATACTGAGAAAATGCAACCCTTCACGAATGCTAATTCAACATTCATTACAGCTGTTAAATTTGAATCTTTAACTAAAACTAGTCTGTTCTTAATCTGGAACAGATATGGATACACATAAGTAAACTTACCCTTCGATTGCAGCGTGTCCAGCATTTTGCCCAGGAATATGCTGAATATGATCATCGGGAAGTAGGGCAGTGCGCTGAGTGCTGCATTGCTGGCCACGTTGAACTTGAGCACCTGCTTCATGTAGAAAGGAATCTCGATGAGGAACATGTACCAGCCGAAGTTGTTGCAGGTGTGCGCGATTAGAATGGCCCAGAAGGGAACCGAGGTAAAGACCTTGCCCCACGGCACTTTGGGATGATGATCGACCTTTGTTTCGGTGCCCAGCGAGCTGGTGATCATGTGGCGTTCCTCGGGGCTGATGAAGCGCTGCTTGTTGGGATTGTCCTGAACGAAGAGCACCCACAACACCATCCAAATGCAGCTGAGTGCGCCCATTACGTAAAACACAGATTCCCAGCCCCAGGACGATGACAGCACACCGGCCAGCAAAATGGAGAGTGCGGTGCCGGCCGAAGTGCCCACATAGATGATGGTAGACATGACCATACGCTCGGTGGGCGGTGCCCAGGAGGCAATCATGACATGCATAGCTGGAAACGAGGCGCCACCGCCCACGCCCTCTAGCACACGCATTACAATTAGGCCGCCGTAATGACTGGCTGTCAGGACGGGCGTCAACAGGGTGCACAACACATTGATGGCCACCGAGAACAGCATGACCCACTTGGCCGAGAAGTTCTCAGCCACATGGGCCAGCGGTATCTGCGAGACGAGATAGCCCCAGAAATAGCAGCTCAGCAGAGTGCCCTGCAGGGGTTCACTCCAGCTAAAGGGTCCGTCCTGTGCAACAATAAAAGCAATCAAAGATTATGTTAGATTTTGATATTGTTGAGTCTTGACCTACCTCAACCTTGGCCGTTACATTGGTGGCGCCACCTGGTGGCGAACACTCCTCCACGGGATCGTGCACGCTGACGGTGACATTCATAAGGGCATTGTGTCTCTGGGCATCCTCCTGCATCACACGTATGGCCGTGTGATTGACCATCGCAACCATTGCCACACTGAGATTCACCTTTAGGCCATAAACAATGGCCATGCCAATGGAGCCGAGTATGGCGAGCACATAACGTGCGGGCACCAGCTCTAGAAAGGCAAATGGAAATCAACCTGTGATTAATATCCACTTTTGGGGTGGGTCAGTTAAGTGTCTGCGAACCACGCGCGACATTATTTGAGCCCTAATCGACGGTCTGGGTAATTGACGCCGCTCCCCGATAACAAATTTGAAATTTTTATGGTATTTATTTGCAATTGGAAATTGATGGCAAAGCAAATTAACTTTACTCAATTGTGCACTCGTTATCGGCACACTGCGAAATATAACAGCTATTGCCTTTATAGCTCTGATAGCAATTTGTACTTTGTCGTTGAGAGCTTAACTAAATCTAATCCTAAGTCAAAGTAGGCATAGAGAGAAAGCACTTAAGTTATACCCCAAATGGGTACTACAAATAAAAGGTTCTGTGTTTCTATATAAAGAACACAATCGAAGCATCAAAAACAAGCGAAATATTGAATAATATATGAACGAGAATATAGATAAAAGATAATGACGAAAATTGAAACTTGTTAAGCTAATTAGGTTTTTTTTTATAATTTAATAAAGTGGAAATTAAATATCAAAAAAGGATTGAAATGAAAAGTTAATCTGTGGATTGATTGAAGGATAGGAAAACCAATAATTAAAATGGGAATAGGAATGTGAATATAGAATAAAGAGATAGAGAACTGAGAGAGAGAGAGAGAGAAAAAGATAAGGGAAATAATAATAAGTTCAAGTACAATTAATTTGAGTACAATTTTGAAGTATTTTATTCAATTTAATTTTAAAATAAATTGACTTCCCAGAATAAAAACCGCTTTAATTTGAGACCTGTTTGCAGACTAAAATCAAGGCAAAAAATAAACATGTAATAATTGGCAACAGGAGCCAAAGTGAAAGCTAAAAGAAAGCAGCCTTCCAATTACTTTAACCAACAGCTCAAGATAATAACTATATATATATAGTATATATCAATTTTGTGTCGTTATGTTTCGAACTGAAGGACAAAAGAACATTATTTCGCTCATGTCACCGGTTTATTTTTACTTGTATACATATAATTTCCATATTAATTTGTTGGCCTAGGTAAGTTGGCCGCATTTCATTATTTTGGCAAGCGTTTAAGTAAGAAGACATTGTTTATAGCGCCGACATACAAATGACCTTCAGGCCAGCTGTCAATGGGATATCATTTTTGCACAGGAGCCGCAGCCAATGAATATAACAAAAATTATTGGTTGCTAGCTCTATAAAAAGCCGCCTACTATTTAAATGAAAGGATACAAACACACACACACACGCACACACACACAAATACACATATACAAGTGTGTATATACACTCACACACATATAGGCACACTCACGCACGACCTTTGGTCGGCTCTTGAGGTCAAACAGGCCTAAAGACGCAGCATTGCAAGCATGCGGCCAAGTCTTTCATCAGGCCAACAAACTTGCCACCACACTCCCACCCAGCAATGTCGACACTTGTTGCACTTGCACTTGGCTGCTGCACTCGGCACTTGCATTGACGAAATATCACGGAAACATATGCAACAAATTTTACATTCATTTTCTTTTCAATCCTTTTTTATAGTCCGCACACTTACTGCCCAAAATGCTGCCCTTGGCGGGCACTTCTTCCGGCATGATGAAGCTTAACTATTTCGATTTAGTCAAATGGAATATTTGAATATTTATTTAACTAAAAAAAACGTTTGTTTTACGCGCGAACTGTGAACTGTATTGAAAATGCGACGCGTGCGTTGCCAGAGGCAGCTGCCCAACAACTAAAATCGCTGCTGGATTCCCATTTTCGACGACGCAACGCAAATGCTTTGAATGTTTTCGGTTGAAGAGCATGATTTGTATATGATATGTCTATGTGTGTGTGTGTGTGTGTATGAGAGTGACTCGTTTTTTGGGGGCTGGCTGCCCCGGTCCGGTGCGGCCCGGCCTGGAGTGTGCGTGCCTGTTGGCGCGCGCATAGCTTTAACTGCTCCAGCTGTACAAGTTGTGTACCTTGTATCGGCAAGTTCTTGTTGTCCTACTGCGTTGTCGTCACGCCCCGACCTCCCCCCCTCCCCTATGTTGCCGCTCGCTTCGAGCATAGCTGCCACAGTCCACAAAAGATATTTCACATTAGTTCCAATTGGTTGCGTGTAACAAAGCAGGTTGTTGTCTTGGCTAAATGTGTCTTCGCTTAAAAGTTAAATCAGTTAATACACTTTATGTAAGAGGTTGATGGGCACAAGCGAAACACATGTCTAGGGTATTTTCAAGTCGCCTAGCCCAACTCATGTGTACTTGCCAATTGTTATTCATGAATGGTTTGAAGTTATACAACAAAATGTATGTAAATAATTATCAACAAATAGTCCGAAAATACCTTAAATGCACTCAGTCTTTTTCCAAATTTGTGTTACACTTGTTCGGATTAAAAAGTTGGCTTAAATAGCCAATTTAATTAGGCATTCAAAACGCGTGCATAAAATAAATATAAATTGGCATAATCATCAGGCCCAACATAAAAAAGAGGCTCACTCAAATTATTTTATTCGAAAAACTTGTCTCGTTTCTGTCTGAGTCTTTTATTTAAGTTATTCTATTTATTTTCTAGCTCGTTTGCTTATTTGGATTTGTAATTAGCGCCAAATTTGATATTTGTTTTATGACAAACGTGCGAAGCGTTCTCTTCAAATTGTGCTGATCATTTAAACATTTTTTGTTATAATGTTTTTAAAGTGGAACACTTATTAAATTATCTAATTATTCAAAATTAACTATAAAAATGCCAAAATTTGAAAAAAGTTGTGTTGGGCTAAACACAAGTAATTATTCTTTTAACATTGAAATAAATAAAAGAATCTTATTTAGATGACCGGCATCTAGTTCTAGTACAAGTAAATTCCATAATTAGAACTATGTTTGTTTTTTGGTTTGTTATAAATATGCGAAATTTTATAAACAAGGGGCTGGAAATAAACCAGAAACTTTTAGTTGAACATTGGCTCGACTAACAAATATCCTATAGAGTCATATAAACTTTATCAGAAAAGAATAAATTCTAAATCTGTGTATGCAAACTTTATTCTTTAGCAAAAGTATTCTTGGTTAAAGTAATTGAAATTCATTCTATATGCACAATAATTTTTTTTAAAATTATATTTAAAATATATACATTAGAGAGTAAATATTTTTCAATCAATGCAACATGAGTTTGAGCTATGTTTATTGATTGGTATGTTTGTATATTGGATTTACAGATTAAGGTCCCTGAGGAGCAAATGTTGATATTATATAGAAACAAAATATATTTCTTTGTTTTCATAGATTACAAAATTGGCTGGCAAATGAAACTTTTTTCCAATTTTTTTTTGCATATCAAATATATTTCCATTATAGTTTATATATTTTACAGACTTTTTTTTAATCTTTAGCCCAGTGTTCATTCAGTTCTTTTGTTTCCCACATCCTGGTGCTTCCTCATTTGCCAGCAGATCAAATGTAAGCTGGCCCAGTTTTGCAGCTTTCATGACAATGATGACCATGATGATGATGATGACGATGATGATTTGGTATGCAAATGCGTCAACGCTTAAGTGCGGGAGTTGGCGGCAATCGTCCGCGTCAGGCTTAGCCGACAGACATCAGAGCTCGTACCTATAGAAATACATATTAATGCTTTGGGTGGTTGTTGTCTGATGTTTATTTTATTCTTTTTTTTTTCATTTGTTGTACTCTTGTTTTTTTTTTGTTATTTGTCTTTTATCAGTCTGCTTCCATATGGCATTATAGAGGGGCGAGTGATTGAAAAGCCGCACTCTTCGAAATGAGCTGCTAATACGAATCTAAATATTGAACTCATTTGAATGCGCATAGTTCGTATTTTCTATTTTAAGTTCTTTTGAGTGCCATAAAATTGGCAAATATTATTTAATATACAGTGCCAGGGTATTTGCTGTGTGTTCAGTGTGTGGCAGCATTTTTGTTTATTTTCATTATTTGCTTTGCCTAATTCGCTTGCATTTTTGTTTATGTCTAAGCTGTGGACTGTTTGCATAAAGTCCAACAATGGTCTATGGACCATTACTTCCCAAAATAATAAAAATGGATCCGGGACATGGACATGCATCGTGAGTTCTATGCCTCGATGGATGCAAGACCATTGTTCCCCACATGAAAGAACCTTAAAGTGAAAGCAATATAAAAAAAAAGAGAGCTCTACAAATTTATTTCTTTTTTAGTTTAATGTCGTTTATTTGTTTTATAGCTGCTCAAATTGATTTTTATTGAGTTTTTGCACACAGTTTCAATTCAAACCATTTATGCTGTATGAGCGTCTATATTTCATTTGATCTATTTAATTTCGTTTAGCTGTTAATTGTCTTTCATTGAATTGCCTACCAATTTATTATTTAATTCTCTCGTTTTTTTCAGAGGCCGTTGACAACAAAACTTGAAATTTATGCAATATATAATTTTAATCAAGGTTTAGAAAGGGTATGAATACAAGGCATATATAAATATTATAGTTAACTAGCAATTTAAAAGAATCAAAGTTTCATTTGACATTAAAGTTTTAAAGAATTTTAATAGAGATAAAAATATCTTCATCTTTTTTTTTACAAGATATTATAAATTCTTTTAGTTATGTTTTTAATTAAACCCTTTCTAGGGTATTCCGCTGGCATTCACAACTTCTTTTTCCATCCCGTTGACAACCAAAACCACAAAAAAATGTGAAGTCTATTTTGATTGTAAATATTGATGTGTGTGTGTGTGTTTATATGGCTGTAGTTGAGCGTAGTTGTTGCTGCGCCATTTGTGACGCCATTGATTTATGAAACAAGCCTTCAGCATTGTCTATGAATGGTCCAGAGTTTAATTTTTGTAATAGGCCTCGTGCGTGAATCTAAAAAAATTAATTTAAAACGAATCCGTAGACAGAACTTTTATTGATAGTCTACAAAATCATGGTGCATATGCTGCCATATGACATACGCTGGCTAAAATACAATAATAAACAAATAACGTTCATATTTCAATCATATTTGATTGATAAGGGAGTTTATTCATAGAAAGCTGCTGGGTAAAATGCAGCTGACTGAATAGGTAAGCAAACATATATATATACGTATATATAAATCAAAGTACGCCAGACCAACTCAATTATCACCGCTGATAAAGAACTTATATATAAATAAGCTTCGTAGTATTTAAATGAGCAGCAAATGCCAACAACAGCCTGCTGTAAATCTAAAGTAACCGCTAACAGCTAAATGTTACTTAACAGTCCACTATGCCGTCCACAACAGCTCACTGTTATCCGTTAACACTCAGCGAATTTTCCCACCAATTTCTGTTAGTGAATAATAAAATCGTTTAATTTGAGGTTTTCCAACCAAAAACATATTTATTTATTAGAATTAATCATAAATCAGTTTTATACGCCAAAAACCATAAAAAATGAAGCTCTCTTAATACCATAACATAAATAAATGGACAAACTATTTAATGACCCAATGAAAATCAAAAACCAAAGAGAATAAATAAATACATATTTCAAAATGTTATATGTAGTTGACTTTCTGAGTGTTGTTTTTATAAGTAATACGGTATGTGGGACACATACGTATCGTACATATACGCTATTAAGCTATTTATAATTTTCAATATATTTGAAATAAATGTGTATATAAGTATGTATAAGTATAAGTATGCATGTATATCGTAGGTATGTATATTTGATTTTTATTAATTTTTCAATGTTTTCAATAAAACAGTCAGACAATTCTTTTTTGTTTATTAAAATAAATTAACACGTCGACGCCGCCTCTCGAATGGGCATAGAATATTTTAAATATTTTACGCGCTGAGCCACTTAATTTTTGACAAATAGTTTGCATATTATTATAAATTGTATACATATATATTACATATATATAAATATTTGTTAATATAATTGTTGGATAGTTTGCTTGACAGCGACTGCTTAATAGCTCTTGCTTTTCGCTCAGTGTAAATAGTTTGAGTGTAATACAGTTTAATGGCGCCTTCATTGTAAAAAATAAAATTTAAAAACATTTAAAGCATGTTGACAGACAATCTGTTGCTGAGCTCATTTTAAGTAAGTTTTTGTAGATAAACATTCTTGAAAGTTAGTTTTTTTTTACACATTTTTTTGTATTTTTTTTTTCTTTTTGTACTACTTGGGAAGCCTCTAGTTTTGATATTACACAATAAGATACTGATAGTGTTGGCGTTTTTTTTGAGTTGGGTCAAAGACCTTCACAATAGACATTGACATTTGTTTAAGATTGAGGTTAGGTCTACGTTGAAGTTAGGTTAGATTAGGCATAGGTAAGTTCGCATTGGACAAAAAATGTTGTCAACCCTGTTGTCAGTGTTTTAAAAACATTGATTTTGATTATGTACGTGACATACAATATTCATATTCTTTATACGCATAGTTATAATAATATTATAATCTTTTATATATATATTCATATATATAGTAATTTTTTGTTTTCCAAATTCAAATTCTACACGAAAATTGCACATGACGTTGACGTTTCTCTTCTCAGTTAATTATATATGTATTTTAAAAATGTTCAAATCTTTGGCTATTTTTTTAAAGGTTTCTTTCTTTTTGCAAACTAGGGCAAAGGTAGAATGATTGGAAATTATTTGCTCTATAAATGTGGGTTACCAATAAAACTGGAAAGCTCGGCTTAAAAGCTTTCGTTCTCTCTCTCTCTCTCTCTGTCTGTCTCTCTCTAACTTCCCCTTAATTAGCTGTAATTTTGTTAGTTCATTTAATAAAACTTCTCGCCGTAGTAGTTGGGACCACGTTCGCCGACCGGTTCGTTCATGAACTGGTTCTGGCTAATGGATCGCTTCTTTTTGGCGACCATGAAACGCTTTGACGAACCAAGACCTGGAAATATATTTTATATATATTTAATTTAAGATCATTAAGTGCTTAGTTTTAAAACTTACGACTATTGCTGCTCATGTATTTTTGAGGGCGTGGCACATACTCGTACTTGGGCACAACCTGCGCCTCCACGGGCATGCCATAGTAGTCAACCAGTGCCGGCGCCTGCTGCTGCTGCTGCACGGGCGCATCCAACCAACTGCCGGCGGGCACATAATCCATTTCCTCAGCATCGACCATTGGCACCGAAACGCCGCTCTCCGAGTCAGTCTCCTTGCGTGCTCGCTCTCCGGCCTCGACCAGTGCAACCAGGGCCAACATGTCAGCGGGTGTCAGTTTGGTGGTGTCGCGTTTTAAGCTGTAAAATTTTATTATTATTTATACAGCAGTGGTCCACTTATTTCGAATAGCAAAAGTTGTTTTTTAATTTAAAAATATTAGATTAACCACAAGGGAATCGTTGAGAGTTATAATTAAAATTTTAACTGCTCTTAACAGCTTTTCCCTTGCATAACAGTTTTCTGTAATATAACATTCTGCATAGCTGTTAAATTCATAAAGTGCTTTTAACATATTCAAATACTGTTAATGCGTTGAATGTTATATAAATACATGATATGGTATGTTCTGATTTATTGACTGATTGATGATGATTGAAGACTAGCACCGAGGCTAAACGGAAATTGATTTTTCGGTGTTAATATGCATAGAAGCAGTATATAAATACTTAAAGTGGTTTCATCAGATTTTATATTTATGATGGATTTATGAACTTACCGCATATCTCCATATCGTCGATACTTGTTCAGATTAAGATTCTCGCTGGGTGCATTGGCACCAGCCAAGTTGTAGTAAATGCCGCGTTTGTTGCGCTCATCCATATTGTAGTTGCGATTGGCATAAGTGAGGGGCACGGACAGGGGAATGCTCTCCAGATAGGCCTCGGCATTGAGCAGATTCTGCAGATTGTCATAGGCCTTGTTGCGGGCGCTGGGCGTGTTCACTGAACAGCAATATATTCTAATAAATGAATTATGTTAATGGCAAAATTTGCTTACCATGTCGCTCCGGCACATATTCATCCAGTTCCTGCAATTCACGCTCATTGTTATAGCCGTTGTAGCCGTTGTAGTTGATGGGCGCAGCGGGCTCATAATCCTCGGCCCAAACGCCGTTGGGCACATCGCTGCCATAATCGCCGGCCGCCGCACTCATATACGGATTGTAGTCATAGTTAATGCCACGCTTGCGCATCGTGGAACTGGCCACAGCCTCCTCCAGTGCGGTGGGCTCGCCTTGGAGTTGGTTGCTCTGGGCGGCCGCGGCCACAGCGGCGAGGATCTCATCGTTGCTGGGCAGCGCATAGAGACCAGCTGGCGGCTGCTGCTGCTGTTCGTTGGAGCTGCTCCTGGCGGGCGCATTGCTGAAGGTGGCGGGCACAATTTCCGGACTCGACTTCTTGTCGGCCGGCGACACCGTGGCGCTCGTTGCCGCATCTCCAGAGCGTTTTACTGGAAAGCGGAAAAGTGGAAAATGAAATGTAATTTGCTGCACGCTTTTAGGGCTCGCTGCGTATTTCAATTTGCACAGCTACTTGATTCAATAAGCGGCCAAAACCAATTAGCCAAGCTGGCCACCATAATTTCTTGCACAATTTACTTTCAATATACACATTTTTTTTATTTCATTATGGCCACATTGCTAATTGCTATTAGCGCCGCTGTCAAAGCCACGTTTATGTTAACATCAGCTGGTAGCTAAGGCATTTAGCTGGCTGGCTGGCTGGCTGGCTTATCCCCATAACAACTAATGCCCATTGACATTATTATCCCTAATCATATTTACTGTTGGCCCTCACGCAGCACTGCACAATGCTAATTGAATCGACTTAGCCCAAGCCCGATAATCAAGCTAGCAATTAAAACAAGGGTTAACACTTGTAACAAGTTAACAGAAGTGCGCCGAAGATATCCTTTACAAATAAGATAACATTCATTTGAAGGCGAAAGGATTATTACAAAGGTGAAAGGTTATTTTTTGTTGCTTTCACTGCTAACTCTTAAAGATCGACGAGACACAGAAAAACTGAATTAGCGATAAAGGCATAAAACAAAATAGATAGACAGATGAACAGGCCTTGACTTAACCTATAAAGCCACTTAGTTCACAAACACCTCATTTTATCTACTACAAACACTTACATATTATAAACATACACCCCTTTAACCCATTTACGAAAATTGCAGGATATCATTTCCAGGAAAACAGCAGTCATGAGTCAAGCACATGTCCACAGAGCCACAACGAGCTCTGGGCCACAGTTATCTGTTCCACTTAACGTGTTTTATATTCATTTTATTTTCCATTTATTTGTTTTTTTTTTTCTATTTTAACTAGAACCCTTTTTTACCCATTTTATGGGGATTTTCCTGTGGTTCGCTTAGCGAACGTTTATCTATCCGAGCACTTCACATTCTAACGATATTTGAAATGTTGTTTATCATAAAAAGCAAATGCGATAAGCGAACGAGCGCGTCAACAAATGGCCAACAAATGATATACAATGATTTATATGTAGGTACATGGGGTACACCTGGATTGGCAATCGTCAATCTGTTATTTAATTGTGTGGCAACACCTGCAGATCCACAATTAAGAGCCTGAAATTGCCCATTGCCAGAAATTAGCAGATTATCTTTTGTTGCAGACAATTTAGCGTCGACTTTATTTTGAGGGTTCAGATTTAAAAAGCTTGTCACGCTAAATATTTTCCCATCTTTAAGCGAGTGTCATTTTTCTTGCACACATTTTCTGGAAAACCATTTTGTGGCCTTCAGTTAAAGTACGCTAACCCAGTTTCTAACGATAATGTCCTTTTTTATTTTATTATTTTACCATGTTGTCAGCAACTTGACCATATGTTTGCCTTGTCAAACGCTGCCAAGAGCTTCGTCATAAGCCTTAAACCTTGGCCAGGCCACAACAAGGGAAAGCGGGCGAGAAAAAAAATATATACATATATGTATGTATGTATGTGTGTGTGTGTGTGTTCGTTCCCTATTCTCTTCCTTTTGTTTGGTTGTCCTGCGGCAAGAAATTGTGCAGGGGCATAAATAAATAAAAAACAGCCAACTAAATTATACGCGCTGACGTTTGCTGACGTCGCTCTACGCGTTTCCATTGTCCTCCATTTTGAGGCTGTCGTTGTTGTTATTGTTGTTTTTACTGTTGCCAACATGAAAATATTCACTGAACTGTAAAAATATCAACAAGTTGTTTGCTCTTCAATTTTTGCCACACACAAAAACACACACACACAAAGTTGTGATTGTGTGTTGGGTGTTCTGCGGTGGCCTGTGGGCTGCTTTTATTGTTGTTGTTTTTGTTGTTGTTCTTGTTGTTGTTGGCCTGGGCTAGCAGCTGCTGCTGGTGCTGCTGCTCAATAACAAGAACGCCAAGAACGTTGCCAACAACACAATTAACGTCCGCAGGCACTGCGGCCTGAAAATAACTTAATAATAACGGCATATGGAAAATTTGTGACATGAAAATGGAAATGTGGTTGCTTTGCGGGCAGTCTCTGCCCTCCCCCAATACAATTGCTTTTTCTGCTCAAAGTTTGCGGTTAACCAGAACCTTGACTTTGCAATTGACAGCGCCAATGAATACTTTATGAAGCCACAATGGCAAATGCTACAGTCTGCACAGCAGCTAAATGCCAAAGCCAAGGCTTAGACAAAGTATTTATTAAGCAAACAAAAGCACACACACACACACAAACGTAGCCTACACGTTTTTAATAAGTAAAGAAACAAATTGTGGCCACGCCTGTTTAATTTGTCTTAGCCGAGCTCTGTGTTAGCGGCTTGGCCACAAAAGTGTTGCATACTTTTAAGCGCGCACGAAAAATGTTAAGCCCAAAGCGACGACCAATGGCGTCAGGCTGGCGACGCCGGCGCCGGCGCCAGCAGCGACAGCGACGGCGACGGCGACAGCGACAGCGCCAGCAGCAGGAGCAAGAGCTGCGGCAGTAAAAAGCAAACAGCAAAAACTGCTGCTTTCTGTCTAAAAATAGAAATGAAATCGCGCGCACGTACGAACGCACACACACACAGATACATCTATACATAAGCTGGCCTGCATACCAAAGAGGCTGGCCGCCATTTTGTGCAGCAGCCGCCCACGCACTGCGTAGGTGTAGCTAAGCTATATGTGCAAGTATTCATATGTTTGTGTAACTGTATATATTTATGTGTGTATGTGTGTGTGTGTGTGTGTGTGTATTATGACCCGCAATGATTGTAATGTTAGACTAAGCCAGCGCGCTGAAGTGCAAAGCAACAACTTCAAGCACAACAACAATGACAGCACCAAAAATGTTGTTTCTTTTAAATATATATATATGTTTGTATATATATATATAATTTTTCTTTCGGTTAAATCGGCTGTGGCTTCAAGCTGCTTACCAGCTGTCGTGTTGCCTCTGTGGCAAAAACACCTACGCAATTTCCTGCAAGCCCAACAGCGGAAAATGGAACGCTGTTAACCGAAAAGAGGCAGCAGCAGGGGCAAAGGGGGGAGGGGCGTCAACGGAGATGAGAAACACAGACAGGATGTTAGGTGGTCCGTTGCCTTCTGCTTTTTAAGCGAGCGCGTGGGCGTTTTGCTTAATGTGCTCAACTTACAAGTTATTCACACACACAAGCACACAAGTACACATATACAAAACATGCACAGTGAACAGCAGCTAAGCTGAACATTAAACAGTTGTCAAAGAACTTTTTTTTAATTATATTTAAGCATGTTCTCTACAATGTATCGACATTTGCACAATATGGGCGTTAGTTAAGTCTGTCTGTTCGACAGTATTGTAAGCCTCCTTAAGCTTTGTAAATGTGGATTTAAATACTTGAGATTAAAAATGTTGTCAAAAGTTTGTTTGATATTTTTTAATTAATACCAGCAACATTAAAATATATATTTAAAAAAAAAATGATTCGTCAAGAAAAGCATCTACAATAGCCTAATAGAACGCAGGATCCCCGGTATAACAACAAAACTACCAAGGAATGAGATAAACTAGTCTGTAGAAGCCTGAATTTTATCTTATATGTATATAATATATATATATATAAAGATGAGTTATATAAATTCAAGATTAAATATAATTGTTATGGTGGGCAATTTGATATTAAAAATATATGGATATATAATAATTCTTTTATTTTTGTACCGTTTTTGATATATTACTTTAAAATAATTCATATTTGTACCCCTTTTGTTTATATTATAAATATAATTTCATGTTAAAATATATAAATAATACGTTAGTCAAAAAGTTCTTCGTCATCATTGTGCATTCTAGTTTTTTTAAATAGTTTTATTTTATAATAAAAAAATTAAAACTACATTTCTGTCTGACACCTCTTTTTTTAACCATCGAATCGATTTCAATATTTTTGTATATTTTAAATAACTTTAAAACGTTTTTTTAAAAACTTAATGACATTTAAATTCAATAAATTTTTTGAACTCTTAAAAGTATGCTATATAAATGAATAAAACCATTGAGAGCAAACTATTCATGTATATTATATGTACATATATTAAAAGTCAAATTAGCCTGCCAAAAATATGAATTTTTGAATGTAAAATTAAAATGTAATTTTTAAATTTAAAAGAGAACTTGATTTATTGGCATATTAGTTATTTAACAACTTATTTAAGCTTTGACTATGAAACATTTAAATCGAAGTCAAACAAAGCTCACCAAGTACTTCAAAATGTACCCAAGAGAGTATTGTTTTAGTTAGGCTTCACTGTACGAGCACAGGGTACTTATGCGGCACTCGCTAACAACGCGGTGGCCACGGGGCACGGGGCGTGTGTCCGTTTTTCAAACATGAAAATTTCAAATGACCTTTAGCATTAACTACACATTGCCTGACGTTCGTCCCGTGGCGACCCACGCACTCATAAATTGAACTTTAGCACTCACCTGTCGGCAGTTCTCGCAGTTGCTGCTGCTGCTGCTGTTGTTGTTGTTGCAATTGTTGCTGCTGCTGATGCAGCTGCAGCTTGTTGTTGGCATTGGTGGACAGCTCGGTGTTCTGGGCGAGCACAGAGGCTGGCACCGCCGCCGCCGCCGCCAGGCCGACCAGCAGCAGGAGCAGGCCCAGCAGGATGCTGTGCTTATTGCCGCACGCCGACAATGACAATGGAAATTGCATTTTCAGGCACACTCTGCACACACACTCAAATACGCCGCACACACAGCACTAAGTAACTCTGTTGTCCCAATTAGGGGCCTGCTTCGGTTGAACCTTTGTCGCTGCTGGCGCTGCTTCTGTTGGCTGTTGGCTGTTTGCTTTTGGCTTTTGTTCGGGTTCAGGGTTCACTGTTCAGTGTTCAGTGTTCAGTGTTTGCTGCTCTGATCTGTCCGCGTGCTGTGACTGTTCTGAATGAACTGTCTGCTCGATGGAGGCGTGCAACAGTTTTTAATGTTTCATCGCCCCAAATTCGGTTTGCAGCGACAGCAGGCGGCACAGCGCCAGCGCCGTCTGCACAGGCCATCTACGTCATTGTCATTGATAAGAATTGCGGCCGTCTGCAAATTGAACAGCCCAACAACAACAACTGGCAACAAAAACAACAACAACAACAACTGGCAACACCAACAGGCTCTGCTTACGTAGTTTCAGCCAGGCCAATGGCTGCTAATGCGCCTGCTCCATGGCTGCATGCCAAATTCTGCCCCTCACATAACTGTATTATATAAATATGTATATGTGGACTGTTGCCCTCGCTGGAGTTGCCCGATTCAGTTCCACTTCGCAGAACTAGCTCATCAGTTATTATAGCATATTTTTTTTAGCTCTTTTGATTATAGTTCCAATGTTGCTCTGATTTGTTTAAGCTATGATCGTTTTTACTATTATTTAACTTATAAATAAAGGTCAGATCTTTGAGTGTCACATCTTTCAGGACTCGTTAGGATATTCATCAAAAGATTGCACGTTAAGCTAATCCATTAAACTAGTTGATATTGAATATAATACATTGTTTATTGATACCTTGTTTAATTGCAATAAATAATTGTTATAATCTTTACATATTGTAAGTCTCAAGGCTTCTAAGGTATGATTTTCTTTTTTTTTTTTCGTCTAGTTTGTCTTTGTTAGTTGTTGCACTTAGAATTTAGTGGGAATTCGCACAAATCGAACTGAAAGGTCATAGGTCAACGATTGTGCTGTATTTTACAGTTGCGTCAAGAATTAATTTAAACAATTTGCCAATTGAGTTTTTACAAAAAGTTTAGGACTACAATTTGTCAACGAGTCGAAGGAAATCATTGCCAATAAATATATAAAGTTATATATAACTAGATCGAAGAACAGAGCGTAACGCATTGCATATGTGTGTAGGGGTATGTGTGTGTGGGTATGTGTGTTAGTTTGAACAGCAGGAGTAGGACTTGGAGTTTGGGCGTGGGTTAAGTTGGTTTAGTTTGTTAGCTTAAGGCTCTAATTTGCTTTGTCGAGCACCTGGACAATGTGCTTGGAGACCAGCGTGGTGGCCTCTGTGGCATTTGGTATCAGAAAACGATCCATGTCGGTGATGAGGAGTCCATCGCCGTCGGGAAAGCCATATTTGAACGTAATCAAATCACGATGTCGCTTCTTCGCCGTGATCTTCACAATGCTGGCGAGCGGACGTCGCACCATTATCTGCGCCTGACCGCGTCCCAGCTCGCGCAGCACAACCAGGTGGGTGGGCGTGATTATCAGGTGGCTATCGTACATATAGCCGTTGATGTGCACATCCTGGCACTTGAACGCATTGATAATGTCCGCCGTCTTGAAGTACTGATTAAGATTGACGATTTCCTTCGTGTCGCCCGCCGGCTGCGGCGCATCCCGTTCGGTGCCATCGTAGGACTCCTCGTTCTCATCGTCAATGCTGAAGACAGGCGCCACATTGCGGTAGCGTTTGCCGTTGCGCTCCTTGGCGCTCACGTGACGATCCTGTGCGGGCTGTGCTTGGGCACCGTTGCCAGCGGAGGCGCCAGCGCCACCATTAGCGCTGGGATTCACAATGATGTCCAGCAGACGACCCTTGACCTCGGCCGATTTGGTTTTCATGGCCGCGGAGAACTTGCTAAACAGATCCGTGGAGGACGGCGTCGATGCCTTGAGCGGCACAGGCTTTGCCTGCAATTGAGATAAGGTTTAATTTAGAATTTCAATTCGAAATGGGAAATTAAAACTGCGATAATCCACGGACAGTCAATTTCCTTCTCTTTATTCTCACCTGTTTCACATTATGCTGCTGGCAGACGAGGCACTTGTTAACCGTGTGATCCTCGAGGCAGTCGGCCATGTGATCGCCGAAGTAATCGTGTATGGAGGCATAGCCGCCGGTCAGCAAGGACACGTAGTGTGTGTTCTTTTGCAGGAATGATGCCACCACCATGTGCGTATATTGATCCTCTTCAACGCGGCCGCTGCCCATGAAGCACAAATGCTCGCCGCCCGCATTCGAGTTGACCTCAATGGCCTGTTTCTGAGCGGTGAGCAGGCCCTGCACGGCGGTGGCAAAGGCCACCGGCTCCTGCAGCATCAGGTTGCAGTCCAGATGAAATGCCGTCGACAAATGGCCCGCATTGTACTGTTCCGCCGGACGGCAATCGACAAGAAAGAAGCGCACGGCGTCCGGCACGGGAAACTCGGTGGCCGAATTCTCGACTAACTCATAGACGGAGACGGGCAGGCAGAGCGCCTGCGAGACTTTGTTGGACTCCTCTTGACTGCGCGGCGTATCGTTCTGCTTGCCGTAGAGCGCCTTCAGGTAGTCGGTCTTGAACGAAGTGGGCGTCTTAAGAGCGTAGTACTGGGCCAGTGAGCAAAAATCGGGCACATCGTCCACTTCCAAGGCGCACGGCATATTGATGAGGAACTTGATGATCTCCTCCTTGGAGCCGGACTTTAGGGCCATTATTTGTTCGCGCCCATTGATGAGGATGATCAGTGCCAAAAAGAAGACCATAAATGGATCGGCATTCTGGAAATACAAATCCCACATGGCAATGATCACCGACAGGCTGCTGCAGGAGGCGAACAGCGACTGGAACCAAGTCAGGGAGTACAGATCAGGTGTGATCTTTTTGGTGTCTAGCACGGTGCACAGTTCAGGATCGTGGTAGAGCAGCAGCAGGCGAAACACATGGAAGACATTGCCCTTGGGCTTGCAGCCCTTCGGTATGTAAGTGTCCCGTATGGATTCGAACAGATTGAACGTGTCCGACCGGTTTAGCTTGAGATCGAACAGCGGCAGCAGTAGCTCAATCCAGCCATTATCCGGTTCGTATTGCAGATTGCGATTCTTGCAGTAGAACGTCATGATTGACTCCAGGTCGGAGACAACAGACACTTTGTCCTCCTCATCGTTGCCGATGCGGTCGACGCAACGTTTGCAATCCTCGCGCAATTGACTTTGAAAGGGCAGATCGTAGATCTCGTTGAAGAGCGACATCTGATCGCTTTTGTGCCGCACATCGAGGCACACCTGCCACACGTCCGGACGCAGTGCTTCCGGCACCGCCTTGCCCTGGCAAATGCTATAAATATCATTCACATTGCAGTCGTCCAGCAGCGCCGACTCCAGTTCTATTATCCTGCAAGTGCAAAAAAGGGACTTTAAATACCGCTCGAAACAGGCGCAGCTTTTGCTCTCTCATACAGACACGCTGACATGCTGGCCAGAGAGCGTGCGTGATCGGACACGCTTAAAGTTTTGGCCCACCCACGCACCCTCTCTTTTTTGCGCTCTCTCGATGAAGTAATTCGTTTGTTTGCGCTTGATTTCAACGTGTCCAATTAGCACAGCTGTTGCTGATAACATAAAAAGCTGCCTATATGTTTGGCTGCTGACTCAAAAATGTCTTCTGCACGATATCTCTCTCACTATCGCGCCCTCTCTTTCGCTCGCAACGGTATGTCACCAGAGCAAGGCCATCGCTTGGTCCTCAAAATTGCTCAAATAGCAGCCTTATACATTAATTTTTATTAGATTATGACTGACGGCTGACGTTGCGGCCGATGTCTACTTTGAGGGCTGCCTCTGACATTGCTTTTGCATGTTTATTTACCACATATTCTCCTCCATGGCCGAGGCCCCCACATATACAGTTGCACGGCTGGCAGTTGCGTCTCTATGTCTCCGTTTTCGTTTGCTTTTTGTTTTTAATACACTCTATTTAGCTTGAGTAGCGCACTTTTACGCATTTTGTGGTACGTTTTTTAATATAGAATTTCGTTAGGTTCGCTAAAAATTGCTTTATACTCGAGTGTATGAGTTAATGTTTTCTTATTGGAAGATATTGTGTGGCGGCACACCGATCACTGACGATAAGTTATTTTGTGCAACCAAGTGGTATCAAGAGCGCTGCCAACTTAATTTTAGATGCGTCGCCTGTCGCTGTGAATGTTTGAACTTGTCCGCTGGCAAAAAACCAAGCAAAACATTTAATTTGAAACGCTCAAAATTTGTTACGTTAGCTGCTGTTTGTGTTTGAAATTAACCATAATTAAAGGCATTAAACGATTGTGTATTAAGCAGAGGTCAAGCGGGATAACGTTTCTATAGTAAGGTAAGTTTTTTGTAGCATAAATGCAGCGAGCATACGCACACACGCACAGGGAATTGAAATTGCAATAACAAAAACAAAAACGTTTGGTTTTGTGTTTTTATGTATGCATATATAGTTTGCCATTGCATCTAATGGCACATATATGCATATGTATATAAGTATTTATATGTTTGCATTAGTTGATGCAGCCTTCACCCAAATAATGCATCTATTGATTTTGCATATGCAATTTTGTTGTTTTTTTCTCTTAGCATTGCCAAGCGGCCAGATTTACGGTTGCGTGCGTGTGTGTGTGTGTGTGTGTATGTGCGAGCTGCTGCATGTGTGTGCGTGCGCGTGTTTTTTGACCTCACAAGTCAACAGCCAGCAACAGCTGTCCTGTTGCTCCAGTTTGGCACCATTTCGCCCCCTGCCCGCTTGTGTTCAAACGCTCTGTTAACAAACTTGACTTCTTTGTGTGCTTGTCATTTGAATTTGTGGCAGGCAGCAGCAGGCAGTAGCAGGCGGCAGCCACGTGTGTCATTTGGCATTTGCATTGCAGCACGTACTCGCTACCTTTTTATGCTTCTTTTTATTGTATTAAATTGCGTTTTAATTGCGTCTTCTTTGCCCACAGATGAAACAACAACCCTCAACAAGTGGCAGCAACAACAACGCGTTTGTTAACAGCACCAACATTAACATCAACAATAACAGCAGCTTCGCTCAGCAACAATTACAGGCAGCAACAGCTCAACAACAGCTGTCAAAATCAACGCATATTGTAACCGAGTGGGATGACGGCATTATCTTTGATGTCGACGATCCAGACTTTTGCCCCGGCCCTCCAGCGCCGCCAGCCGTTATTGACAAGCTGACATCAGCCACAAATAGCTGTGCCGCTGCGTTAAGGAATCTGAATTTCATAGGTAAATAGCTATATTTTAAATTATCAACAACTGATTAACATGTGGCAGTTGGTAACAGCAAGCGAAAGTTGTAATTGAATCACTTGGATGTCTCATATGACTTATATGAGATTGTTAAATGTAGATCACTATATTTTTATGGGAATAAGTCTGCCTTTAACATTTCGTAAAACAGCTTTATCTTAACATAAAATACAACTGTTAGTCTAAACACGCGCATAAAAGTATAACATCAAATGTTAATGATCACGTCTGTAGCTCAAAGTGATAACAGATCATCAAAAATGTAAAGAACCAAGGCCGCTAACCGGGAATGAACCCAAGTAGCTTGAATCCCAATTTCTAATACATATACAACATTTTTCAATGAACCTTATCGGAAACCGAATCTGTTGCTTAATAAGCCAGCGAACCTTAACCCAAGCCAAACCAGAAAAAATACATTTGGGGAAATTTTTTTTATAATAGTATACATATATTTTAAATATTCTTTTTTTCAATTGATTTAAATTTGCCAGCACTTTTATGTTTGGTGCCTGGCACTGAGCTATAACAATGCTCAATGCCATCTGCGCGCCGCTCAGAGGAACGGTCAATTTCGCCACTAAAATTTATATTGTCTGACCTTTGAGGCGGCATTGATAAGAATTCGCTAAAAGATAGCCTAGTTCTTAATGCAAAAAGAAAAAACCCAAACAAAAATACAAATGTTTTGTTATGATTTTTCAACTGAATTGTTTTGGTTTAAATATGTATTATATCTTAATTCTATTGTCTATTGTAAATGTTTAATACCAATACGTGTACATACATATATGTATATAATAATTATAAGAAGCTATTACTATACGTTAGGTGTGACTTAACATAAATGAAATGAACTCCGTTCTGTTTAGTCAGATTTTCAATACTATTTTAGAGCGCTTTTTAAGTAAACAACCTGAGTCAGGAAAACAATTAAGTCTACGTTATTTACGTTTATCTTCTGGGAGTCCCGCGTAAATCATGCACATCCATAAATATAAATGTATACATATACAGTTGTAATGGATGTTACTAAATCAGACTAATATTAGCACACGTCCCGGCCGAGTGCTGAGTGAGCGATTAAACTTATTTATAGGAGTCTAGACAAACGTTTTGCGAATTCCTTAATTCTATAAATATTTACGATCGATCTACTGATAGACCAGACCTCAGCCTGAAACTGGAAAAGTTTTTTGCACTGTTTACCATTGGGAAGACTGGCAGTTCTATACATAATATATATAAATGAGACTTGGCTTATCAGCTGCGTTATTTTCCAGCTCGCTAATTAACAGGTGCGTGGGCGTGGTCTATATTGTATACTATAGATATATATGTGTAGACACTTGTACTTTATCCATATCGCGTCCCTGTGCTCTTTGTGCGACCCACTTGCAGTTTTTTGCCATATATACATATATATTTGTAGCTTTTTATGATTGAGCGGAAACTGGCGCACACTTTTATTAACATCAATTGCCAGCGATAGTCAGCTTTATCGCTCGAGTGGTCTCCCTCCCCGCGCCTAATATTGTATGTATGCATAATGCCAAATACGCGGCCTATCAATTTATATTAGACCATTTCTTTCTGCTTCAATTCGCGTGTCCAAAAGAGTACAGAGTCGAGTTTTGTCATCGCTCATGTCGCCAGCCGTTAATCGATAGCACAAATAATCGATGTCTGCTTTTATATTTAGCTGCAGCTTTCTATTTTTAAGGCGACAATTAATTATGGAATAGCTTTTTCAATGCACGTAGTCTGATCAATCAAATTGGGCTCGTTTCTGCTAAAAGATACTGTCAAATTAACTCGAAAACAATTCTGTTACACATTATCGATCTATCGATTAAACGCTCATAAATGCCAATCAATCAAATTCAACTGGAATAGGCAATCGCGACTACTTCAGTTTGAGTTGATCAATCAAATTTGATGTAGTTTGCTTAAAAGAATTTATATTGACTAAAGTGCAGCTGATTGTTGCTATGTCTGTTAAAAATCAGCTAGGATATAGTTAGTATTTTTCTTTATAACTTTATCAAACTTTAACTGATAGTTACTATAAAGAATATATGTCATAGTCACGCGATAATAAGAAAAACTACACACCAATATATATTTTTACCAATATTGATTCACAGGTTTGCCTAGAATCAACCCGTCACTGAGGGCCATATCGCCTAAGCTCGTCAACCTGATTAAATATAACTAACTATAACTAATTATATGTATGAACACCTATTCGAAAGTGGCTTCCTCTAAGGGTTACACATTCCTAATTCAGGGAAAGAAAGGAAAATGTAGAGAAATATATTCATTATCCATCCATCAATTATGTACGTGCCCTGTTATGGGCCTTCTTCCACAGCGCAAAAATTCGTCGTGCGCTAATTATTTTGTCTCTTGTGGGTTTTTTATCTGCGATCTGATTAGCCGTATATACATATATATAAACAAAGCGTGCGGCTCGCTTATTCACACGTTTCTGTTGTCGCTGGAAATTTATGAAATTCACGCGTTTATCATGTGACTTGTTCTACGCAACGCTGACTCGCGACTCTTCTATTTACCCTGAGGGGGGCAAACATTAATCACCTGCTCAGTGGATTATATCCATGATAACTGGAAACTAAAAAACTGAAAACTAAACTCACGCTTAAACGCGCAATTTATGTTTGCGCTCTGCGTGCGACAAAGTCCACTTTTACTTTATTTTCTTTTTTTTGTTTAATTTAAGTAGCATTCGACACGTGTGTATCGTTTAGGAAAGTTACAAAATAAAATCCAATTATTGGGCTAACACTCACGATGTTCTTGCGTGCCAAAAGCAGTTAAAAGAACTGAAATCGAGGGGGGCGGGTAATTGGCCAATATATTTATTATTTAATGGAGTTGTTGTTAAAGCAAAAAATTAAATGTTTTGCGCACTTGACATGTCAATCATTTTGTTGTTGCATATATACAAAATATAGTAAGAATAATTATTCATTTAACTCTTAAATTGTACATTGAAAACTTGTAGTTGTTCCAAATCCAAATCAAATACCAGCTTCACTTTTAAGGCCACAGCTAAAATATTAAGTATACGCCCATTGAAGCATATTATAGAACTAACCAAGAAACAGTTTATTTAGCATTTTAATATCTATATTCATATTTTAAAACTTACAATTATTGTATGGCGTATAAAACATTCAAAGCTTGGCCACCTCAGAAAATTCGAATCCAATTCTTTTGTATTATTTATTTTTGGCTTTTGCCTATTTGCTAATGAAATTTCGAATAATTAAATATCATAAAAAGTTTTGTGCGATTCCAAAAATACGAAAATAATAAAAACGCTTATAGAATAATCGAAGAAAAATCTGAGTCAGGTAAATAAATATTAGCTCTCGTATGTGCTATGGAAACAGTTAGCAACGATTGTGCTCAATAAATATTTATAATGAATTTAAGTTTTTATCACTTAAGTCGCGAGCTGGGGTTATTATTTTTTTTATTTTGTGTTTAGCATTCAAAGCAGCAGTTTTTTATGATTTATTTGCGTTGGCATCACATTTCAAATGAATAGGAAAGCAACATGAGCTGGTGCTATATATCTTTATAATACCGCAAATCTTGTAAATATTGTATATCACATGGTGCGACTGTTCTTAAATGTCTGGCACAGATATATGTAGATATAAAGTTTCTTTTAAAACATATGCCATAGCCAAAGTAAAGGGCGCTATCAAAAATTTGCCAGTATTCCATGCACAAGGAATTGTAATTGCTATCGGTTAAGATTTTAAAAATAGGTATTCGTGCGAACGCAATGATTCAATATTTATTTTCTTTTCGTACTGCTCTCTGGTATTTCCCAATGCTATTACCTTATCTTTATAATTAGACATCCTTATCGTTGCGCTGATGATCATGATGATCATGATTTGCATCTTATCTTTGCACTCTCATTAATGAATCACAGCCAGACAAAACATTTACTTATACAATAGCCCTTCAGACTGATCAGACCGATCGGACTTATATCATCGATCGGTTCGTTTGCTCAAAGATCCACCAGACATTGACCCGGTCCCCACCCTGCCCGATTATCGTTGTATAAAAAAATATAAAAACAATTTGTTCAGAATGCACTTGGAACTAAAGTTTTGTTGGTCTGGGGCCGTCATGCAAGTTTGCTTACATAAACGTCGCGCTTTTATGCAATTGCTTATTAAAACGACAAACGTAATGACAAATTTTCGAAAAAATAAAATCGTTTTCAATTTCGCACTGCAACCTCGTCCCGCCCCGTTCCGCCCCCTTCCCGGCTCGTCCCCTTTTCCACTGCGCTTCATCCACCTTCGAACTGTGTCTGGTTGATTGTGATTGTGTGCATATGGGAAATCGTATGGCGTTTTTAATGTTCCCATGCTCATTATAGACAAAAGCAAAGAATATGCCACGCGCAGACTATTTGTACCCTGTAAATGAGGCAAGTAAGGCATATGCATTTCAAGGTACAGTTTGATTTTGGAATTGCAGCTATATATAAATATAATGTCAGGCCAAATAATTTTTCAGACAAGTCTAAATACAAATAATACTTATTAATTCATTGATAATTGTATTCAAAAAGTATTTAAAAACTTATCAATATTAATGCTCCTTTTTTAAGTTAATGATTATTTGCTTTATATATTTAGTATAAAAAATGTTATATGTTAATTTCTCATGGAAAAGTTTCAATTTCTTAATTATTATTTATTATAAATTTGTTGTCTGCTGCTTCTTTAAAAATTCTTAAGCAAATACTTGGAAGTGAAAATTAAATGCTAAACACAAATAATCTCTCACGCTTAAGCTTATTATTTGCATTTGATATTATCAAATAGCGATGACAAAAAAACGTGGCTTATAATTCAAATTTGATATACATTTAAAAAAAATAAAATTATTATAACGTGTTGGCTTTTGCTAAATCATCTCAGTAACTGGTTAATTAACACTTAAGTATTACATAGTTGAGCATAGTTGAGATTTTACATGACTCATGTAATTTTTTTTCTAGTATTATTTGCTTTTAGCAATGAACTTCTAACAACTTCATGTCTATGTTGGGTTAAGATGCGAATAAAAAGCGCAAATAAAGTGCGAATTCTTAGACGCTGACAATCTAATTTATATACACTTTCCATTTAATTTCCCTAACAGGAATTGATTCTAACTCGCTCCCTCTATCTCTCTTTACTTCAACCTAGGCTAATGGGCATCTTGTAGTCGCATCCAGTTTCCTAGACAATATTTTGTTGTCGTTTTATGGTTTTTTGTGTATTTTACTTTTGCTTATTTTTGGTTTATTTAAATGTTGCCGACATCATCAACATCAGCACAACGGCGACACGAGGGGGCGATCAGCCTCAGCTCAGCCGGGCGCAAGTTGTTGTTGTTGTTTTTTATTGTATTATTTTTATTTTTTTTCATTAGCAGCTGATAAGCTGTCATGTCCACGCGTCGCCTCAAATTGCGCTGTGGTCAGGTCCGAATGGCATAAAAAAAAACCTGAGAAAATGCAATTCAATGATTGAGTTTGACCTTTTTGTCGCCTGTGTCGTATAAAATGAGGCAAGCTCGTTACGATCCGTAATGCCAGTTGGCGCCGGTTAAGAGGTGTTTTAATAACTGCTCAAGTGTGTGCGCAAGTGTGTGTGCGAGTGTGTGTGTTGAAGTGTGTGCGGCCTCTAACCGATTCGTTTGGGTGACAGCCGGTAATAACCTCAACCGAGAGTCAAGTAACCGGAGCGATCGGTTACTTGAGCCACTGACAAATGGTGGTGCTGGTGGTGCCGCCTTCTAATGCCGCCGCATGGAACGTGCGCAAATGTGGTTCATTTGAGCCCACTTGGCATTCACTCGAGCTCAGGGCTGGAGCACTTTTTGGGGGGCAGGTCACTCGATGACAACGCCAACGACATTCTTGACATTACACACATGCGCATACCTAATGTAAATAGAGTGTAGCTACAGTGGAAACACTTTAAAGTGACCCATTTTATTATAAGGGTAAAGTCTCTTAAAGAGAAGAAAAAAATGTGTTAACATAAATCTATTTAAAAGCTTGCTAAAGCCATATAATAAATGAAAACTATTCTGTTAAAATTGAAAAAAAATCCCCCAATAACTTTGAACATTTTTTTAACATTTTTTATATAAAGCTCGGCTTTTGTTTGGCTTAAAAGTAAAATAAATGTTTATAATTTTATTTGAAGTAAACCAATAGTTATTTATTTTTTAGCACAGTATATTGATGGCATTCTCAATTTAAAGTCCAGTTTTTGTATAGCACTTGACGTAAGCAAAGCTGTTTTTCGCTTTTCAGATAGTTTTTGTACAAATCTTAAATTTTTGGGTTGTGCTCAAAGTGTGCTTTGTATGCTAATAGAAGATTTATTTTGGACTTATAAAATGGGGTGTGCGAGAGGAGCTTTCACTGTAGTATACTATACTATGTTTCTATATGTGTATGTATTGATTTCCATTTAAATTGCGCTTCATTCATTCATTGCAGCGCTTCATTGTTTTATCAATTTACAATTTTAACACACAGCAAAGCAACACACACACACACACACATACATACATACAGTTATGTCGTGCGACTGAGAACGACAATCGACTACGACATTATTTAGTAGCAATCGGTTTAAACTGGAAACTTAACTCATCTCAGCTTGATGTAGTTCTCATTGTGTGTGTGTGTGTGTGTGTGTATTGAACAAACGATTCGTGCGACGCAAATCTAACACAGATGCTCATTATCATCATGATGATGTTGTTCTTGTTGATGACGACGACGACGTTAAGAGGCAGCCTGTTAAGAGGCATAAAAAAAATACGTCAACTAAATAGTCGGTCAGACCACTTTAGTTGCCTACGCCCAGAGATTTGCCCACTATACATACACATATATATGTATGTATGTATGTATGTATATCCAGTTCTAGCCTAGAGCCCTGCTTAGTTAAACCAATCCGGACTTAACGCAACTTGTCACGTGTAATTAGCACAAAATTGTCAAATAATTAAGTGCGAATCCAGGCTAAACTGTTAATTGCACTGTTTACCCTATTTCGACTCAAAGACAATAAAAACTGCATCATTAGTTTATTAATTGAACACGCAAAACGGGCGTGTTATGTGCGAAAAAAAAAAATATCTTGAAAAACATATTTTATTTGGCTCAAAGGCGCCTTAAGATGTGAATTTTTGCACGCTGGAATTTCGTTAAACAATCACAGAATGTAAAGTTCTAAAGGAAAAAAATAAGCAGGTGTGAATTAACAATTAGATTGTTGAAATGAAAGCTTAAGCCAAGTTCATTCCAAGCTTACAAATGTAAAGCAGAAAGGAAACATTAAACTCAGAATATAAGTAATACTTTGTGAGTATGTAATTAAAGCAATATATAATAAACCATTTAATATGTAACTTAGGAAACACATGGTGTGTTTTTGAAGCCCTTTATATCGCTTATTGATGAAAGGAAAGAATTGTATTTCATTATTATAATAATAGCTTAGTACACAATGCATCTATTTAAAAAACAAAAAGATATTGCAAATCAAAAGTTATATTCTTTAAACGATGACTGCCACACCAGCTATTTAAAATAGTGTATGAAAATAATTTATTTAAACCAAATTTAGCTTTTCTTAATTTGTAATAAATCGCAATTGCTTTGGTGGGGTGTGGCCAAAAGGGAGGCTTGTTCCAGTTTCCTCTAATGTGTTTTTATTTTTAATTTGATTGCGCACTTGGCGATGCAAATAAGTTTCAGATAATACGAAATACGTACTTAAGGTGGACTTTATAGTGTTCAATGTTTGCGTGTGGGGCAATTCCTGTGTAATACTATATTCAAAGTACAAATATTAAAAGTACTGCAAAAACTTTTCAATATATATATGTATATATATTTATATATATACAGCTGTGTTATAGCAGCGACGTCAGCAATGCCCCAAGAGTATTTTTATAATAATTCCCAAGAATATATGTATATATTCACACATATGTATATATTTAAGTGGGGGTAACAATGGAAACAGCACATAATATATATTTATAGAATATGTGTATATAGCTTAACTGACCTCTCCGACTGCATAATAGGTCTATTGTAGCACTAAATTGAATTAGGGTGTTAGTTAAACAGCGTCACATGAGACACAACTTAGAGAAGTTTTCTAGAAACATCGCGAAAAACATATCACTCTATTATTACGTATATAATTGTCATAATCAATAATTAAAAACACATTTTTAGAAAATATTATTGTTTGTTTATTAATAAAAAAACAACAGCTTTAAAAGTTGTTTTTGTTTTCCAACACAGCTAAGATAAAAGTATAATTGATATGGTTTATGTACAAAGTGTAAAAACTTTCCTACCCCCAATTCACTAAAAATTTCTTTTATGTAGCGCCAAATGACAGGCCTCCACGTTATCGCCAATCATCAATAAAAGATCGATTACACTCGGCTATATTAACGATAAGGCCTTGGCCTATGTAATTTATTAATATCTAACAGCATTGCAATTATATGGCAAATGTTATAGGAAATATGGTCACAAATGAGAAAATAGCAAAGCCTTTTGTTTGATAAGCTCTGTAAATACTTTGAATTTCTATTCTGAACTATTTTTGTACTTACTTTAACAACTGTTATTCTTTACACTTTTATCTAAACTATGTTAATTCTGTGAATTTGCTTTAATTGCTAGAAAACAAAAAAAATACTTTTTCCATTTATTCTAGAGCTCTTAATTATATTGAAATCACAGTTGATGGGTTATTTCTCCTGCTTATACAACATTTCTTATAATATGCAGATCATTTTAACCATGAATCAATGCAAATTTCATTAGCGGAACTATTGCGAAACACAAAATGCGACTCCCAGTGAGACATTGGCTAGAGTTCAGGGTGTCGGCATATTTATTTCGAATATATATATATATACATATAGTATACACAATAGTCTGTCGGTCGAATATAATTCGCACACTTTTTAATTGCCATTGTCAACAGCTGTGCATTTTCCATGTCTATCCATCTAATCTATCAACTCGTGAGTTTAATAGCTAATTTATTTTTCGCTCCGTCTAATTTTTGCGGCAGCTTCCCAGTATCTATTTATATACATACATACATATATTGAGGCGTAATATTCTCGGACTAACTACGTTTAGGTATTTTTTCCCTCCATTAATTGAGTAAACAATTGTTGGTCGTTTTGTTTGCACAAATCCATCAATGAGGGAAACCCACCAAGTATATATTTAGTATGTATCGATATATGTATGTATGTATGTATGTGCATATAGAATATAATAAAACTCGTTTCGATTTGCGCTGAACTCATTTGCATTTGATTGGCGCCGTTAATTTGGAATTTCTCAGTTCAACATTTATACGGCCGATAGATGCGTCGTAAGCCGTGAATCACCCGTTCACCGATCGGTGATCAAAACAATGCATTCTCAACTGTGGTTGCTTCATTTTTAGTGGGTGTACTGTTATTGTCTTTGCTTTTCCTTGTTTGCTTTTTTGTTTTTTGCGCATTGACGTCAAACAACTGTTTTTGTGTCAAGCTGGCCACATGTTGGTGGCCGGGGCGTATAACATCTGATCGCAGCTCAAGCCAACCAAACCAATAAATATGTATTTATTTATTTACCCAAATCGCACAACAATTGACAGGCACTTGCAGGAGCAGCTTTGTTTGCATAGCTGCTGCGCATGTGAAGCAAATGAAAACGAGTTATTTCAACTGTTGCAGACTCAAAGAGGAAGCGCATGTCTTCGAGCAGCACTTGTGTTCATGTACCGCAATCGCTCTGTGTATCTGTATCTGTTACCGTTTCGCGTATGCTCATATCTACATTCAAGCGAGGGCTGCTTAAGCAGTACGTGTATCATAAGAGAGATGCAAGAAATGTACACAAATGAAAATCTGTTACAAGAAAGTTATTACCATTTAAACATTTAATTATATACATTATGTTCTACTCTTACTTGATTGTAGGGTTGAATTGTGCAAGAATGAAAAGTGAATGAAATGTCGTTAAACAATTTTAAATAAATTGTTGAATCATTGAGAACTCGATACCTAGTATTAAAGTTAATCACAATAGTAAATGAAAGCTGTCTTTATACATTTTGTATGATATTCATAACATGAATCATAGATTATTGCTGCCAGGGTTGCAACCTAATCATGCACAGTTACTCCTTGAACTACCTGCACCTGCATAAGTACATTGTATACCTCGTACATTTGCATTTCAAGCAGGTAACTCAAATATGTACCACAACCACACAACAAATACACTTAATAACTTTTTAAAAGGTTTGCAAAATATTGTTTAAATATCATTTGGTTCGTCTTGCTGTTATATATGTGTTTATATATATATATATGTTTATATGTATATTATTGCATTGTTTTCGTCTTATGGCTTATTGGTTTTTGTATTAATATCGCTCACGTTGTTGCCTGACGCAATGATTTGAACGCGGAGAGGTGTTTCAAGTAATTGCCGCGCGACCTTCTCAGATGACAATGGTCTATGGACCCCCACGAAACAAAAATAATGAAGAAAAAAAAAATATAAATAATAATAGCGAATGAACAAATCTGCCTTTTTCCTCTCAATGTGAAACTGCGCCGCATGCAAAAGTTGAATGCCAGTCAAAAAGTGTGCCGTAGGAATATGGGAAAAACGTGGATGCTGTTGATGATGATAAAAACTGACTATATTGTGAACATCTTTATGCCTTTCGAAATAAACATCAATTGTTTAGAATATAAATATTGTGTCTCTGTGTGTGTGTTTGTGTATGAGAGCATTTTTATATAGTTTATATAGTTGAACGCTTGACGTCGACATCGCGCTGCTGAATTGCATTATTTTTGGCGAGGGTCACATTTGAGTTGATCTGCCTGCTCCGTGTTTTTTCGTCAAGCCCAGCGAAATTTGAGCCAGCGACGCGCGACTTGTGTAGACGGCAAAAGTGCATAAAAAAAGGTTTGAAAAAAATAGCAATTCCTATTTAACATGCGAATAAATTGTAGTTGCTTTTTTTTAGCACTTGCGCTGGCAATTTCCATTAGCCTCTGGTCTGTGTATATAAATATATATAGTTTACATTTAGACTTTGAATTTGTACCGTTACAGGTGTTTCAGATTTCATGCTAGTGTTATGGCCACGCGTCGATAAGATTATGTGGCTATATTTTACTGTATTTCTGTTGCAGATAAGCATTAGCCATGGCTCATGCACGACGGGATAATCAGTTCCAGTTAAGTCATAAAGCCCAGGTCGCGCCTATTTCTCTATGTACCTGTTATCCGGGGCAGAGGATCTCTGCTCGTCTGCCTGGCCCTGTTTCGGCGGTACTCTACCTGTCAAGAGCAAATATGATTTGTTATTTAAATGAAACGTTGTCGTTGCTGACGCTTGTTGCTGCGTCGTGTTGTTGGTTTTTTGCTTTACGCTCTGTGTTTTGTCCAAATTACCTACGTCAACAACCCCTCGAGTTTACATTTAGTCAATGTACTAGACTTGTTCCACGCGGCGTATACGTAGTATTTGCTCTATACATGTATTCGAACGTGTGTGTTAGTGTGCGGGGTTTTCAAATTTTTTGTTGCCTTGTGTTTGACCGTTAAACGAACGCACGCTGCGCTCTCTCGCGTTATCGCACGCTCTCTTTTATGCTCTTGCTAAAATAACGCAAAAAAATATCAAAAACTCTTGTTTTGTTTTGTCGCTTATCGGCCTGTTGCCAACTACATAAATACACACACAATATATGTATGTATATGGCGTGAATTTGGCCAGCATCTGCTGACTGAGTTTGGTTTGGTTTCTTCTGTTTTTATTTCTTGTGGCATTAACTTTGATTTACCCTACGCTCTGCCACGCTCTTCTGCGTTTCGCATTATTTTGTATTTTTTTTTTTGCTGCTCAAAATTTTTTTAAACTGACAAGTTCGTTAGCTTTGCTTTGTCATGCCAGCACACAGACGCTTACGCTCTCGCTCACACACTTACACTCAGCAGACAGCGCTTGCAATATCACCGCGCTCGCATTCGCACTCGCTCTCACTGGCACTTCGACTTGATTGTTGCTCACACGCTGCTTGCGCTCTCGCTCGCTGTGGCCATTGTCTCGCTCGCACACGGCCGCTGATTTTGCTATAAAAGCAAGTGGCACAGAGCGACTTCATTTGAGTAATTTTTGTGTTGTCGTGCACGCCACTTGGTCTTTTGGCTTTATTATTAAAAACTACAGCAAGTTAAAACTGAAAAAGAAAACATAACATTTAAAGCCCAACTATAAAAGTGTGCTGCAGCTTCTGTCACAATATTTATAAACATTTATACGCAAACTTTGTGCATAATTTGACGTGAGTTTAACTGTTACGCGAGTGAAAAGTTAAACAAAAAATAACAACAATAAACAAACATTTAATTACAATTATTTGTAAAAGCAATTGTCAAAGCAATTACATTGTTGTCGCTTACGCAAGGCCAACAAAAAGCAAATTAAACAACAAAACAAGCTAATCACAGCAAAAAATCCCAAATTTGGATTAATAATAGCGCATTATAATTAATTTTGCGCCGTTAGCAATCAGATATTCTGTAAAGAATAAGCAACAACAGCAGTAATACTTCAACAAATGTAAGTATTTCCGTGCCCAAAATAGCAGCACACAAATGCACACATATACACACACATACACATATGCAATGCATTCTGTGCTTTGTGCGTTTGTTTGTGTGCCCTTCTATAAATAAATCACATCCAATTTAATTAAAACCAACTAGTTGTGAGCTGCAAGCTGCCGCATTGCATGCCAAGTCTATATATACACACATAAATATATATACATATATGAAGTATGTCTACACAAGCACACATATATGTATTCTTTACATGAGTGCGAGCGTGTGCAAAATAAAAAGTTAGAGTTTACAGTTTTGCCCGCCATTGCTTATGCACATTTTAAATGCCACTCGCTTAACATAGCATTAACATTAACATGGCATGAACATAAGCAATACCTGTTGCAGTCTTTCAACTTGAGCTTTAAATTTAGCACTTACCGTTAAATTGATAACATTTTACGTGGTCTGCTCATATGATCAACTAAATATAGCATATGCCCGAAATAAAAACAAAGAAGCAGAAGCTTGATTATAGCCTGGCTGGCAACGTCGCCGCAGTCATGTGTTGTGTCAAAAATAAAAATTTGCAATGCTGCCAAAATCAGCACATTTTCCCACTCCCCACATCTGAAAAGCCCCCCGCACAAATGGCAGACACCGCGCTCGTGCCCACATTAAATGCACGCTATAAATACACCTACAATGCATTATATACACAAAGTCTGCTTATACATACATATGTATGTACATATATACAAATTTCCATAACAGTTTCGTTGGAAATTCAAATTACATTTCGCACAAATAAAAACTCAGTTTTAATTGTCTTTGCCCAGTTCCAAGTTAAAGTTTACAGGGTATATATGGTATATAAAGTAAAGTAATTTTTTAATGACGCATTAAGCGACAAGTTTTGTTATGTTGTGTGTGGCCTTTCCGTTTGGCGCTTTTAACCGGATTTTATGGCTCGCCTCACTTGGCTTATGTTTATTGAGCACTTTTTATACACTACCCTTGTACACTAACTTGTATATTGATTATTAAACTTGTGCTGTGAAAATGGCAGGTACAGTTGTGCTTGGGGGTTTTTGTCAATGCAATATTTCTGCTTTTTTTTTGACATTCAAGTGTTTTATAATACCCACACACATAATCATGATATAAAGTCGACAACACGATCAGCAGCTGCACAACTAGCTCGTTTACCTTCGTGCGTTTGTTTACCTGTATATTTTGTTTGCCCCTGACATATGGCATGCCCCCGCCCCAGCAACCCCCCCACAATCCCCACACTTTTGTTAATTGTCTGATTTTTTAATGTTTTTCCTTATTTCTGGTTTTTCATTGCAGTTCCAGCAGCAGCAGCAGCAACAATGTCGAGTGCCAGCGTACATGCTCCCCAAATTGCCGACATTTGCAGTCCATTGGCGTAAGTAATAGTTTAATAGATACAATTGCCAATACGCAGATACAGATACAATGCTATAGCTACAGATATACATGGATACACAGATACATTTGTATCTAGCTATCTATGGCCAGATTGCTCATACGCCTTGTGATTCACAACTGAATTTAGCTGGAAGCGCCATTTCCGTTTTTATTGAATGACAGCTACAACCGCTGTCGACTTCTCCCTTCCCTCGCCCCGCTTTTCACTTGCGCTACATATGCGAAATTTTTGTGTGTAGCTTTGTAAACAAAGTCAGGGCCAGTTATTGGGAATTCGCAGTTGACGCGCACTCTGTGCCGTTGACTGTAACTTTGGCAGTGACTGTCAAATGCTTTTTGGTTATGCGTGCGCTCATTCATTGTTTTGCAATCTTATCGTGATCGGGGCAGAGTACAACAGCAACAGCTTGCCATTAACAAAAAAAAAAAATAAAAAATAACGAAAAAAAAGAAGAGAAATATGCCGCATACTGCATTCTATTGTTGTTGCTTCTTGTCTACTATCAGGCATTATCATAAGCTCTCTATGCGTCGCTTGCTCGCTCTCCCTCTCTCTCTCTCTATCGCTGGCGACGATGCGGCGCTCACATGATCGAGCGAAAGCTGCCATCGTTTGTCGTAGCTATTGTTGTTGCTGCTGCTGTCGTTGGTACAGTCCCGAACCGCCGCCGTCTCGCCATTCACGCTGCTCATTATCATAATCACGCCAGTGTCCGCCCACCGAGCAAGGTCATGGCCCGTGCGCCGCCTGCCTTTCGCTTGTTCAGGTGCGCCACGCGGCTGCTGGCGGGGGCCCAAAAACAAAAGAAAAAAACAGTCATAAAAGTGAGCCCTTAATCCAGATAGCAGACAGTTTGCTTTAGTCACGCTTAACATTCCTAATAGTACTGATTGATGCAGGTTAAAGCAGTGGAAGTTTGCATTATGATTAAGTGTTTATTTAGGGTTTGAAATTTTAATTCACAACAGTAGCTAATTTTCTTTCCCCTTTATTTCTATTGCAGTCACCACAGCCTGGGCTTGTCCGCCTCATTGCCCGATCTAGTCGGCAGTCCCTTGGAGATCAACATGGACAACGTGCTGACCATTGAGGAGTTGCGCCAACATCTGGGCTCCTGCTTCACATGCGGCGTCTCCTGGACCGATGATCATGTCTCGTTGGACTGCAGCGAATGCGGCGGCTACAGCCTGGAGCGTCCCTGTCCGTTGTGCGACGGCCAGTGCGGTGTGCAATGGAAACGTGACTTTGCCATGGTGAGTTCTAATTGAAAGGACCCCAAATTCAAGCATTAGCTAATTGTTTGCTCTTCTCTATTGCAGTCGCATGCCTGCAGCAAAGCACGCTGGGTCGGCGTCTGCCTCAGCTTTCCAGAGGCAATGGCCGCTGCGGTACAGCAGCTGCCGGTGGCCAGCAATACGGCAACATCGTGTGCCGCCGCTGCGGCGCATCAGCAACGTCTGGCGCAGGAGTTGTGCTCGCGCCTGGAACAGCTGTCGACGGCGTCATCGACGGCGACAAATAAAATAACGCGCCTCTGAAGCGTTACGCTTGGGCGTAGTCGTACAGTACAGTGTTCCTTTTACAAGAGCATGCTTTTGGCGCAACCTAAATACAAGCACGCACGCACACGCACCCATCATCCAGCCATAAGCTACATGCCACATGCCACATGCCACCAGCCAACAACAACAAACAAGTCCACAACATTTTTATTTTAATTGCTGCATTAGCCGCTCACTCAAAAGGGGAGAGAAGATTTAAACGGGGCCAGCGAGTGGGCGCCAGTGGGAGAATCTCTCACTTCATATTTAAATTTAGTGCTTAATTAACTAAGCTTTTTATTAGTTCTTAGAGTAATTTCTTTAGTTTTTTTTTTTATATCTTTTGAAAGCGCTTTTTTATTGTTGTGTACGCGTTGAGTTTAGCTTGTGTTGAAGAATTAGCGTTAAGCAGTTAATTAATTATTTGTTTTCACTGTAATTATGGCACACAAAAACACACACACACTCTGTCTCTCTTTCTCACACACACACACACACACACCCACTTATCTTGAACAAGAAGATGAAGAGACTATATTTAGCTTGAACTTGAGTCGAGCTTAAGCGCAGTGATAACGGTGATATTAGCCAGAATGAAAAAAAAAAACAAGAAAATTAACTTAAAGAATACGCAAAATAACTGTAAACAAATAGTAAAGTTTGAATTTAATAATCGTAGCTAAACAAAAACACAAATGAAAGTCCAGCGATCTAAAACTATATAATTGTTAACATTTTAGTTGTTGATGTTGCTTTTTGCCTAGTGTAAAAAAAACCAAAACAAATAACACAATCAAAAAATTATTGCCAAATTTTGCGCACAAATCAAAAGAAATGTAAAAAAAATTTATTTATAAAATAAGTCGTTGGAAAAATAAGAAAAATCAAAACAAGAATCTTCCATTCAAAACGCCTAATGCTCAACACAGAAAACAGCGTGAAAGCAACGCACAAGCAAAAAACAAAAAAGAACACATAAAAAGAAGTAAAAAGTTTAAAGAAAAGAAAGAAAAACAATTGGGAAGCATTACTCAAATGAAGAAAGTTGAAGATTTTCTGTGAAAATCCATATGACATATACTAGAAGTTTATACCTTATATATACACCTATACATATACATACTATATAGCTACATAAAGTATACACATATATATATATATAAAGTATATATTTTTAATGTAGAGATATGTTTTGTAAAAGACAAGCATATTTTTAAAATTAAAATATATTCAAAAATGCAAAAATCAAATCAAATGCAGTAGTTTTCTTATTTACTTTGAAGGGGCGCGTTCTTTATAATGTGTGCACCTTATATTAATCTTAATGAATTGCCTTTTTGTGTCAACTTGGAGGAGGGCTTAACACATGCCCGGTTTCTTATCAACAATCATGCGATACGGTTCTGGGAGCTTTCCACGTCTGAAGGTTACTCGAAAGGGGCACAAATTTCATCATTGTGACTTTCCCTAATCGCAACGACTTGACGAATGGCTTATATACACATACGTGTATATACTATATTTGTATGCATATATATTTTGCTCGTAAATCTTTGAACTGCCCTTAATATAGCCTTACAGGTTTAACGGTATTCCACACACACCACACACAGGTTTCTTTTCATTTTTTGTTTATTGCCTTGTGCCACATTCACTTCCTTGTTGCTGGCCACAGGTTTGCCAGCTGTATTATTACACACACACACCCACACACACACACTGAGCGCTGAAAGTTTACACCGCCTTTGCAGCTCTTGCTTGTTTTTATTATATCATCTATATATAAGTAATGCTGAGTGGGTGCCTAATTTACTGGAAATTGCAAACAGAAAAAAAAGAGTGCAAAATTAAATTCACAGAATAATTATATTTTGCCTAATGGAAAACAATAAGTGCAAAATGATTGGCAGAAAAACGTGTATAAAATTAGAAATTGTATTAATGGATAAAATTACGTTTTAAACACATTCATTGTGCTGTCAAGTGAACAAACAGATTTATAACGGAAAATTCTATTAGATGAAAGAATTATTTGCTTTTGTTTTTAACAGATACATAATTATTGGTTTTGAGATAAATGTTTTTTATATAATATTTGGACTGATAGCTTTAGCAGCTATAATTTCGCAAATTGCTGAAATTGAAGAAAATATAAATTTTATTTTGTAAGTCATCTGACATTTCTAACGTATGTACCTTTAGACATTATATTTATATATATATATATCAGGGGAAACTTGTAATCCAAAATGCAGTTAAGAATGTTAATCCAGCTAACCAAGGTTGAATTTTACGAACCTGGTTGCCCTGTTAAACGCATTCAGTAAATTGCTCGCCCATTGATCATTATCAGCTCTAACGTATTTTTTTATTGGGAATTTCCTGCTTTTTGAGTGCAGATAAGTTAAGACTAAGCTCAACTGATTTATTATATATATATAAGTATATATATTTGAAAACCACCTGGTGACACTCGAGAGCGCATTACCTGCAACAGGGCATGCAGGGTATTAAAAAGTGGCGTAGAGCGGGCAACTTTCGCTTACCTGTTGTTAAAACGAATTCGTCTGGGACGATTTGAGGCAGCAGCAGAGGCTGCGACTGCGACTGCGGCAGCTGCGACGTCGCTGCTGCTTGTACCAGGCGGGCGGTGAGTTGAGAAAGGCCAAATTCACGCCAGCTACACAGGAGGGCATTAGGCTTGTATCGTATTTAGAGCGGCTGGTGCGGTTCACTAGACACACTGCCTACACGATGGGCTACTCACAGCTGTGCGGTTGGTTGAGGTCCAGGTCCGGTTCATCGTCGTCCTCGGGCGTGGGCAGATGTGACTGCATTTCCTGCAGCAGCTCGGTCAGCTCGTCCGCATCCTTGCTGATGCTGCACAGCTCCTCCTGCTGAAAGTCTGGATTGATTTGTTTGCACAACAAAATTTGGCTAATCACATTGCCCAGATTCGAGGGCGCGGTGCGAGCAGGAGCTGAGTGCAAAGTGGAAGATGTTTAATTAGTGGTCAGAAATAGAATATTTTTGTCTGGAACTCACCATAGTACTCGGTCATGTCGTAGGGCACCAGCTGAATGAGTCGATGGCTCTTGATGAGCTCGTGGCGGAACTGTTGGGTCAGCTGGTAGAGCAGCGACAGATTGAGACGCTCGCTGGCGCTGCCCGCGCAGTGGCGCGGCTGCGGCGTAATCAGATGCGCCGTATGCTTGCACGCATCGACGCAGCAGCGACGCAGGCGACGAATCTTCTCGCGCAGCTCCGGCGAATCGCGCGACTGGCCAATGAAGATGAGCAGCTCCCGGAACTGGGCCACGTGACAATTGATTTCCATGATGAGCTGGCAATTGGATGGCAATAATTAGGTCAGGGACATGCTTTTTTTGCAGTTGCACCTTTTGCGGATCCCGCGAGGGCAGCAGCAGCTGCGGCAAGTAGATGGACAAGCGATGCGCTATTATTGTCGAGTTGCGTATGGCCAGAGCCGTGCTGCTGGTCACGCCGCCCACGGCGGGCAGCTTGTCGCCATAGTCGAAGTCACCAACGTGGGCCATGTTGTGATGCTGACTGCGGCGAGATTTTGCTTCGTTGTGGCATTTGTGCACCGCTCGAAAGTATGCTATAAAAAAAGTACAAGAGCATGTGCACAACACACCCACATGTGTATCTGTGTGTATCTCTGTGTGTGTGTGTTCGCTGTCTTATGCAAGCAAATTGCGGGCTGTCTCATTACCTTATGTCAACAAGTCACGGCTGCTAAACAACAACAAGAGAAGGAAGCTGCTAAGCAAGTAAGAAAAAGCAAAAGCACTCGACGGAGGAGATACTCTCTAATTTTCTATCTAACTTAGTTTAAATTTCACAAAATTGTAGCTTGGAATAGAACTTTTCTTTTAGAAATTACACCCCAAAAAGGATTAATATAATATTTATTATTATCAATTTTATATTTTATTAATATTTATTTTAAAAAGCTTTGACCTCTCAATTTATATAATTATTTTATCTTCAATTTCCGCAGTTCACTTTTCAATTTATTTTATTTTTTTATTTAAATATTACATAAAAAAAAAAATAATTTGGCAATCTTATAATCTATTATCAATTTATGATTTTAGTTAACCAATAAATATGTATTTAATGTACAGTTTTAACCAATAAATTTCAACTGGCTTGTTGTTACATAAAGTTTTACACAATCAATATAGCCCTGTCAAGCGCTTGAGAACAGGGTATAGAAAATAGATATAAATGGCCGCCACGGCAACTGGCGACTGCTGCTGCCAAGTTGTGTTGCATGTTGCAAGCACAGTAAACAGCTAATGAAACCATAATCAGAACCGTTAGATAAAACAAATACAAAAATCTGAGTGAAAAGAAAACCATTTCAAAGGGAAATGTGTGGAGGAGATAAGGAATTATTGAAAATATGAAAAGAAAAGGAATGTAGGGATGAAGAACATAATCATAAACTAAAAATATAACAGACTTAAACAATAAATAAACCTGTTTAATTTTAAGCTTATACTCAATTCAAATATAGATAGATCTCATTCATCGCCCTCATCCACAATGGAAGTTGTGCTGTTCCAGGGACTGGGCATATCTATATAGAGATCCACAGTGTCCACATCGATCAGCTGCAGCTCGGCAAAGATGGCGTCGTCCGTGATGGTCTTGGTAGGGTCCTAAATCAGTAAAAAAAATAGTATAAAAAATCTTAGGTAAGTTCACTTTCTCACTCACAACTCTGGCATATTTCCAGCAGGAGATGGCGTTCAAATTGTTGCCCATTTGCAGATTGATCAGCGCCAGAAAGCCCCAAATATTAGGCACGTGTGCATTGAACGTGGTGCAATTGGAAAAGCACTCCAGGGCCTTGTTGAGCTCCTCCAGTCTGTAGTAGGCCTTGCCCATCAGATAGCTGCTGACCAGCGAAAGGAGCTTGCCGCTGCTGGGCTGCGTCAGAGCCTTAATTGTCAGTTGATAGTTGCCCGCATCGTAGGAAATGTAGGCCAGGCGCAGTTTGCTCAGCAGGAAACTATCACGACCCGTGGGTGTTTGGCTGCATTCCAGATTGAGTGCATAGTACTCGGCCGCAGCCTCCATGTTTCCACGATAATACTCCACATTGCCATTCAGTTGGGCGTTGAAGGCAGCCTGGCAGAAATCACTTTGAAGTTGTCGCTTTTAACGCATTTCAACTGAACTCACCAACTCATCTGCATTGTGTTCCTCGAAGGTGAAGGTGGTGACCTCAAAGTCCTCGTCCAGCTGATTGAGCAGTATCTTCAGCTGTGCACTGATCATATAGCTCTCCGCTTTGCTGCACTCGTGCTGTATATCGTCGAAGATCACCTGACCGAACTCGTACAGACCGAGGCGCACAAACATTTTGAAGGAATCGAAGAAAACTTGGTTACGCTGCCGGCTAAATGTGGGCACCATGTTCAGCGAAATACACCAGAGGCTGTACGGTGCCGAGGACACTTTGTCCCGGGTACCCTTCAAGGATCCCTCCAGGCGCCAGCAGGCATAGTTGAAGCCAGGCGCATAATTGAAACGCTTGTAGTAGCAATAAAGGAGTATCCAACCATCTGGGTGGCGACTATTGATATCCGAGTACTGCATAATGCTGTTCAGCAGACACTCGTTGGCATTGGCCGATATCACGGGATCGGGGTCATCCCGTGTGGCTATATAGTCCAGATAGATGCCAATCCAGCCGCTGTTGAGGTGTGCAATATTATATAGCTGCTTTGAGCAGCTTTTACTGTTTAGCTTACCCAAAATATTCATAGCCTGAAGGCTGCATCTGATTCGACTTGATGATTTTCTTGGCATTCACGTAATCGCAGCGTTCCATCTTCAAGATCTGATCGTAGAAATCAAATAGCTGACAAAAGCCATTCGATTTTTCCTAAAAAACACAAGATATTTAATTAGTACTAATCTTTTATCAGTACTATATGAAATAAATGGAAATTATACATATGAAAAGTTATATGTCGATCGGTGCTCCTAATCTTATCTAAGCCTAAACGATTGTGTTTAGATGAATGATGCTTAACTGCACGGCACACGAAGAGCTTATCCAGTCAATCACCTTTTGGTAAAAATAGTCAGCCAATCGAGTGTCCCCCACCGCGTTCATCAATTTAATGGCATTCATGTAATCGATGAGCTCCTCGTTTTTCTCGTTCTTATCGACGATGAGATCGTCGAGGCCCTCCTCCTCGATCTTCTCCAGCTGCTTGTGCACGCGCACCTCCAACTCATTGTAGGCAACCGCACAGAGATTCTACAGAAGAAATGAAGTAGGTTAGCCAAGTTAAGATTCGAGTGCCAATTGGATACGGACTGCAAATTCCACATTGGTCGTGGTGTGTTCACGCATATTGAAGTCGCAGCCGATCAGCTTGAGCAGGATGTTGGTGAGGTTCTGCAGGGCACAACAGAAGTGACCCTTCTTCTCATCCACGCTGTAAACATTCTTATCGACAATATAGCGAATTGTGGCGCGCATGAACATATCGAACCGAGCGTAAGCTTCCCGCTGCAATTGACTTAGAGGCGGTGGCTGATTCTCCTTGGTGATGTTCTTGCAGCAGAGCAAACGGTTCTGGCTAATGAAGCTCTCGCGGAATACCTTCAGCTCCTGGTAGATCTCGCCCAGCGGTGCCAGCAGGCAGATTTTTATAATGCAAAATGTCGGCTTATCATTATCATTAGAGTTGGACAGCCGTAGCGATTTTGAGGTCATGATGCTGGCAGCTTTTACCTTTGGCGGTTTCTTCCTGTGGCCCAGGTACTTCAGATCCACAGCAAAGCGAATCGATTGTACTGCATAAAAACATAATGGGAAAAAAGTTACAGGGTAACGAAAATAATTGCTACCCACCGCCGGGAAAAATGAGAATAGCTGGATCGAGTATGCCGGTGAAAATTTTCTGGTTGCCCAACTGTTTGATCGTTTTCTTGCCAACTTTTTTCTCAATTTCCGCCGTATTCCAGACATCCACGGCGATGACATAACGCCGTAAGGCGACCATCATAAACAGTTTTTCGGACATGTTATTGGTGAGTATAAAACGATGAAAGGTGTTGCAGACAAGCGCGTTTTCCTCATATGTATTGATCAGTCCGAAGTCCGCCTCCAAGTGCTCCGAACGCATCAGCTGCGCGAACAGCCGATGCATCTGCAAATCCATGGAGGAATTGAGTCCTGTGCAGTTGCTGTTCGGCACACTGTTACGAAAGTATTCGAACACATGGTGAATGTTCTGGCGCTCGATGCAGGTTTCGGTGAACTTGTTGAAACTGCACCAGGGTATCACATGGTATTCATTGCGATCGATGGGCAGCATTGAGCGAAAGCTCAGCTGGACATTGAGCGTATTCAAATCTAAAGTGTATTCCTCCTTGAGGTTATATATGGACTCGAATGTGATGAATGCCATGTTGGTGAAGGTTATCTCCTTGGCGATGGGCACCAGGGTATACAGATGCCATTCGGTGCTCACCGTTCGGCGCAATTCCATGGGACACTCGGGCACGGGATACAAAAAGAGTTGTTCCCGCAACATGCAGCGATGATGCCCTAAGAGCTTTACGATATCGAGATAGCCCACACTAAGTAAGATCAACTCGAACTTGGGCCCCTTATAGGAGGGATATTCGTCATCTGCAACATCAGCATTAATTGGTTTCTTTTCTATTTGGTCAAATAGCATATTCAGTAAATCTGACGTTTCCATCTCCAACTCCATTTCCTCTTCGTCGTAAAAGTTTGGCTCTTCGAACTTGCGCATGTAGAGCTTGATTAGCAACGGATTGTCGGCCGCATGATTAATCCGATCGAGATTGTCCTGCTGCATCACCAACGTATACGTCGGCTTCAGCGTGAACTCGTCCTGGTCAATTACGCCATCGGTATTGTATTGCTCCACACACTTTATAATAAGGCTGCCGCCCTGTTCCAGATGTATTTCCAGGGGATCGATAATGCCGGGCACTGTATCGATACGGGCCAATTGAATGTACAGAAATATGTTCGGTGGCAGTGGCTTGCCATCAGCAACGTTTTCAATGACCGCAACCTTTTGAGCTTTCTTTGCCGGCATTCTTATTATTTACTTTTTGTTAATTACACCTAATATATATTTATTAAATTTTTTAAAATTGTATAACATTAAAATCAATGATTCGCAATATATGAACAAGCGAGGGTGTCCTTTTTTGACCGGAGTTCCGGAGTATGGGTTCGAAACAGTTATATATTCCAGATCTGTGTGTACTATACGTACCAAGTTTGATATCTCGAAATTTTGAAGATGCTCAAAAACCTTGAGAGAAAAGCGATATATATCGAATTAAAGAAAACGGAGTGGCCTCTTAATTATTATACAAAATTTTATATATATATGTATATGGTATACACGAACCCAGAAATAGAAAATTTAAGCCTCAAGCTTTAATAGTCTTTAATTAATATGATGGACAGATGAATGTACAGTTAGAGAGATTTTGTAAAATCGATTCAGCTAGTCGTATTGGTTAAGAATATATACACTTTATGGCGTCTGAGATGTCTCTTTCTCTTTATTACAAACATTTGAAAAAAACACAGATTACTCTAGCCCATTTTTAACGGGTCAAATTTAAATAATTTTAAAATACGCAAGTTGGCAGCACCAGCGCGATAACATTAGCAATCGATATATTGTCCTAGCGCAGCTGTTAATGTAGCCCTGATTGTCACCAACACGTGAAACGCGCAATGGACAACAAAATATTATGCAAGCATCGAACAGTTTTGTGTGAAAATTAAAGAAATTACATACAAAAACGTTGCAATTGCATAGCCAAAATGTATCGTTTGCTGTGTGGCAACCGGGCAACAGCCATGCAACGTGCGCTTCGGCTGTCAACGCCCGCCACAACCAGCTGCTGCTGCAGTTGCGGCAATAGCGAAGGTGCTGCGCACAATTTAACACATTATCAGGAATATTATCAAATGTTGTACCGTCCAGCGCCGGCAAGTAAGTAGCTGCGCGTGTTAGCCGCAATGTACGTGATGCAAATAATAATTATATACGCAGCAACAACAACATTAGCGTTACGCACACAGTCCACCACGCCCACACAAGCAGACGCCCTCGAGCTGGCCAAAAAGAAACGTTTGCGAAAACCGCGTTATGCCAAATATGTGGAGCTGCTCGAAGGTATGCAATACACAAATACAATCCACATAAGTACTATATAATAACTTGAATATTTAACTTGTAGTGACCGAGCTAACTGCCAGTGAGCGCAAATCGCGCGTCAAGCGTTTAAAATCTAAAAAACTTGCTGAATTCATACAGAAAACCCAAATGCAAATACTGGAGAAACGAGCGCGGGAGGAGCGGCGCTTTCAGAAGGGCAAGGCGGGGAGCGAGGAGACGGCCCAGCGGCAGCCAACAGAATATCAAAAGATCGATATGGATGCACTCGATAGCTCCATTCTGGAGGCGGGCATGTACGATGACAAGCCGCTGATCTTCTTTGGCAAAGAGATGTACACCAAACAGATCGTTGCCAATCCCGAAGAGGTGCTTAAGATACTGAAGAGCTTTCACAGCTATCGCGACCTTATTGAGAGCATGGAGAACGAGCGGCAGGATCATGTCGAGGCGGATCTGGCCGGTTTTAGGTAGGAGTACCTGAACGAGCTTAAGTTTAATTTTAACGTTTACTAATTTTCACCTTAAGTGCACCAAAAATTGGAGCGGAGTCGGAATTGTTGGATCCCTTTGAGACCATTGAGCCGTACGTTGATGTCCAGGAGTCGCATAAAGCAGCTACGACAGCCGTAAACCTGCCCAATGCCAACGCCGTAACAGTCAAGTCCAAGAAACGGTATGTGCTTCATTTAATTAAAGTCTTTATCTTATTTATATCATCCAATATTTTCTGTTCGAACAGCTTCAAGTCCAAGGTGCACGTCAATGAGGAACAGGAACGACTGGCCAAACAGCGTTCCCTGCTCATCAATTTGACCACATATCTGAATGTATGCGTCTCGGCTAACATGCTGAGCCGTGCTCTCTCTACCATTTTCGCTTATCGCAGTCGCGCCAAGAAGAGCAACTCACAGCAGCAGAAGCCGAGCAGCAACCTCATAACCATTGATCTGTACAACATTCTGTTGCATGGCTATGCGGGCAAGGGCTCGTACGATCGCTGCCAGGAGCTGTGCAAACTCATTCACGAGGACGAGCTGGTGTTTAGCGAACAAACGTATGCGGCCCTCTTCGAGTGCCTGGGTCGAGTGGAGTCGGATGCGCAGAATCTACAGCTGATCAAGGAGCACATTGCACAGGCGGAGGACCAAGGATTTAGCCTAAATCAAATTATGGACCGCGCAAAGTTTGTTTCGGATCAGCGTGATATTGCGCTAGATGCCATTAGAAGAGTGCGCGCTGATTTTACACCTACTTACGTGCCGCCCCAGCTGGGCTACGACAATGAACTGCTCAACGAACTGAATGCACAGGTGCCGCCCGTGGGCGCAGAAACTTATATTGCTGGTCAAGAGGAGTCGCTTATCATGAGATCGAAACGTGGCTTTAGCAAAGCGCAGCTGGAGCAGTTGGCACGCGAGCAGCTACAAGTGGAGCTGAATGGCAGCATCACAATTAAATCTATTGAGAAGACCAAGGAATTTGCAAATGCCGAGTATTGCGTAAGTTGTGCTGCCTTAAAGATATAAATTTTTATGTAAATTAACCATTTTCTTTTGATTTGCAGCGTGACAAACTGAAAGAGCTGGAGCTGGGCTGGCGCAAACAAATCTCTGCCGCGATTGTGCGGGATTTGAACACGTTGCGTGCCCAGGTGCGTTTCAAGCCGCACGGCTACATGAACTACTACACGTACCTGAAGGTGCTCGACGCATCTCATTACGCCGACATACTCATCAAGGAGCTGTACAAGCTGGCCGAGGGCTCGGAGACATTCAGTCCGACGGTGAATCAGCTGTACAAGGAGCTGGGTCAGAAGGTGCAACAGTGCTATCAAATCGAGCAGAAGAAACACAATGGTACGCTGGAGAAAATTGGCGACATATATAGTGTTTATTGTGACCTGTGGGACAGTGGACGCACCGAGGACAACACGCGCCAGATGTGGCAACGACTGGTGCACGCAGAGCGGCAAAGCGGACCCTCCATGGATCTGCCTGAAGTGCCGTGGCCGACAAACGTGCTGACCGGCGTGGGCCGCTTCCTCTACAACATACTTATGCGCGACATCAAAATCGATGCGCACATTATGCGGAAGAGCAAAACAAAGGCTGCGACGACGGCCGCAACAACGCCACAAAATCTGTTGCCCGCCTTTTATACACTCTTCCGCAATCAGGGACGGCTGGTCAAGGAGGAGGTGAAACCGCATCCAGTGCTGTCGCGACTGCTGCGCGCCTCGCGCCAACAGACGCTCACCTTCGACTCGAATCTGGTGCCCATGCTGTGTCCGCCGCAGCCCTGGAGCACACCGCACAACGGCGGCTACTTGCTGAACAAATCGGAGCTGATTCGACTGCCGCATCAGGCTGTGCAGCAGTGGGAGCGCATACGCGACGCCAATCCGCAGCAGCTTTATCCAGCGCTCGACTCGCTCAACCAGCTGGCCAGCGTACCCTGGCGCGTCAACACACAACTACTCGATGTCATCATTGAGGTCTTCCAGAACGGTGGCGATGCCAAGTTAGATGTACCCCAGCCGCCCAGTTCGTTGCCGCCGCTGCCAACGCTACCGACGTCCGACAAGGAAGGCAACACCGTCTCGCCGGCGGATCGTGCCAAACAGTTCCGCGACAAACTCGGACATCGCCGCAAACAGGCCGAAATGTACAGCTTGTGGTGTGATGCACTCTATCGCCTCTCGCTGGCCCAACATGTGAGTAAATACTTCAATTAAATATACATACAAAAATAAACATTTCAAATCATTTATAGTACCGCGACAAGGTCTTCTGGCTGCCACATAATATGGACTTTCGTGGACGCGTTTATCCCGTGCCACCGCATCTCAACCATCTGGGTTCGGACCTGGCGCGCTCAATGCTGATCTTTGATCAGGCACAGCCGCTGGGCGTGGATGGTTTTAGCTGGCTCAAGTTGCACTGCATCAATTTGACGGGTCTCAAAAAGCGCGATTCAGTGCGTGAGCGTCTTCTGTACGCTGAGGAAATACTGCCCGATATACTAGACTCAGCGGATAATCCGTTGACGGGTCGCAGGTGGTGGGCCAAGTCGGACGAGCCGTGGCAAACGCTCGCCTGCTGTATGGAGATAGCCAAGGTGCAACGCTGTGACGATCCTGCCGCCTATCTTAGTCGCTTTCCCATACACCAGGATGGCTCCTGCAACGGCCTGCAGCATTACGCGGCGCTGGGTCGCGATCAGGCGGGCGCTTGCAGCGTCAATCTGTCGCCCTCGGCCATACCGCAGGATGTGTACAGCGCAGTGGCGGCGCTGGTGGAGCGCACACGCAAAGCGGACGCAGAGAGCGGGCTACACGTGGCGCAGGAGTTGAAGGGATTCGTGCGGCGCAAGGTCATCAAGCAGACGGTGATGACCACCGTTTATGGCGTCACGCGGTACGGTGCTCGGCTGCAGATAGCGCGTCAGCTGAAGGACATCGATGACTTTCCCAAGGACTGGGTGTGGCCAGCCTCCACGTATTTGACCACCAAGACATTTGAGAGCCTGCGCGAAATGTTCACCTCAACGCGTGAGATTCAAGACTGGTTTACGGAGTGTGCTCGGCTCATAGCCGGCGTTTGCAGCCAGAATGTGGAGTGGGTGACGCCGCTGGGTCTGCCCGTCGTCCAGCCTTACAATCGACAGGATGTGAAGCTGGCGCCCCGCACTGGCCTGCGCGTTAATGCCAGCATGCCGATGGATCTGTACGAGCGCCCGAACATCCTTAAACAGAAGAACGCCTTTCCACCCAATTTCATCCACTCTCTGGACTCGTCGCACATGATGCTCACCTCGCTGAACTGCGAACGACAGGGCCTCACCTTCGTCTCCGTGCACGATTGCTTCTGGACGCATGCGTGCACCGTGCCCGAGTTAAATCGTGCCTGCCGCGAACAATTCGTCGCCCTGCACTCGCAGCCCATACTCGAACAACTCTCGGAGTTCATGAAGCACACTTATAGCTTTCGGAATAAGTAAGTGTGGAAGCTGTTTCTTAAGCAACTTTACTTAAACCTGCCCTTCTTCTTTATAGCGAATTCACCAACGATGGCTCTGTGGAGGATCTGTCTAAGCGTCAGCTGAATCGCATTTTGCGCCAGCTTCCACAAAAAGGCGACTTTGATCTGCGCAATGTTCTCGACTCGGTCTATTTCTTCAGCTAGTTCTGCTGACTAATGGAATTGTACCTAACCGTAGTCATTAGTCATTTAATTTAAGCTTAGATTTTGTTAAATTTGTTGAACAATTTGATGCTTTTATTACCAAAAAAAAAAAAGAAACGAAAAACTATAAAATGGATAGAGCGACCAGTTACTGCAGCAGCAGCAGCAGCAAATGTGATTTTTGTAAAAGTTTACAGCTTAAACATACACTTAATAATATATTATATTATATTGTTAGAAAATTGAATTTAAAAATTCAATTACAAATTTTATTATTTATGTATTATGGTGCAACAAGAAGCTTATATTTGAATTGAAAATAAATATACATTTTTAGACGAAATTTGCAGATGCTTTTTATAACTTATATGTAATTTTTTTTAAAGATTTATACTTTGTACTATTACAAATTATTTAAGTTTCTGAAGGTGAAGCCTTGTACATTAAATAAAACATTTAATGTATTGAATGGAGTTGTTTTCGGAGTATTTCCGATTTGTTTGAGTATAATGTTTTTGCTTTTAGATTTTTAGGTAAGCCTGCTTAAAGCTGCAATTGAAAAGCACTCAAACTTGCTTGCAAATGCAGCTGTTAAATCCGTTCACTTAACAGCTTTGCATTAACAGAATCACTCCAAATGTTAACTTTCACTCAAATCATTCGGCTCACTCAAAATTTGAGCGCCACCCCATTTGTGCACATTTCCTTTTTGCATGCCAGCCTCGCTGCTGCCGGCGACCGGTGCGACGCATCTTCGGCATCGACAACAACAACACCGACAGCGACAGCGACGATAACTTCGGCATTCGGCTCGTGTGTGCGGTGTTCGTGTGCAGCGGCGCTCGTTTGTCTGCTCGCGCTAGCCCGTTCGCTCGCCCGTGGTCTGCGGTCTCAGTTTGAAAAGTTGATGCGGCGTGTTAAGAACGTAACGGTTTATACACACAGCTACACAGAGCTACGCGCAGCGGTCAGCGGATAGCGAATAGCATTAAAGCGTTAATTCACAATTAAAACAAAAAGTGTTAACATTAAGCAAAACGCATCTTTTATTGTTATTTGCATTTTTGCGTCTTCGTTTTGTCCGTTTAATTCGGCGTTACTGCTGTTGCCGTTGTTGTTGTTTGTTTCTGCGAAGGCATGCGGCAGCTGCTGCTGCTGCTGTGGCGACATAAAGAAGGTAAAAACCCAGCTGGTAAGCTTTTTATCGCGTATCTCACAGATACACGATGCCCGGTTGGCCCGGCCGCTGCCACTGCCGCCGCTGGCGCTGCTCGACCCAGTGGCAATGGCAAAATGCAGTGCAAATAAATTTCAACAATTCGAAATTCGAAAAAGAAAAGCACAAAAGCCACCCAAATACAATTGTTGTTATTTATTTCGGTTCTTTTTGGGGTTTTTGTTTATTCCTTTTTATTTTGTTTTCAAAAATTTTGTTTGCGCTGCATTATATTTGTATCTCTGGCATTGCCACGATTTAGTTGTTGTTGCGTGTGCAAATGCAATGTTAATGCTAATGTTAATTGTGCACAATTTGCGCACACAGTGCAATAGTTGCCTTATCAACGACTTCAGCCACTATCAAAGACTCGTATCATACGCGCGTATCACATTACGAATTAATTGAATTATAAACCATGCGCCATGCAAATTACGCTCCAGCAGCCGCCGCCGCTGCCGCCGCAGTAGCCACAAACAGAAGTTTCTTAATGTCTCAGAAGTGTGGCAGGGTGGGGCTGGGTGGAACTGGGGGTGGGGAGTATCACGATAAAAACCACATGCACCTCAAATACGATATGTGAGCTGTGTTGGTAATTGGAGCATTGTTTGATTGCATTTATCTTGCAACGCGACGTGCAACAGACGCTGCAGACGTCTGACTGATAAGTGGCCACAATTTGATGCATTGACATTTGATTGAATGCTCAAATTGTTTTATTGACGCTTTTGGCAACCGATTCAATTACCATGACGCACACCCGGCGTATACGTAATGAGTGTGTGTGTGTGTTTATATGTGGACTAAGTTCGTCCGGTTGCCCGTCGCAGTTCCCCTTGGCATGGGGCTTACAATTAGTTTGTTCGTCTTGCGTGGACTTTGTTGTTTTAGTTTATTATTCGTTTATTGTGCTACGCCTTATAGTTTTACTAGCTACTGGAAAATAAACGATTGTTGAGATTAGAACACCTTGAGAGAGATATACTCAAAAGGATTTCCTTATCTTAATAATGTAATGAACATGTATATATATACAAATGTATATGCGTATAATTGCAAAATGTTGCTTTAAATTCTGTATAATGCACATAATATTTTAAATAAGGAAAAAGCCAATCTAATACACACAACCTACAATCTCTTTATTCCAAATGTTTTATTAAATATCCAATTAATAAGGGGGATTCGGGTTCAAATCTCGAACTAGCTATATTATCATTTTAAAAAGCTGATAGTTAATAACTTTATTTATAACGGGTAGGGTTATAAATTTATTACTCACTGTGTTAAATAATTCTCAGGTATAAAACGGACGCAATATAAATGCATACACATGTATATCATTATCAGTTAGTCCAATCCAAATAACTAAAAACTTTATCTATAGTAAAAAAAAGGTTTACAAAAGAGTTTTGTTATAAAATAAAAAAACCTTTCAATGATAAAGAAATTTTTGTTTAACACTTGAATTGTTACCGTAGCTAAAATAGTAACACAATAATGAACAAAGCTTATTTTTAAATTTAGTTAGCTATTCATCTCAAATACCAAAAAAAAAAGTTAGGCCATGTTTTATTTTCCCAATTACTTGTGTTTTTTTTTTAGATTGACAGCGAATGCTTTAAAACATTTAATGGTCAAAAAAAAAAAAAAATAACAGCTGTAAGTCTACAAGTTTAAGATTGCCCAAAAAAGAAAGTCCCTCCAAATATTTATTTATGGCAGTCGACGCAGATTTCGATAAGTTCTTATCGTTATGAAGATTAATGCCCGAATTGCCTGACGAATTTCTGATAAACAAGTTAAGGTCGGTGTTGAGGGGACTTGTCAGCCTCAGACTCCCGTTAGCCGTGTGATTTAATATGGTGAGAAATTGCATTGATTTCGAATTTGCGCTGACGGAGTTTTATTTTCCTCTCTTAACTTTTGCTTTTCTTACGTCCGCCGTAATTTATGAATGCGAATTAATGAGCCTTTAGCATGCCGAAAGGCATTTCTGGCCCGGGCCGTGTCTGGCAATTGGTTACGGCCCTTCACATCGCCTCGGCCATGAAGTGGCAGTTGAATATGGCGACCACACTTTGTTTTGGGCTAAATGCGACGCCAAGCCGTTTCGACTGTCGTCCGTTTTGGGTGCCATTATTGTGTCCATTTCCGTTCGCAGATTTCCGGTGATTACTTCCAATGTCCAGCGAGTCGCTCGCCCCGTGCCAACGTCCACTTGATGTACGCGACTGATTGAATTAAGCTCAAAAATGATCCTGGCCAGCCATTTTGGTTGTTTTTTTTGTTTGGGGTTTGTGGTGGGGGGGGGGGGGGGGGGGGGGGGGGGGGGGGGGGGGGGGGGGCAGCACCAACTTGTCATAGCTGAAAGTCAAAAATTTCAACTGACATGAAGCTATTTATGAAATTTGCCGCCGTTATTGCTGCCATGTATCGATTCAAGTTGCGACACAGTGCCAAATATTGTGAGCGGACGGGGCCCGAAGGGGGGCAGGGGGAGGCTTGACTAACTGTAATTTGTATCGTATCAAACAATGCGCCATATGACACAAGCGAACACACACTCACACACACACTCTCATGGCAGGCAGAAAAGTCAGAGACCCGCAGATAGACAGGAACCCCCAACCAAAAAAAAAAAAAAAATACTCGAGCCCAAGCTGGCAGCAGAAGCGACTCTAATGCAAAGCCACATAGAAAAGCAAACTAGCGGAAATTGTTGAAAATAAATAATAATGATCAGCAGTTCAAGTGAACGACTCGGCAATGCCCTGGAAAATAATTTAAATCTACGGATAATGACAATCAACAAGCCACACAGAGCGCTTTAATTTGAATATAATTATTGGGATTAAAGTTGTATCTTATAGACCTTATAATGCCCTATAAAATAATTCCATGATCACTTTTATTTGCTTGAATGAAAACCAAGCAACCCATTTGGAAACTGAATATTAGCTTAAAGAGTTTTGCATAAACTGGTTAGAACTTTAGGTTCTTAATGATCGACTAAGCAATGCTCTGGAAAACATTTTTTCTTAGTCTCCTTAGTAGTTTAAATTACTTAAATAAATTATACAGAAACATTACAAGGGTAATTAGTGATGAAAGGAATAATAAAAAGTTATAAGGTTAAGATCTTAAGTTAGAAATGTATAAATAGATAACTGTGGAGTACCCAGAAAATGATTAAAATATTTACCAGACTTCAAAAATTATTTACTAAGCACTTCTTTAATAAAGGGAAAATATTTAAATCAATTAAATTTTGTACAGATAATTATACCTGAACATTAAGTTCATATGTTGCCAATTAATCTGGATATTAGCAGTTAAATTTAAGAGTAATTTTTTCATTTTGCTTTAGCTACACATTAAGCATAAGTTCTACACATATACCTTCAATAAAACCGGATTATAGGGTATTAAAAATAAGTTCGCAAACAAACGGAAACACGAAAAATAAAACAAAAAACACAAAAAAAAAACAGAAGCGAGTCAAACGTAAAGAATTGTAACAAGTTGAACGCGCTGGCTGAGCATTAATAGGTTTTTGACTTGCTATAAAAACGTTGATGCCCCTCCAAACCCCGCCCCCTTGGGCCCTTCTCTCACACCCTTACCCATGTCAAACAAGCGCGAAAAGCTTGGGAAACTACCAATGCGAATGAGTTGTCTTTCGGCAGACACAACTAGTATATAAAAAACAAGAAAAACAATAAAAAAAAATACAACTGAATGAAATCTCCCCCGAAACAATTTGCTAGCTGCTCTTTAGACAATGATTTGGCAAAGTGTTTTTTTTTTAGGGAGAACAGGGGAAAGGGGGTAAGGTGGGGGAGACTGACAATGACAGCGACACGTAACTTCATTTTGACTTTGACTTTAAGTTGGTCTTGAATTTGTTTTGACCAGTTCTTGATTAGCTTTGCGCTGCGAATTCTGGTCTAATTGGCCTGCGGACTGTGGCTACGTAATTGACCAAAGATGGCAAAATAATGTGATTGTTGTTGTTGCTGTACGAACAATCTGAAACTGAACCTGAACTCAGTTCGTTATCAACAGCGTGGAACTTTATTGGCGCCCGTGACAAATGATAAACGGACAGATATTGTCTTCTATATAATACTTTGTTGTGTGTGCCTAGTTTGTTATGCTCCAGATATAGGCAGTTTCAACTGACAACATTTTCGCTTAATTAACTAAATGAAGTGATATTATTTGTGATTCACACTATGCAGCAATTATTTGGAAAATTTAATGAAATCAATTGGAAATTGTTTGAAGACTGGCGCATAAACATCTCAATTTAATTGCTTGCAATACAAAACACTTGAAATATTTGCATTGTTGACTCCGACAATCAGACAGGTAATTCAAATTTAATGAGCAAATAATTGAAGTCAAGTCCCAAGCTCTTTGTGCAATTAAAATTTAGCTAGCAATTAAAATGGCTTGCATTTTCAAGAAAAGCTTACTTATTTTTGTTGCTGTTTCTCTTTATTGCGCGCATTCAAAGCAGATCACGTTTAACGGCACTTTAGTTAGTACTTTGTCTCTTGGCTCCCCACGCTTACTTTGAAATTTATTATAGCTATGCGACATGCATTTTAGAATGCAGTCTTAAGCAGTTATAATTTATCGGTATCCTCTTTTGTCTGTTCATATTTTCTCTCCCTATCTCTTCTCCTTTTATCAGATATTTATCTTTCTACCTTGGTTTTCTTCAATTTCATTCTAACTTTCGTTCACTTTTAGCTTTTTTCTTCTTTCACTTTCTATCTTTGTGTGTTACATTCTTCTACAATTTTTTTCTTCCTATCATTTATCTCTTCATATTTATCTCTTACTCTTCTTTCTCTAATTTACTTACTATTTATCCATCTCTTTTACACTTTCGATTTCTGCTCTTTCTCTCTCACTCGCCATCGCTAGTTTTCTTCCTTTCTGTCTCTGTGCGCCATCCTTAAACAGTTAACTGCTGAAATATATAAAATAGTTATATATTATAGGATAAAAATATTATATTCACATATTTCTTTAACTTCTTTACTTTCATGTTTGAATAATATAAACACATGAACAGATTGTCTTGTTATGCTTAAAATTAAATGTATGATTAATCGTTTATGATCAGCAGTATAACAGTAATCACCAGTGAAAAGATAGCAGATGCCACTCAAAATAACTCAATTCAGCTGAAAATCAACATATGTGTATCGACATTTTTAATGATAACCGCCCTTATCGTTAATCTCTTTACTTTCTGTTTTTATTGTGAGTGAAACATGAGTGGTGGCCAAATTTACATATAAAACTCTTTGCACATCAGTCAGCAAATTTCGCTGTTGATTACATATTTGGCCAATCTCTCGCAATTTGCACGCTTATCTATAAACACGTATACTCCGTATAAGCACGTTTGTATTTGTTTGTATTTGTGTGCAACTCGCTCTTCCAATTTGTGTTTTTCATTCTTGCATATGCTGTAATCAATTTTCCATTTCAGCGTGAATGGTACCTGTCCTTCATTTATCTATGCATTCAATCAGAAAGTCGACCTTAGTCAGTCAACGTTAGCTGCTTTACTCTGCTCTTTTCTGTACCCCCCCCCCCCCTCCCTCCCCTTTCCCATCTCATCCACGTACTATCGTGCTCTTCTGCTACCTTGTCGTATTCATAACAAATTTGGTTTGAAAATTCATTTCTCAACCTTTTCATTGACTTAACATTTTTTCAATACACTGTTTGGGAAGTGTGGCATAGGAGCATATTGGTTTTGTCTACACGTATTTTCGGATTCGCCTAAAGCTAGTGACCTTAACTTATAAATTAAATATAAAAGTAAAATTCTTAGATATTATAATTCAACTTAAAAACAAAATTTAATTTGAAATCACTGAAAAAGTACTTATTTAAATTAATAACAATATTGAATGTTAAAAATAAGTGCTATAAATATCTTCGTTAAGCCGCAAAAAATGAATTAAAAATTAAACACAACATAAAAATAGCAATAATCAATGTTCACAGCTTAAATGTCAATGACTTCGTGTGATATTCTTAGGCACACTTTTCCTACTGCAAAAAAAGCCACTCGTTTTACTTCCAATTAGCTTATGGGATTAAATAAACAGAGTATTGCGCAGTTGGTTGCACTCGAGTGCAATATTCTTGCGTGCTTTCAGTTTTCTTATTGTATTTGGTATTTTTCATTGACTTTGTTTGCATTTACCCAGCTCGCACTCTATTTTTCTTCTGCACCGCTCACTCTTCCCACTCTCTTCTCTTCTATCTCCCTTCTCTGCACTCCTTTCTCCACTCATTCCGCACCCGCACTCACACATTTCGTTTTTTTTTTCGAATTTCTTTTCTGCAACGTTTGCATTCGCATACGTTTCGAGCTGCCTTCAATTTCTTGTTGCTCTCTTGCCATTCACTTGCTGTTTTATTTGCTGATTTAATCGTGTCTTGAAGCTTCCTTCCTGTGACTGTTGCTGCCGTCGTCGCTGCTGTTTTGCTGCTGGCGTTGCCGCTGGCGTCGCTGCTGGCGTCGCTGCCCGCGTTAGCGGCGTCTCCTCTTACCTCAGTCGCTCATCGAACGGCAAAAAAAATAGTATAAAGAAAAAAAGGGGGAAAGAGGAGAATGGACAATCGGGCAAACGAATTTATAAGGCGTAGTACCGCGCTGACACACACACACACACACACGCACACACACACGTAGTACACATAATCAAATGTAATGCGCTGTGGGGCAATAGCCCGCAGCAACTAGCAGCAACAGCTTTGCCCCGGCTAAAGATTACAAAATAAGTTGTGCCCAGACGAGCTGGCGATGCGCTCTTCAACTGATATATGATCTAATGGTATTTTCCATTTAATTCGGGGAATTTTATAATTAGCTAAACGATCAGCTTTAGTCAATGTTTGAATTTAAAAAAAAAATTAAAGAAACTTACTTTATACAAAGATATTTTAAGATGTATACCTTAAGTATATTTTCGATAATATTGATTAAGCTTTCAAAAAGTTACTAAATTTTATTAGGCATGCATTCTAATAGAATATTTATATTTAATCTTTGTCTTTGTCAGGGTTACAAAAAATACAATTTATTTATTATACCCCTTAATGAATCCTCAAGTGTATTTGTAAAAGAAGTGCAAACGCACCAAAAGTCTTTGACTTGGTTACCTATTCTCGCATTTTCATGCCGATTCTCATTTCTATTCTCATTTATCGTAATATGTTTGTTTATTTTATTTTCACTTTTGACGTTGCCACTTTCTTATTTGCCTGGCGAGAAGGCAAGCGTGAAAACTAATGCAAAACTAAAGTATATTACGCTACACACACACATACACAAAGATTCACACACACACACACACATATTGGCATGCCATGTAACTTGGGTTTCTGTTCATAAGTCGCTCAACGTGGCGTATGCTTGATTTTGATGTTGATGTCTCGTTGTCGTTGTCGTTGTCGTTGCCGATGATGGTGACGAGTCAAGCGAATGTGTCAAACAGTAATAATCAGTTTCAAGGCAGCAAAGTTAACAATGCACAAAGCACACACACACACACACACAAACACACACTATGGTAAACCCTTAACAATGCCTTGACGTGCCACACATGGCGTATGCGTTACATTTTGTCAGCTTCCCAAACTTCCCCAACGCTGGCAGCCCTATTAAACGCACATTATGCAAAAAGAAAAAGGAGAAGAACTTTGAGTTGCATACTAAATTGAGACATAAGGGTGCACTGAAAGAAATATGTATGTATAAGGGAAACAGCAGAGAAAGACTTGGCAAATGAGTTATGTGAGTTGGCTTAAAGAGTTGTGTAACAAGTTGAAGTCGCAATCAAATTGTGTAATTCAATGACAGGATTAAAATATCCTTCTTAGTTAGAAATGTTGCTATTATCAGAATTGTGCTCTTATACAAACTGTGCTAAGTATATATATATATATATATAAATAAACATTAATTATTGATAATTACCAATGTTATGAATGTCGCACGTTCAAGCACACTTTAGATGACAAGAGGATAATGGCAATTGTAAAGTATTTCAATAGATTAAAAAGATAATCAGCGCTCAGCGCACAGTGCAACAGCTCCAAAGCAGATTTACTTATGAAACAGCCCCAGTTAACGTCGACGTCGACGTCAACGTCAACGTTGTCGTTGTCGTCTTATCAAGCAAATTGAGCGCTCATTCACACGCAACAAATAAATATGTAAAAAAAAAAATGAATATATATATGTATATATGTTTATATATATAAATGAGGCAGCAGCAGTAACGTCAAATATTTGCTCATGTAGCAGCAAGTGTTGCTGCAGGGGCGCTCTGTGGCAGCTGTTGCCTGTGGGTGTGTAGCAGGGTATTCAGGGGGTGTGTGGGGTAGCTCTGTGTCGTTGCGCGTTTGGCTGCACTTAATGAAGCCAGCGCCGCACTAACTAAATTGACTTTATTGCTGAGCAAATGGGCGTGCAGCTTATTATTTGTTGTTGCCATTAAGTATGTATTATGATAATAATATATTTACATATCCACGCACAGCTCGAGTGGGGAGCAAGCACATCGAGGCCTAGGCAAAAACCACTCAGTGCCAGTGCGTTCGTCATTTTGTTCATTGTACTTCAAAAAGTATTATAAATAAAACATGCGCATTGTCTCTGTGCTATAAATACACATAAATAACACCCACCCACACACACACACACACACACACTCGAATACACACTCAATCACGCGTAACAGCTTTTAAATAAATAATGTGCAATATTATGTATTTAAATATGTTAAGTGTAAATTAAATTAAATGTCGCTTGCAATTACAAACAACAACAAAATTTATTGCGTGTAAAGTTGAGACCTGTGTGTGTGTGTGTGTGTGTGTGTGTTGTTTTTGGGGTAGGTCTGAAAAGCAGCTCACGCTGTGAACGCTTTCCACGCAGCCCCCAATTCATTCAAAACGAACCCGATTTGTCTTGCGAATGAACTTTTGATTGTGGTTTTGTGTATTTATATTTATAATTTTAATAATAATAATTTAAGCTCTTTTCATGCTGCACTTATTTATGCTTTAATAAATGTTGTCCACTTTATTTTATTTTATTTAATATACAATTTTATAAATTGAGCCCTTGTTTGTATAAAAACTTTTTTACTTAAGTAAATGCTGATTAAATAAAAATACTAAACAAAAAGTTAATTCTGTTTAAAATTGGATAATTGTAATCAAGCTTAATTTGGTTTAAAAACTGGATTCATATAATAAAAAAAGAAAATAAGCCAAACATTTAATATATTTATCTCAGATTGTTTTCCTGATTTTAATGTCGAATTAAACTACTCGCTAAAGAAATCTATTTTCATACAATTCTTCATTATTTTAAAAGAATTTATATTAGAATAATAGGATGATTCATGTCTATATAGAGCTTATGCCATTATCTGCCAAAAAAAAAAAATGCTGACCTCCCATTTCTATTTAAATGTAATGTTTATTTGAAATTGTAAACATTCACTTTAAAAACTCTTATACAATTAAAGTGTTTTTTCTTCTAATTTGTGGAAAGAAGAAAAACTAATGCGACCACAAAACATTGTTGTATAAAAATATAAACATTGTTGAGGTGCATGAACTAATAATTGGCATTACCGTGTTTATTCGTGTTTATGGCCCTTTTTTTTTAGCTGACGTAGCCGTTAGCCGAGTGTGTTTGTTTGGTTATACCCTTGATATCTTAAGATTGCGGCTTTCAATTGCAGGGGGCTTTCGTGGTTTGGTTTCTTATTGGGGCTATTTTTAGCAGCCATATCGCTTATATAGCAATTAAAAATGCTAATGCACAGACGCCTATTCTTGAGATTATATATATATATAGGAATTTAGCTATGCGTAAATACTTGAGGTACTTGTTTAGTAATTAGCGAGTTTTGCTATTTATAAATGCACTTAGAACAAATGTTAGACTGAGTTGTGTTCTTGAGATTGTAAAAGCAGTTAACGATTACTAAGTGAGGCTTGGATATGCTTAGCACAATGGTTGTTTTATCTCAAACTGACACTTAAGATACTTATTCTTATAGAGTATACACTTTGGGTCTTTTGTCTATTCTAGCTTAATCTCAGCATTCTCATCGCGATTAGTCGACATTTGTTTTGGGGCGAGACAAAAGCTAACGGAAATTGAAACACGCTTAATTATTATTAATTTGCATGATGTGTGCGACACGAGGGCGCCGTTCACTTAGCATCAATATGCTCATATAATATATTTGTATATATTTTGGCTGGCTGTCAACACAAAAGACCAAGCAAATCTATCGATGAGGCTGCAAACAATACAAAAAGCAACTCTCACACACACACACACACACACACATGGACACAATTGTGATCAATGGGCCTGGCCCCGGCTAAGTGAGCACGTCACAAGTGCGTGTAACTGTACTTGAGCCGCCGCCCCACTCAACTGAATGGGGAAATGGCATTGAGTGCCGCCTGGTCACGGCTCCTCCAATAGCCAGCAAATTGGGCTTGACATCATCGGTGTCGATGTCGTTGTCGATGTCGATGTTGGATGCGGTGTCGATTCACTTGCCACACGGCATATGCGAGTGCTCCATTTCTTTATATACCCTGTAAGCAGTGTTCAAATTGGGGTAGTTGAAATCCCTTATATATAAGCCACAAGTTAACTTAACTTTATCTTAGGGCACAAGCAAAGGATTCATTTAAAAGCTTTCTGTCATATATCATATAACTGATTTATATACGAAAAGACTGGGTATCTCAAAGTCTATCACCTTCCCTTAACTGCATTTATATACTATGTATTTTCTTTATATTTGTTATAATTTTATATTTGCACAGTTTTTGATTGCTTTAAATTGTTTAAGCTGGTTGACAATTTAACTGTTGTTTGGCGTCGCACATGCACTTATGTGTGTGTGTGTGTGTGTGTGTGAGTGTGTGTGTGTGAGTGTGAGTGTTTGTGCGCCTTTTTAATCGCCACAATAGATTTGACATTCAGTTAAAAGAAGGCGGCCAAGCTTTGCCCTCAGCTTGATGATGCGTACAAACGGAAATTCCCACCAGGTTGTGCGTGTGTGTGTGTGTGTGTGTGTGTTTGGTGGCCATGTCCGAATAACTGCACAAATTACACAGGCGTAGACAGCGCAACGCTGCAACAACAAAAAAGCGAAGTAATTTCAAAATTTACGACATTCTACAGTCATTACACCTTACGACGTCTTGGTGGCCACGCCCACTTTGGGCTCCATGCGCCCATGCGAAATTCGCATACAACTTCCGCAGCACAAACTTTTGGTTTTCTGTTTCTTCTTCTTTGTTTGTATGCAAATTTTTATTACATTTTCACTGGGAAAAAACGCGTTCAAATTGACTTCAACCTCAGCCAAAGTATGCCCCAACCCCCCCCTCCCTCCCTTCGGATTTGCCCACTTCCCCGTCAACGTTGTCGCTTGGTGGTAAGCTGACAAAAAAAAAAAAAAAAATAAGAAAAAATAGCAGTGAAATTTGCTTGGCTTATCGGCGCTTTTGGTCTCCTCTTCGTTGGCTGGTGCGAGTATTTGCATTATTGCGAATTCCCATTAGGGAATTATAATGGCGGGCACTTTGGTTCACTTGAATTGCTTGTAACAGCTGCTGGACTCAGTTCTGGCCACTTAACCAAACCATTTGGCTGGGCCCGCAACTCAAGTCTTATTTATTGACTGCAATTCACTTATGTGTGAGTATGTGCTAGTGCGTGTGTAGTATAAAATATTTAGTACATATAAATGTAACTTAACTAAACTCAGAAAGTTACTTTAATAATTTTAAGAATTTTTTTAAGACTTATTTACAAACATTTTTTTACGTTCTTGCCAAATTTTAATTGTTCCTGTTAAAGCTCATGTTTGCTTTAATAATTCTCTCATTATTAAAACTTTTCTACTTATTACTTACTTTTTATTATTATTATTCAAAGCTGCTCTTAAATTTAATTACTGCTGGCCAAAACTTTTGTTCAATAACCTTTTCCACTTAAAAAGCTAAATCAATTTACTTTAGGCGACAAATACTTTTGGCAAACTTGCGTTTAATTCCACTCTTAAGACTGTTGACCAAGCAAAAAGGGTCTTTGTTTGTCGCCTACCCTTTTTCTTGTGTCGCAATCATATTTTGGCCCAGCTAATATTGTGGCTCGAACGCCTGTGTTGTCCTCGTTCGAAGCAATGTAGATGTTGTCGTACAGCATATTATGCGACCCCAACCCCCCCCCCTTTTTCTCATTCAAATTTAAGTTGAAGGACAAACTGCCCCCTCTGTTAACTGCTTTTTGTTGACGCTTTTGCTTTATGAAATTCAAATTGAAATTGAATTTGAATTTGGTATGCGGAATTCCGAGTGGATTCGTTTTCTTCATTTCCAGTTGAATGTAAAAACTAATTAATTATACGTGCAAATTGTGTGATAAATGCCATTTGTATGCTTTCCATTTTCATTTCATTTCTTCCCCGCCCCCTTCCTCATTGCCGCCCACCTGCTTAGTTATGCCTGTTGTTTCTCTCTCCCTCCCTCCCTCTTTCTCTCTCTCGCTCTCTCGCTTTGTGTTTGTTAATTTCATTTGCAACATGTTTTTGCGGCTTTCGCATATTTATGCAGATTTTCCATTGATTTTCTAGCCAGCGTGGACGGTGGACGGTGGGCGGTGGGCGTGGCCTAACAAATAACACAGATGCTGGCAACGTGAAAAACAAGTGCAACAACAAGTGTCCTTGTGCCCGTTAGACGCAGCTGCAGCTTATTTTGGAACAAATCTATTTTAATGCCACCTACGTCCACACATGCCACGCCCCCTCGCACCCGCCTCCCCTTTTGGTAATTGCATTATGCGCTAGTTTGTTATTTTTAATCAACTTATTCGCAACTAATTCACTTGCACTCGCACAAATGGTTCACGCACAGCGAGAAATATAAATTTTAATTATGCGCGCAGACAACGCATCAACTTGTAAAGACTGACAGAGTGTGTGTGTGTGTGTGTATGTGTGTGTGTAGATTCTTGCCACGCTCGCTTAGCGCTACGAGGCATGCAATTTGTTTGAACTTGCGCCAAGTCCTTTAAATTAATGCTTGCCAATTGAACTTGACCCAAAAAGAAAGCTGCGAAAATTGCATTTTTCGCAATTTGCTTTTATTAGGCTGCTCTCAAGTGCAAGATTAATAAGAACGAAATATAAAATGCGAATCTTGAAAGCTGATTTATTGAAGACTTCATCTCTTGCCTGTCGCCTCGAATTACTAATTGATTTTTACTTTATGCTAATGGAATTTTCCTTTCCACTGACTCATAAATAATTAATTGTTATTTGTGATGGAAGGTCAGCGTGCATGCGAAGAATAGATTGAATAGTTTATAATTGAGTTAGTATTCAAATGAAATGAAGACTTCGTTTGGGACGCATTCCTTATACGTGAGGGAGATAAAAGTTTGGCACTTTTAAATAACTTTCAGTTACATTTTCTTGCTTTTGACCACAAACAAGTTAAGTTAAGTTAAGAGATTTGGGATAATAGATTAAAAGGCAGCTTAAAACGCTTTAATCACTTCGTTACTTAATGCTTAGCATACCTAAAATACCCTCTACACAAACAGTAAACCACAATAGTTTGTGATTCCCCTTTTCTGTCATCTTCCCTTTAAAATTAATTAATTATTTCATTATTTTAAAGCAGAAATTCAATTAAAGCTTATAATTAAATTAACAGAAATACATAGCCAAAATTCAAATGAAATGTTTAGTTAACAAATTAATATCATATATGTATTTGATTTATTAAGCAGCAAACAACAAGCTTAAAACTTCTTTAAATAATACCAAGAAAAATCTCTTTGTATGCAATGCATAATCCGCTTAGCATATTTTCTATGCTAATTAGGCAAACAAGTTTCAATTTATTCATATGCTGCGTACTTAATTATGTCTGACCCAAATAAGAGCGGTCTAAGTGGAGATCCCATTGCTGCCAATTTTACAGACTGCAGTCTGAGCAGTTTCAGTTTGTCAACTAAATTCAAAAGTTGTTTTAACTGTGCTATCAGCTCTGTGCTGTCAGCTCTTCAGCTGACTCGTTTTTGTTGTCGTGCGCGATATCAAATGCATTCATGTTTAGTTTTGTAATTAAAAGTGTAATTCCAGCGGCACGCACAAGCACCTGCGAGTGGTGCACCCTTAAGGGGCAGGGGCAGGTGCAAGTGTGGGCTCGGCATTAGCATGCAAATGTATGTGCTCCAGTGTGTCGAGTGTCGGCAAAAGAAACATTCAAGGTAACTCAGGCACACACACACACACACCCACACAAACACAGCTGCAATTACATTCGAGTGCTTTGCCTGCGCCATGTTTGATAAGTACGAAAAAAAATTGTTGCATACTTTTGAGCGCTATACAAAAATGACGACGACGTTGACGGCTGCTGCGCTGCTATCTAGAAATAGAAATGAAAATGGAAATGGAAATGTGAATGTGTATATGTAAATGTGAATTTAATTGCACGCTCACTTGAAGCTGCTGCTGCTGCTGGTGACACGCCTCAAAATCTATACCCCCTGCAGCCAAGCAGTCCCGTAGGGACAGCTCCTAACATTCCTCTTAGCGATAACCGCAACTGTAAGACGTCTTTGTGTACACTTAGCGAAAGGAAAGGTCTGAATTGTTTCCTCTCACATGGTCTTTATATTTGCACTTCACTTCAACTTACTTAGTCACAAACTTACAAAAGTTGTTTTTATTACTTGCATTTATGAAAATCGCATAGAAGGACGATAGTTTGGCATTCTTGATATATGAAAAGTCTATTGAATGGCATAGAACTGGAATTTCTCTGAGTGTACTTGCCGGCTGTCAGTCAATCATAAAAATGGCGTCACTTGTCACACAGTTGTCATAAAAGTTTTGCCCCCGACCCGTCAACCGCTCGTGGCTCCTGTGTGGTCTTTATAATATTTGAAAATGTTTATAGTTGAAATATTGTTGGCCATATCTCTAGAGCGCGCCTTTTCCTAACTTCCTTCCTTGGCAACTTCCTGTCACGCTTCGAGGGCAACAGCCATATAAACATGATTGTTACTGCTGCTGTTGTTGTTGTTGTCTGTGTGCTTCATTTGAGAGGACGTGCAGGAAATTTGAGCAACGCAGAGAAATCCATTTACGTAATTACTTCACGTTAACTTTTGCTATGCGTCGGTCGCCTGGTTATGCCCTTAGGTTCTTTTTTCGCTTCGGGTCTTGGAAATGTTTTATGCCGGGCAAAAAATGCGAAATTGCGACCCGCTGTTGAGTCCTTTTATTATTAAATTATAACACAGCAATGCTTATTGCTTTATTGGAAATCTTTTTCTCCTTTCTCGTTACTTTTTGTTCTGTTTTTTTTTTTTAGCCCACTTTGGGGCACTAAACTTGTTAGTCCCTGTCGGCGGCCCTTTCTAATTAGATGAGACGGCTCAGCCAACGCATATTGATTACACTGCCCGAGAAAAGTTTGCGCACGCTCGCATAACTAAACTCTTGCCCTCAATTATTGCAACAGCATTCAATTTAGTTGCCCTCCTTTATTAGACACTTTTTGATATATGTCTATGTCTATGTATATGTATTTGTGGCACCCAATTAAATATGCTATTAGATATAAGGGCTGAAAAGTTTGGCCATGATTGCGAAGGGATTTCTGCAATTAAAATTAATGATGAAATATGATCAGATAAGGTTGAAGAAGCTAGTTATTGTTAACGAGAGATATATCGCTTTTTTATCGCTACTTTTTCCTCTACAACAAAACCTATATTTATTACAATAATTAATAATTTGGTTAATTAATAATAACTGCTTCTGCGCAAGGGCAGTTTTTAATTTTCACAGAATTAATTACACTATTTATTTATTTAGTGTTTTCACAGAAAAATAAACAGAATATGCTACATTTATTTTAAATAAATTGGATTCTGTTTAACAAATAAATGAAATGCGATACGCGCTTTTATTTTTGATAAGTGCAAAAAATGTTAAAAATTATGGTATGCTTAATTATTTGTTTGTGCTGCTAAATGATTTTTATTCAGAAGTACAAATTTGATTTGCATAGAAAATATTGTGATTGCAAAAGAAATAATAATAAATAATATGTTCTAGTTTTTGTATATATTTCCAGTTTGAAACGCAACTCTTAAGAATGTAAGGCAACACTTTAATAAGTAGCCGACCAAGCAACGAGTTTAGCTGGGCAAACAAATAATAGTTGGCTAAAACAGAGGAGAGCCAAAGGGCAACGGGACTTGGCAGGAAATAGGAAGGCAAGCGCGTCCAACAAGTTGCCATCGAAGGCGTCGCGCCCTTTTGGCCGAGCGGAACTCGAACTCGAACTCGCACTCGGACGACGGACGACGGACGACGGACTCACTCACTCCCAGGCGCTGACACAGAGACAGCAGCAAAACGGCAGCCGTGGATACCAAAGCGCTGCGCAGTTCAGCTACTGTGACGACGCCGTTGTCGACGCCGCTGCCGCCGCTGACAATTTGTCAGCCGCCAGCGCCAACGCCGCCCTATCAACGGCTAACCAAAGCGCTGCAATGCGATCCGAGATGCGGCCACGAGGTGAGTGCCAATAAAAGAGTTCAGCTCGAGTTGCGGTCAACTTGGCAGTGGGCGTGTTTTTTTTTCCTCCCAGGTGTTTGCTGACGTCACAAATACAGGAGCGGATTTAATTAGTGAATAGTTGAAAGTTACAACAAGTTTTATAAAATTATTCATAAACAGTAAACTAGGCTAGAATAGAATATTAATATCTGATAGAGTTTAAGATGTCAACTCCAAGCCTTTCATTTGGAGCCAAACATTTTTATATATAGCTTTTAAGACTTAGGCTTCTTTTCTGTCCAGAAATGTCCTAATTGAATTTATAAATTATGTGGCTTAGCAACCTATTAAGTTGAAGCGACCCAAAACAAACTAGTTGCGACCCTGGTTCAAGATTAGTTAGCTAATGCACGAACCAAACATTTGCAGTCGGCGTCAGCGTCAGCGTCAACGTTGGCGTCGCAGTTGGCTGCGCTGCAATTATGTCGAGGTTCAAGGCTAATTTTCTTGCGCCCCAATGAGCAGGCAAAATGGGTGTGTGTGTGTGTGTATAGGTGTGTGTTAGGGTGTGTGTGTCTTTGTGCGTCCATTCATCGCTCTTGGTTTTGTTGTCGCTTTGTGTGCATACGAAATGCGCGTGTGGCAAATGTAATTCCGCCGCATTACGTATACGCCACGTATTGCACGGCGTTAATTAACGTTGCACGCTGTTGCCGCTTTGTCTACGGCTTGGATTAAGAAAAGCTCAACCACAAAAGGCGCAGCAAACGTGCAACAGCAGCAACGTCGTTTCAATTGCATTTACCAAATTGCAGACCCTCTTGACCTTGCCAAGACTTGGCGAATTGGGGCCTGAGTGCTCCTCAAAATTCACATGCGCTGTCATATGTACGTGCACTTGACATTGGCTTAAGTAGATTACTGGACGCTCTGCACGCTGACAGCTCAAATTCGCCAAATTCATTTTAATTGCATTAAGCAATCTCAATTAGAAGCGACCTAGTTGCAATTTTATTAACTTGAGTTGTCCAAAAAGGGGAAAGTGCACTTTAAAGAATTGTATAAATGTTCACATTTGAAATGGTTAGCTGCACATTAGAGTGGCCAACTAGGAGATACAGAGAATTAAATTAGCTATCAAAGAATTTTTATATAGCTTTTGGAGCCTTGCTTGTAAATAAGATTTTGTGAAATATATTTTAATTTTCTTTCCCTATTACCAAAATCAGGTTACAATTGGCCGTCGCATTGGCCTCTACAGATTCTGTGGCGACATCGGACGCGGCAACTTCTCCAAAGTGAAGCTGGCCGTGCATCAGCTGACACGAGGTTAGTTTAGCCACATATTCTTTTATTATCCTTTAACTCATCCTGTGCCCACAAACTGCAGACAAGGTGGCCATCAAGGTAGTTGACTTGGATCGCGCCGGCCTGGATGCCAAGGCACTGCGCATGCTGTCCAGTGAGATAGCCACGCTTGAGTGTGTTCATCATCCCAATATATTGAGGTGAGCTATTCAATTTAGCTAAAAATTCAACAGACTTTTATTGGGCATTCTTCTTCTGCAGGCTCTTTGAGGTGGTTGAGACGCTGGGACGCGTCTATCTGGTCACGGAGTGGGTGCGTGGCGGCGAGTTGTATAATCACATAACACAGGGTGGTCCTCTTCGCGAAATTCATGCGGCGCCGCTGCTGAAGCAGCTGCTGCTGGCAGTCAAGCATATGGTGAGGATTGGCAGGTGATCTGATTGAGACATGTTTATATATGATTTATTTCCTTTTTTAGCACTGCTTGGGCTATGTGCATCGGGATATTAAGGCCGAGAATGTGCTGCTGCTCTCTGAGGATCGTCTGAAACTGGCTGACTTTGGCTTCAGCACTCAGCTTATAAATGGTAGGCTTAACATTAACAGTAACATTAACAGTAACATTAACAGGAACATTAACATTAACATTAACATTAAAATTAACAGTAACCGTAACAAATATCTAGTATTATTTTTAAATACTATTTTCTGCTACTATTTTTATTACTATTTTTAACTACTATTCTCTGCTTCTATTTTTATAGCATTTTTTTTCTACTATTTTTTAATACTATTTTCCGCTACTTTTTTACTACTAATTTCTTTATACTTTACTTTTGCTACTAATGTTTAATACAACTATTATATGACACTATTTTCTACTACTATTTGTACTACTTTTATGCTACTATTTTCTACTACTATTTTCTACTATTATTTTAGACTCACTTTTTACTACATCATTTTACACTCTTCTTAAAAGTAGTATCTTATTTAAGCTTTACTTTATGCAACTACCTTTTACTACTTTATACTCCATTTACTTCATACCCTTTAAAACAGGTGCCAATCAGAAGTTGGATACATTTTGTGGCTCACCGCCGTATGCGGCTCCAGAGCTATTCTCCGATGATCATTATATTGGTGCACCTGTAGATGTCTGGGCTCTGGGCATTCTGCTGTACTTCATGGTCGTCGGCAATATGCCATTTCGTGCACCAACCATACCCGGCCTCAAGGCAGCCATACTCAAGGGCGATTATCTGCTGCCCGGCCAGCTAAGCTTGCCATGCATAAGACTAATTCGTAAGTAAAGAGCAGAACTTGAAACTATTTTTGTCCATCACCAAACCAGTCTGTTTTCTTAGCAATAGAGCTCTAAATAATAGCTTACTTTAATTTAAATTTTTCACATCTTACTTTAAGCTGTTTAATTTGTTTTTCACTCCTTTTAATTGCTTTACCCTCTATCATATTATCTATTCCGTATACGGCAGAACGAATCTTGATTCATGTGCCCGCCCAGCGGCCCACCATCGAGGACATGCTGAACAGCCAGTTCGTCACATGCCCCAAGCTGAGCGCTGAGCTGATGCAGCTGGAATTGAATTTGCACAGCAAGCCCGCCAAGCGCAACATTTTCTGGGTGCGCAAATCGCAGCGGCTGCGGAAGAGCGCCTCGTTGCGTGAACGCTACGCGGAGGTGGTCAAGAAGCCGGCGATTAGCATGAATACGCGCCAGCAGGACGAAATGTTTGTGCACAGCTTTCTGCATCCCATCGAACTGGGTCACGAGCAGCCGGCAACGGCGGCCAATGCCAAAGAGTTGGAGGCTAATGGCGAGCCGGCAAAGCGTGCCGGCCCCGGCCGGCGTTATTTATTCTGCGGCACTCTGAAGAAGAAGATAACCCCGATCGAAACGGAGCCGGAGAAGCAGCTCTCAAATGGCGGCCCAACGGCCAAGCTGAGCCAGTGGAGCATCGAAGTGGCCGACGATTGTCCGCTCTTCAAGAACTACGACGCGGAGACGGGCAGCTGCGTCATGCTGCCCACGAACACCGACGATCTCAGCCAGCTGTGCGCTCTGGAGTTCGAGGCCCGTCAGCTGCTCGCCGAGCTGGGCGTCAGCTCGCAGATGCTGTTCAATGCCAGCGCCAGCGGACCGCGCTCCGACATCATTGGCGCCTATCGCATCATCGTCAATCGGCTGCAGAAACAATCCTGGCTGGCGCGCAAGCACGTGGAGATGGCGCTGCATCTGGAGCCGAAGCCGGAGAAGCGCATCGAGCGCCATTGTTGCATCTTGTAGGCGAAGCGAGTTGTTGAACGTTTAACCAATAATTACATTTAATTAAGCATAATAATAATTAGTGTCAATTTAATGGGCCTCCCCCCAGGCGATAAGTGTGTTTCTTGTTGTTTTAGCGTAGAGCGAACGAGCTGAAAAGTTCCTTATTTCGTATAGGTTCTGAGTTTTTGTAAAGCTGTTAATTAATTATATTAAAAGTATAAATGATATCATATGTGTTATGCGTGCACTAGACTGGTTTTCTTCTTGTATACCCAAAACCCAATCAAAATGGGTAAAACAAAGGGCATACATGTTTTTATATAGTCTCAACCCCAAGAAATGGTTTGATTTCAGAAATGAATTAAAATAATGTGTTTAGAGAATGCTTTGATGTATATTAAATATATAAATGTTATTGTCAAATACAGCTTGATAAGGCTAATGGAATTGGAATAAAAATTTGAAAAATTGAATAAAATTTATATGAAATAATACATAGTATATAAAATATATATTGTATATGCACCTTTTCTAGGTAAAGAATAATCTTGCGATTATCCCAATATTGTTAGAAAAACAGCAGTCATACATATGAGAAATAATTGTCTAATATTAACATTTTAAAAGAATACAAGCAATGTAAAAAACAGAGATAAACAAAAATTTTGATAGTCAAAACCAAAAATACGCAGAACTTTTCTGTAAACTTTTAACATGTTTAAACTCCAGATGAAATTAGATTATCAAAATATACTTGGAAACCGTTCAATTAACTTAAACGAAAACAAATTTTTATAAAATATTCAAGAGTCTAATAAAAAATAGATAAAAGATATTTCATACATTTTTAAAAATAGTAAATCAATTAAAATAAAATAAATGCATACATCATAATGAATAAAGAATATTAAAAAGCAAAACAGAAAATCAACTTCCATATGATAATGTATTTAAACATAAATCTTATCAACCAAAAAACAATTTTTTTGGGGCGCTGAGAAAAACACTTTTTAAGATTTTAGCAAAGAAACACAAGAAAAACAGTCTAAAGTGCACGTGGTTTGATTAAATATAGTGAAAAATTTATATACATACATACACATAGTCCAAGTATTATGTATTTAGTTGTTGGTCCATTTTTTGAGCATATATATATATAATATATTAACTAACTATGTACACATACGAATTATACGAATAACATAACATATAAATGTGAAATGAATGACGGAAGACAAAAGCGGTCCCGACTACTCTCAACTTCCATATATAAAAAATGGTGTTTTAATCAATTAATAAGGTAGTTTGTATTCAATCAGCATTATAGAAAGCATAAACATTGCGTTTGTGTGTGTTGTAAGTGTAAGTGTAAGTGTGTGTGTTTCTTTGTTTGTTTGCCAAATTGTCTCCCATGGAGTTAAACACTCGTACAATAAAGCAGCATATGAAATATATATATATATATTCTGTTAAGTGTATATATATATATATATATATATCTATATAAGTGTGTTCAATTGTAAACAAACTAAAAAAATTAACTCTAGTTTTCTTATAGTTTATAGCCATTCGGCAGCCGCAGCATCCGCTTTAGCTTGCACAGCTGAGCAGTTGCTCCAGTTTCGTACGGGTTTAGATTAATAAAGCACGGCGCAGTCGCCGGGAGAGAGCGCCAATCTTTCTCGCTCTCGCTCCCTCTTTTTCTCTCCCTCTCTCAGATGGGCGCACTTGGTTTGCTGCTGTCGACGTCGCTGCTGCTGTTGCCTGCCAATTGGAGCGCATTGATAACACACAAAAATTGAGTGAAAATGTTGTTGTTTGTTGCTCTTTAGCCGACTAACTCACCCAGCATGGCAAATGGCTCCGAGTCGCTGCTGGCGGGCCAATCGATGTCCGGCATGGCGGGCCATTCAATATCATCCGCCGTGTCCCAGTCAACGGCACGCGATTGACTTATCTCGAATAGCGCCGGCGTGCACAGGCCGAGCACATCTTGGCGCAGCTGCTGCAGCAGCTCATCGAAGCTGTCGCGCGTCTTGCACATAAAACAAACGGCCAGCGAAGGATCCATGGCGCTGAAGCTCAAGCGCGCCGCATACCGCTGATGGTAGCTCTCATCCAGTTCCTGCTCCGCTGGTGTTGCCTTCTGGGCAACGGCGCCGGCACGTTGCGTCGTATGCGGATCCAAGTACAGCACCTCATCGTCCACATAGCCGAGGAAGTAGAGTGCCTGATTGGGACGACCGCCAATCATGCCACAGCTGCTTGCCAGCTCAAGGCAGCGCTTCAGGGCGGGTATATAGATGGGATTAATATCGCTAATACCCAAACGCAACGGCACAATGAGTAGCAGCGGCTTCCACGTAGACTCGCTGGGCTCCTGGCAGCGTGTTACTGTAAGATTAATTAACATTAGCCATGATTAAGGCTGCCTAGAGTCCTTGCTTACATATCTCATCCAGCACCACGGTGCTGTCCATGGCCACGTGCACGACCAGCGAGCTCCAGTCGTCGAAGCCCACTAGGATTCTGTGAATAAAGAGTTTATATAATATAATAACAGCTTTTTCTAACTGTCTTTGCGTCTAATGCACCGACTCACTTGAGTATTTGGGCCACGGTATTTGGGCCGAGCCACTCGCCGACAGCTTTGTTCTGCGAATCGCCCATTAAGGCAATTTGATGTATGGAATAGTAGCTTTTGCGCGTATCCTCGAATCGATTAACAATCTTCAGGTAGGTGGCATCACGACAATCAGCCGTCCAGAACCAATCGCGGCCCAAATGTAATTCAATCAAGGCCTGAGCGAGCACCATTTGGCCGCAGCGCAGCATGCAGCCCCAGCCCTTGTCACTGGTCAGCTGCATCTCGCCCAGGGGCACAAATCCATGGCGGTATGTGCACCAGAGTCTCGATTGGATGTCGCGTCTGATGAGCTCCAGTTCTGCAAAGAATCATAATTGCATGAGCCTCATTTGATTGACCAGCAGTGTTGCTTAATCACACGACTCACCCTGTATGGCATTGTAGCGTTTGCCCAGCAGCCAAACGTTTGTGTTCCGCTTTGGTATGTCCTCCGGTTCGCCGCTGCCCACAGCACCTCCCACGGCGCCAGCGAGGACGCTGTCCGGTCCGAGGTAAGCCTCAAAAACGCTGTCCATGCCGCGTGTTAACCTCGTGATAAGGCTAACCAGCATCTACTCCCGACCAGGTCGTCCGCTGTTTTCGTCTTCTCGTTTCCAGTTGCGTCGCTTGTGAAATGACGTTGTGTTTTTTTGTTGCTTCTCCGTCTTTGTTTTGGCTGAAACTGTTACCAGGGTTGCTGCTGCTGTTTTTGTCTATGTATTTGTTGTTGTTCTTGATGGCTCACAGCTTTTGCTTTTGTGGCAGTGTTTTTATTATTATTATTGTTACAAGCTAATCGCACAGCAGTTTTGTCGCGTCTGCTAATCGCAGCAACTGTTTTTTTTCTTTTTTTTAATGCGTGTGAGCTGATTACAACGATAACAAAACTCTGCGTCTGTAGCGTCGTCAGCTGCGCCGTCGACGCGTTGGCGTTGTGCTGGTATGACATCATCTATTTTTTTGAGGGTTCTTTTAATTTGGCCCAATATTTTGTCAAAAACTGCTCACATATTTATATAACTAACTTAATATGGCTCCTTGCGGAATATATTAGTGCATTGGTTTAACGATCTTTTTGTGGGAGCTATTCATTTTAAAAACTGTTTACGATTCAAAAATTAAGTATCATTCTATCATAAGTGCTGTAACCAATAATCGATAAGTCACTTGTCTTTACATATTAAATTTCGATAGCAGTTTTAATCGATATGCATAACATAGTATTTCGTAGTGTTGGTTAATGACGCACAATGGCAACTGTGACGCGCTCATTTGAAAATGTAAACAATACATTCAATTACATAGCAATTTTCAGTGCTGTTAAAATGCTAAAATGCGGTCAACTGCAGCCCGTTTTTCAAAAAGTAAACATTTAAAACCAAATTTACACTTTTAATCCACAAAATTTGTTGTTTAAATCGAAAAACTCATCTGCCTCATTCTCACTTTTTTGCAACATTTCGGCATTGGGATCCGCATCGACAGCATCAGCTTCCGCTCTGCGTGCCGCCTGCCGCTGCTTCTTCAGACGCTTTTTCTGCACCGCCTTGACAGCCGCCTGCTCCACCTCCGACTGCTGTTTCCAGGGCGGCACAAAAGGCGCACACCAATCATACAGATAACAATAGAAATCAAACATGAGTCGCGAATCCGCCAGCAGAAAGTGCTCCACATGGTAGCGCACATCGAGCCGATTGCGCAGCAAATCGTAGAGATTGTAAATGAAGGCACCACAATAGAGCTGATTCATGCGCGGACTGCTGCGCGGCTGATCCAGCAGTGCATTGAGTCCGTTCAGCTGGTAGACAACCGACTGGAACTCGGCGAATGCGTGAAGAACCGTGCTGGAGTACAGGTCGTATTTCTTCTTGAAGATCTCTTGCATGTGGAAGTGCGGCAACAGCTTCTCCTGCACCAAATAACAGTCCGACTTGGGGACGTACGCCATGCGCTCCGGCACGGGCAGCTCCAGCAGCGCGGGCTTAACGCCACGCCTTACGCCCTCGGCCGCCTCCTTGTCGCGCACCGCACGCTCCTGCTTTAAGATCTTGCCAAAGCGACGCTGGAACTCCTTGAGATCCCGCTCGGCGGGTATGGTGACGTCCACGGTGCGCAGCACGACGGCGCACAGCAGCAGCGAGTGCAGATGCAGCATATCGCAGTGCTCCGAGCGATGCAGCCAGTAGACAATGGCCAGAAAGTACAGCTGCAGATCGGCGGGCAGCAGCTCCAGCTGCTCGAACAGCTGGGAAACATTCGCATGCGGCACGCGCTCCTCGAACACCGCGCGCAGATGTCGCGCATCCGGCGACGCGGGCACAAACTCAAACGCAGGCGGCCGCTCGATGGGCTGGCGATAATAACGGACATTTGTGACGCGCAGCGCGCGCGTCAGATAGGTGTACTCAATGGGCAGCGGCTGGCCCTGTTCATCCAGCTTGGGCTGTGTTTCGGCGCCCGCCACATGATGCAACAGGGCGAAGGTGTAGTTGAGTATGGGCAGAGCCAGCGCATTGGCGTCCTGGTGCGCAAAGTGCTCGATTTGGGGATTGTTGATGTACTTGCGCAGGTGCAGCAGGTCGACAAAGTAGCGCGAGAGATGCGCCGGATAGAGCTTGTCGAGAAACCATTGCGGGAACAGTAGCGTTTTGTCCACGATGGCATCGTCAGCTTCCTCTTCCTCCTCTTCCTCAACTTCGTCATCGTCATCATCTTCGTCTTCTTCATTACTCAGCTGCAGCTTCACCTGCTTCTCCTCCGCCTCTGCTGCTTCCTCTTCCTCCTCCTCAGAGCTCTCTGAAGAGAGATTGGGGACCTCCTCAGTTTCACTTAGTTCATCCTCCTCATCTTCACTGGGCGGCTCAATGTAGGGAAAGGCGTTTTCGTAGTGCTCCGCAAAGTATTCGTAGGCGTGGCACAGTTCATTCGAATAGCCTGAAATGGCTGCCTGCACCTGAGACATCAAGGAATCACGCTGGGACTGTAAAAAAGTAGTAAGAATTGAATTTTACAAAGATATCCATAAGGATTAAATAAAACTCACCTTCTTCAGGCGGGAGAGCACCTTCGATAGCGCGGACTCGGCCGTCTGTTCGCTCAGCCACTGCAAAATAATGCGAATCCGTCGCTGCTGCTTCTTCAACTTGCGACTGCGTCCGGCTTTGCCCATGCCAACAGCAAAAAAGTTGCGAAAAGCGGAGCTAAAAGAAGATTAAAACTGGGATTAAATGGGATACAAATTAAACTGGAAGACTTAACAAACCGCGCAATGTAATCGTTGCCTAGCAGGGCCGCAAACAGCGGCAGCTTCTCAGCGCTGAGTGCGCCACGTCCGCACAGATGCTCCACGCGATAGATGCAGCAATCCAGATACTTGTACGTCTTGCCAGGCTGACAGGCAGCCTTGTCCTTGGTTGGACCCTGGAAGCCGGCTACAACTTTGTGCGCCTTGGTGCGTTTCTCGACGTGCTTGGCCTCGTTGCGGCGCAGCGCCCGCTGCTTGGCGGGCTGCTTCAGCTGCTTGGTGAGCACCTTGACGGTCAGTGTAATCAGCGGAATATACTTGACGTTGTGTATATAAAAGTCCGAGTCGTAGGAGAGCACGGGGCAGTTGAGTTTGCGTGCCAGGGCGGCCAGTTCGTCGTCCGCTTCGAAGACGCAGCGCATGACGGGCACGCCACAATCTCGCACGGCGTCCACGAACACTTCCTTCAGGTGCAGCGGAAAGAGCGTAATGGAGGTGCACGGATTAATGCGTTTTATTACGGCGATTTTGCCACGCAAGCGTTTGCCAACCGTGCGCAATTTGCGCTCCTCGTAGCCGCCGTCCATGAGCACGTAGGCACGTATGTGGCACTCGGCCAGCACCTGAAAGAACTCCACGACTGCACGGTAGAAATCATCGTAATCTCCGCCAAAGGCCGAATAAGTGCCGGTCACATCCTTGTACAGATTGCAGGCCAAATTGTCGCCATCGATGACCAGCGCAGTGTTGTGCAGCTCGTGGGGCTTTAGGTAGAGCTCGGCGCGCTGCGCTATGTAGCTGGTTAAGCCACGGACACCCATTTGTTGCGCCCCACGATAGTATTTGTTTATATTTATGAAAAAGCGCGTGTTAAGAAACACATGTTTTTAATGAACAGTGTTGTAAAGCGGTCGGCATGATAAGTGCTGCCCATAAGCACTGTTAACAAAATAAATAATAATGTATTAAATACTTTTTTTTTATTTATTAGCACAAAATTTAAGCAAAATTCACACGAATAAAATGAAGTGTGCTGTTAAGCGGGCGCATTAAAAGTGCTGTCCATATACTATATTTAAGTTACATAGCTTTAATCAAAAGCCCTCATAATCAACACGTATCTGTTAATATTAAATATTTCCATATTTGTTATTTTAACAATAAGCACGAATTTTAATGGCCGCTACCCAAAGACATGCCAAAATAAGCGCCAAAAGAGCTCTCGATTGAACGCACTGTTATGGGTGCCTGTAAACGCACAAATGAGTCCCTTAACATACTATTAAATAACACCCAATTTGTGTGTTTTGGTATTTTGGTGAGCTGTATTGCATTTTGCATTTAACAGCTAACAGCCACACTGCTATCAGACTGTCGCTGTCAAGCAACTCAAACGCTTGTCTTTCGTTCGTAACGTAACGCGTAACGCGAGTTGGATTTGTGTGGCACTGTGAAAAATCAACAGCAGCCGCAGCAATTAAAAAATCGAAATCAAATGCAATCGAAATAAACGAAGAAAACGAACCAATACACAGCAATAGCAGCAAAAATTAGAATTTTTAGAGCAGCAGTGTAAACGAGTGCCTTTCCAAATGCGAGCAGCGCGTGCATATATACGGGTTCCGTTCGTTCCGCAGCGTATCGTATTTTCCTCTTGCTTTTGCCACTTTACGTTTGCGTGTGTGTGTTGTTTTTGTGCCTGTTCAACGTAAAACAGCAGCAACAGCAGCAGCGGCGGCGGCGTCGGCAGCGCTGGCACAGGTAGACAACGTCTTAGACACCATAAAACGATGAAAAAGAATTGAAAAGAGTCAAATCACCAAATAAAAATAATAATAAAATTTGAAGCTAAAGCTAAATAGCGAAAAGTATAGAATAAGAATTTCGACTGCGAGAAGCGCATCAACAACAACAAATATCAACAACAACAACGGCAGCAGCGCTCATTTTTTCCGTGTTAATTACTTTTGTGCGTCTTTGCTTTGCGCTCGCATTCATTTCATATACTAGTATTACTTTTTCTTGGATTTTCTTCAACAACAGCAGTCGCAGCAGCCGCAGCAGCAGCAACAACTGCTCTTGGCCCCCATGGGTGTGAGCGAGCGCGCAGATCATATTATACGTATCGTAATCGTATCGTGAATGAATATTCTGTCTATGTGTGTTTTGGAGAGAGCGAGAGCGACAGAGAAAGAGCGCGCAGTGCGTTGCGTTGCGTACGTGTGTTGTCAGTGTGTGCGTGCGTGCGTTTGTGTTTGTGTGTGGGAGCCCAAAAAGCATTTATAATTAATAATAAATTGTCTGGCTACTACGTAAAGCAAATAAATAATTATGCTGCATAAAAGAAAAACGGGCAAAAGCGTAACAAAAGTGTGAAAAATCGACGGCAACTTCAACTAAACATAAAAAAAAAACACGATAAAGATATAGAAAAAAACGAGTTAAGAAACACTCGCACGACTTAAGAGCAAAAGCTCTTGTCCGCTACCTTTCTTTCACTCCTCCTCCTCCGCGCCCTACGTCACATTCGCAAGTTTTTCGAGTGCGTGTTTGTTGTACGTGCGTTTTTGGAATTTTGACAATTTCGTGTGTCAGTCGAAAGTTTTCGTTCCCTCCCCCGCCCCACAACCGATCAATTTGTCATCACAAAGTGTAGCTGCTGTTGGAATAAGCGCTCACCGCGTTCATCTGTGTGAGTGTCTGCAGAGGCTCTCTCAAAAAAGGTACGTCTTTACAGTTATTCCTTATTACTATTCCTCAATTATATTATAGTTGTATTGAATGCGAATTCTGAATTAGTTCAACCAATCTAGTCACTTAACTAAACCACTAAACGATTGAATGTCTCAGATTGCCGTTATTTTATACTTGTTAGTTATCAGTTGATATATGCATACATATAATTGGTAAATTACTTACGTAATAATTGTTATTAAAACGTGTTGGCTGATTGAATAAAAATATTATAACTAGCAGAAAGAACTCAAACGAGCAAAATAAACAAGAATGCAATTAAGTCAATCGGTCGATCTAACTGAAATTTGCGTTGGTTCAATAAAAAAAACCTCTAACTCTTTTAATTAATCTGCGTTGCACAACTCTAGTAATTATTGGAAGTTTCCTGGAACTACCAACAAGCAGCGGGGCGTCTGCCGCCCGCTCACGTTTCCTGTCTTCCGCACATTTTTTTTTCACACGTCCTTGCACTGACGACGACAATTGCAATTTTTCGGCAAGTTGCGTTTCCCACGCCTACCACACACATAAACACACATACACGGGTGCTCTGGCAGGTAGCATGAAAATATTTCTCGCATTACCAAAATTGAACAAATTTCGTTGAATGCCGCCTTAGGTGGGCGACTCAGTGAGAGAGAATGAGAAATGCTCTTCTAGGGCAGCGTAAAAAAAAATTAGACACACGCACACACAGATACATATGTGAGCGACTGAAAATGCGCAAAATTAGCCACCCGCAGGTTCCAGCAAATCGTGAATTACCAAAAAAGAAAAAAAACGAAGGAAAAAAGTATGAATAAGAATCGCATCACAAAATGGAAAATAAATTATAATGATGATTATCTCGACTGCAATTTGGCACAGTTTGAGCTTGTTTGTGTGACGCCAGAGGGCGCTCCCGCTGCTGTATTCCATTGCTACTATGTATATGCATTAATCAAGTGAAATTGAATTGCCGCTTGCTGCCAAATGGCGTTTTGGCATCATTATGCAATTTGGCGTTGTCTTGTCCATGCACACTTTGGCAGCTCAAATATTGAGCACAAAAGTTCATGGGGCGCAGTGCGCCCCCCAACGGCTGAAAGTAGAGTTTGTTTGAGTTTTACTGTTGCGACAGCTGCCGTTGGGCTCTCTTTGATTTTATGAATTTTGCTGCATACAATAAAAAGAGCATAAAATAAAGACACGCATACAAACCGTGACAGCTGCAGAGATCATGTGTGTGAGTGTGTGTGTGTGCGCGTTTGTTTGTGTGTACGTCTCAAATGACACTTGCCGACGACTGCATTGGAAAGCGCTGCCTGCACATATTTTTCTATAGAATTTCCTAGTAGGAAGTGCAGCAACAACAACAAAAAAAAAAACAACGACGACAACAGCACTTGACAATTGTCTTGGGCTGTACACGTTTGTCTCGCTCTCGCACACCTGCCGAGCCTGCAGACAAGAGAGCAATGGTCCTAAGTGCATTTGCTTAAACGTGTGCGCGTGTGTTTGTGTGTAGGTGTTGGTTTCTTCCTTGTTGGTGTGTTTTTTTCTTTAAATTTTCTGTATTTGTCGTCTGTACTCCAGTTAGCTTATGCCCACAATTATTCAATTGTCTTTGATTAAATGTGCAAATTTGTCTAATGTTCTTGTTCTTGTTTTGCCTCTGGCTCTTTCTCTCTGATTGCGCGGAAGTTGCCATTTAAAGCTGCAAATGATTTGTCGGCCATTTGTAATTTGTCACTGATCTTGCTTGCTCTCCCTTCCTCTCTCCTTCATTCTTCCACACACTTTCCCAATTACTCACTCAGCCGCTGACGGAGACGTGAGCTTTTGAGTCATTATGTTTCGCTCTCTGTGTAAGTGTATGCTTTTACCGTTATTGCAACACCAAAACACACTAACACACCATCTCCCCACCGCTGCCCCGACTTCTATTTCCACCCACGTCTTGACCTACAAGTCGGCTTAATTATATTATCGACGCGTGCATTTCCTGTCCAATTTTTACTTATTTACTGTTTAGAATTTTCGTATTGAGCAAGGCGCACGGCTAATAGTAATAAAATAAAAAAATAAAATCCAAAAAAAGCTCGCCACCAATTTTGAATTTCCCCTTTGAAACAACTGGCCCAGCAACAACAAATAATGTAATTATTTCCTTTCACAAGCTCCACAAATTCAAGAAAAAGAACCTAAAATAACACCGCAATACAAAAACAACAACAAACAAACATTAAAATAAAATTCGAGAAGCGAAGCGTCGGCGACTTTATTACTGGTGCTGTTGTTGTTGTTGATGTTGTTGTTCATGTCGTTGTTGCTGCGGGTGTAAGCACGTGCAGCGACAGTGGAACGGATAGAACGCAAAAAAAACGAGCAAACTATTAATAAACAATTTGCATTGAACTCACTAATGCTCTCTCACTCGCTCCCGTCGTCTCTATCTTAGTGCTCTCAGAGCGCTCCCTCTGGCGTTTCAAACCGGAACCTAATTGGAATTTGTGAATGAAACGAACGAAGCGGCGACCTTGCCCGTTTTACGCCGAGCTTACGTTTTGCATTGATTGTGCGTTGATCAATTGAAAGCTCAGCTGGAATTCGATTTAATTAATGAGTGACGCTTACGTTGCGCTTACGTTAAGCGCAGACAGTGCATGCGCCCTAAGTGAAAACGCTGCGTCAATTGCTTTAAATAAATATTTATAGGTAAATATTACTTTTTAAATTAATAAATTTTTAAAAAAATTTATTTACAAGGAAGAATTGTATATCAGGCATTTATTTTTTATAAAATTTTGCGCTCTGGTTTAATTAGCGATTGATCACTGTAGCGCTAGCTCTCTCTCTCTCTTTCTTTCTTTCTCTCTGCCTCTTTTACCGTTTGCTTGTGTTTGTGTGGGTGCGCGTCTGCCATAAACCGCGAGTTGTAATTTCGCGAATCGTTTGTCGCTAATAAATCATGTGTCGCTTGTTAGCCGATTGTAAATTGTTTGCCCAATGCGAGTTCAAATGCTTTTGTGTGTGTGTGTTGATTTGGCCACCTTCTGTGTTTTGGCTATTTATGCGGCGTTTAGCTACTGTGCGCTTACGTCATTTGCATGCCGTATTGGTATAAGTATTTGTATTCGTACAAACTTGGCCATGTTTTACAGTTGTCAATTGGCTGCTGCGGCTCTGTTGGCCACTTTTGTGGGCTAAAACAAATTCTGCTCGCGTCAACACATATTATTTAAAGTAGGTAAAGCGGCAATATATTTTTGAGTCATCAGTTTCTTGTGTTTTTTTATAAACAAAATAAAAGTTTCTGGTACATGACCACAATAATATAGTATAAGTATGTGTATATAGTTCAGCAATTTGAACAATTTTGGCCCCATGGGACTTTCCAAAAATTTGATGAAACACGTTTTTTTATTAATAAAATGCTTCTGGCGTGATTTTATTTAGCCCAGGCGGGTGGATTTTCCCTAACCTATTTAATATGTATATAGTGAATTTTCACAAAACTGATCCAAATGTTTTCTTTTTCAAATGTTTTTTATTATATTTGTATTTTTGCTGCTGTTATCACCAAGTTCCACTTTCAAGACATATGCACAAAAAATGTACCTAATATTAATCTTACTTATCTATCAGCGTTTTCCCTATTGTATTTTTCATTTCCATTTTGTTGCCGTGCGCAGAATTCGCTAGAAATCCGCCTTTGGCTAGACAACTTTCATAATGCGATAAATTTTTTTATAAACTACCTCGTTAAGTGAAATTAATGAAGACATTTGTTTTGATTTGCTAACGTGAATAACTCATGAAGCACTCATGAATGGATCCATGAATGAGGCTGTACCATAAACATACGAGTCCATACGAACAAATACATACATATAGATATCTATATATTTATATTGAATGTCTCTAAGTAGATAAAGTGCAGATGTTGTTTTGTTGCTTTATTGTGGGGCATTATTGTTTTCTTGGGAAATGTTTAAACGGAAGTGTTGCAGACTTAATAAGTCATAATAGAGTCATTTTTGTCAAAAAAAAAATTTGTCTTCACCTATCTGAATTAAACTTTCGGTATAGCTAAAGTAGTTAAAGTACATATGTGAAAACAAGTCAGATCGGATTACTATATAGGACAGCTACCATAGAAAGTGTCGATTGAAATTTAAGTTTTTGTATTAAAAAGTTATAGTGTTTGATTTTTATAAAATTTAAAGTAATTAATATATGATTGGGATAGGCTGAAGAAACAGCTAAAACGTAAATTACTTAAGAGTAAGGAGCTTTGATTGAAATGAAAGAGTTGAAAGGGGCAAATAGCCTGTTCCCAATTAAGAACTTTATTCTGCCTGATTAATAGAGCCCGCAGTTTAAAGATATATGCTTTCCACTTTGCTTTACTCAAATTTGAAATTTATAAACTCAAATAGAGGCAATGCCCTTGTCCCATAATCTTATCAGGCTGGGACATGTTGCCTAACGAGCTGGGTCAACAATTCAATACAAATAGCATAGATACAATTGCCATAGATAGGCGGAGGAATGCCTTAGATAGGGGCGAACAATAAATACTCGCCTCGGCTTAACTGGTATAAAAAAAAGACGTCGCGCACAAATTCCCACAGTTCAGTAAAAAGCGTTAAGTGAATCATTAAACAAATTACAAATGGCTAAAAAATAAGGGTTTAGAAATACAACTGAAATTGAAATTAGAAGAAAAGCTAAGGAATTTCAACAAAATAGGTAAACATGTTGTGTATGTCCACCAAGTGTAGTGTAAATATTGGCACAGCGATCGTATGCATGTGTGTAAGTTATGAGTGAGTCTAATACCAACACCACCCACCCACAGTCATCGTCGACAGTCGTCAGTCCGATCTTTCAAATGTTGTATGAATAAGTCATGCCTTTTATAGTTTACAGCTAACTTGGTGCACAATTGTTGTTTGTGTTAGTTGAATTCGAATTTAGCCAAAAGTGATGCATTCTTCCGACCATTCGATTACACAAAAGAGCCGCAGGCCATAAACAAAGTTACCAGAATTGTGACTAAACTTTGTTAAATTGTGTATGAGTTGTACAGTAAATTTTAAAATATTTTTGTATTTATTTATCATTTAATTATTGCAAATGTTGTGAAATTGTTTGCTTAAAGCTATTGTTGAGAGGGGACATAAAAACTTATATTTATATTTATACTATGCGTCTGACATGATAGTAAAATTCGTTGATCTATTTGCATTTGGATTAGGTTTATTGCAAGAGATCAAAATATCTCTCCGATTTTTATAAGAATAAATATTAATCGATATATGTAGTATATCAATATTAAAAACGATGAATTATCTTCTTTTATTAATATTAAAAGTGCACTTTTGATTAATATACCTTTTTTTATTTCAATATACTCTACTAATCGATAACCTATAAATTATTAACTATTTCATAGCGATATACAAAACTTTTCAAACTGCCCTCATGCATGCAGCTTGTTTATAAACAATTCCAAAATCTCCGATCTTGCACCACAAAACGCTTGCAGTTAGTCGCTTGTATAAACAATGTTTTAACGTTAAAACCAACAAAAATTCTCTGCTTCTTCTTCATGTTCATTTTAATTTTCTGCTGCACAAATTGCAGTTATTTTGATTGATATATTTAAACGCAACAAAATTTGTTATTTTCGGACTGTTTGCCGCATTTTACACCAAATGAAATATTTCCCAGACACTTTTCTACCTTCTGCCCTGCGGTTTTTGGCTTTGCTTCAAACCAGTTACACGGCTCAAGCTCCCCTCGCACATCAACAACAACAACAACAACGAAAAATTGCGTTGCCCAAAAACCACATGAAAAGAGTGAAAAACCACAATAAGAATTCCCATAATTATAACGAATGCCAAAGCCTTTGGGCTTTGGGCCCAAAAACCGAAATGATATCCGAGAGCGTCACATTCGTCAGTTCCACAAACATGAACAGGCCAACAGCAAGAAGAGGCCGAAAGAAACCCAAGAAGAAGAAGAAGAAGCAGCAGCAGCTGAAAGAAAAGAATCAGAGTGCCTTTGAAATTTAAACTTTTGTGGTTACAAGTTTTCTAGACCACAAAACTTCTCAACCGAAAGCCAAAGAAGTTGTTTTTGTAGGCTGCCAAAACAAAAACAGAAACACAACAACAACAACAAGAAGTGTGTGCGTGTGTGTGTGTGTGTGTGCGTAGTGTGTGTTTCTCTCTTTCTCAATGGAAACGTAACCAAGTCAAGTCGGAAGAAACAGTCAAAAACAGACATCGCAAAAGTTTTCTCAGCTCTTTTATTTTCTTCTTCTTTGACTTTAACAACTTCCCAAGATGGATAAGAATTAAAAGCGGGCAGCAGCCGTGGGGGGTGGCGGAGAGTGTGTAGAAAAAGGGGTGGGGGGCATGGTCGCAGTAGTTGGGGATCAAATCAAGTTTTCAAAGATAACATGTAAGCCAGCAAACAGTTTGCCTCGACTGGCAAATGCCCTGTAATTGAGTTGGAAAGTGAGAAAATAAATTTAATAACTAAAGTAAAAAGGGTTAACGGTTATAAAAAATTATTTGAAAAGATGTACGTAGACTTATAATCAGCTAACTTTGTCTGATAATTGTCCTATCATTCCAAATAATACAAACATTATGACTTGGAATCTTATGTATATTTAGTTTGTTTTCCTGACTAGAAATATATGCAGATATATACGCTTTAAGCTTGAAGATAACTCTATTATACCCTTAATGCTGGTTTGTCTACAGGGTATACAAATACAGCACTTAAATCATATAATACACACAGATGACAATGACAAAGCACAAACGGCGACATTTAAATCGAGCTGAAAAATAGTTGAGGTGCGGAAAATAGTTAAGAGTTGTTAAAGCTGTTAAAGCTGTTGCTAAGACGAGAGTGCTTGAGAGAATGTGCCGTTAGTACAGTTGAATCAATTAAAAGGCCAAGAGCAAAGCGAGCAGAGTTGGCCGCCATTTTGCTGTCAGCAGGGGAAAAGAAGGGAGTCAAGTGAAGAGAGAGAGGGAAAGGGTAAGAGAAAGCGGAAGGGGCGGAGTTGGGGGAGGGGGAGGGGGGTTAGTCTAAGCGTTGCGCTCCAGAAAAAATGTGTCATGGGCTGGCTCAGTTGGACCTAAATTACCGCAGCTCAATCATTTGAGTCGCCGTCTGTCTCGCACCTGAGGATGACTTTGTGTCTGTGTGCCGCAATTTGTTGGCTTCCTGCAACAAGCCGCTGCACATGCGCCGCTTGGCTAAACACACACACACAAATATACACACACACTTTTTACTTGCAACAGGAGCAACAGCAGTTGGTTACAGTTTCGGGTTCAATGCGCTCCACTCTGCTGTGGCATGCCACAACAATTGATAAACAAAATCATCAACGCCACAGGGCCATATGAAAAAAAAATTTAATAATAAAAAAAAGCATTCGTTTTCGGCAAATTAAGGTGCCGCCCGGTGGCAGACACGACCAGGATGAAGCAATCGTCTGCTTGCCACACGCACACATACACCAACTACAAATTATACTATACCCAATAATTACGCCCACACCATAACTTGACCCAAAGCTGTGCAAAGAAAAACGCACGTGCCGCGAATTTGCCGCAAAACTCTGCGAGCGGGTTAGCCAAAACAAAATGGTTGCTAAAAGCTGTCAAATTATGGCTAAGCTTAACTAGGAGATACCCTGTGAAATTATGAAAAAATAACAGCTTGTCAATTGGAGCTAATGGCAATAAATATTCAAATTAGAAAGCCTTCAATCAGAAAATAATTTTTAAGAGATGGAAGTATAGAGTTTGAATAATTAGTCTTCTCTGTTAGACAACGTTATAGCTTATACATTTTATAACTGAGTTACCTTCAAGTTAACATACCCTATCGCAATTGTTTCGCGTGGTATTCACAAAGTTTTAGCCATTTGGGGCGCTCTGTTGTAATCCGCACATAAAACCGTTTTACTTTTTCTCAGACTTTTATGCGAATTTCGCAGTCATGGCTTTTGTTGTTATTTTCTTAATGTTTCGCACACGTCAACGTTTAAAAAAAGAGACGACGACAAAAAGGTCACACACCTTCTTGTTATGCTGTTGTTGTTGTGTTCCATTGCCAAAACGTTCCCTTGCTCAACCCTCGCACTGATTTGCACATTAACTAACCCCAAAAAAACTGAATGGTAAATAAAATAAATATGCTGAGGATGAGCCGAAACAGCTATCCAGTTAACCGGAACCCCCGATCGAGAGTTCAGGACATTGAGGCGCAGGTGCATTTCCATCGTTTAACCCTCTTTGGCCTGCTTCAATTTCAATTTTGTAAATTGAGTTTATATTTCGATTTATTGACACGACTGCCAACGACGACGGCGACGACGACGACTTCTGTGCTTCTCCAACTGACATTTATTGCCATTGGCTTTGTTGTTTGTAAGCTTGCGTTTCTTGGCGCTTTTACGAATTATGTGCGCATACATTAAAATGAAACAACAACAACAACTCGAACCCGTTACAAGGAAGCTCGCTAAACAAAATGGCGTCTGCGGTACAGTTTATATCTTTTTTGATTACGGGGTGAAATCATTTGTAAAGGATCAAATGATTTGTTGCCTTAGAGTTTGTTTTAAAATGACTTATAAAATATTCACAATCTTAAGTAAAATCAAGCTAAAGAAAACGCTTTTTATTCAATCATTTTGTACTTCTACCTGACAAGTAATCGCTAAACAATCTACAGATAATTTCTCTAACCCGAATTCTCAGCTAGTTACCAAGAACTCTCAAGTGCAGTAATCACGCTACATTTTTGAAGAGCTTATTAAAAAAAAAACGTTCAGATAAAAATCAAAGTAATAACAGCTGCTATAAACAGCGTTGCCAAACTTCTCACGACCTGTTTCGTTTCGACCAAATTTCTAACAAAATTCCTTTGTACGCAAAGCAATTTGAGAAATGCCTGCCAAAACAAAAAGATACCACGGAAAATGTAAAAACGAAATGTCATGCTAGAATTTAAGAAATTCCAGAGCCTGGGGCATGCCACGTGAACGTGCTGCAAACAAAACATATGCAGCCGCATACAAGAACACAAGAACAACAACATCCTTCTTTATCCTGGTGGAAAAATTTCCACTTGAGTTTCCTTGGCAGCGGTGACTCCATTCATGCATAAAGCAACAAACGTCTTCCGTTCCAGCGACATGTGTTTGAGTCTGTATCGGAGTCTGAGCCGGAGTTCTCTTCTTTTTTTTTGTCTACTTAAACATAATCTCAATTTTCATTTTTCACCTGCCCAAATGGCCCGTCCGCCCGCCCGCATGCACTTAGCCCTCAACAAGCTGCTGCTGCTGCTTATCAGCGGCAAAACGGCCAACTAAATACCTAAAAAGATATCTTTATAAGCATGTATGTGTGTGTAGACATACTTGTATTTTTGAAAGGCAACAATTTGTCTATTATCTGGCCAGGGCAATTTTCCATCTTGCTCTCGCTCGTGCATCGCTCTCTGATGCTGCCTTTTTGATAAATGTGCCGTCCACGTCGTTGGTAAATCCGCTCAAGCCTGATTAAGTGAACTATTATGCTCGCCCGTTGCCTGCGCCTCTTCCTCTTGCTAGTTAGTGCTCGCCCGCTCTCTCGCCTGGTGTGTAGACTTCTTACTTTTTTCATTCGTCATGCATGTGTAGACACACAAAAAGCAGCAGCAGCAGCAGCAGCCTGACGCTGACGCTAACGCCGCAGCCATCAAATATTGTTTATGTTTTCAACAAATAGAACTCGCTAGCACACACACGCACACAAGCACGCTCAATCATTCACTTGCACATAGAGAGGTATAGAAGGAAGAGAGCGAACGCGAGAGCGCACATTGCACTCTTTCTAATCAGCTTCGGTTCGCTTGAGAGCTTGTTGCTTTTGTACCTGCTTGACCTGTGCATTTGTTGTTGTTGTTGTTCATTCCCCCGCTCTTTCGTTTGCTCTCTCTCCCTCACGCCTGTGTATCTGTTGCATTTGGCTGCTCTTGATCCATTTCCATTTCTATTCTTCTGTTTTGTGCGTGTTGCTCATTACGCGTCTCTCTGACTTGTTTGGCATTTGTTTCACATGCTGCCGCTGCTGCTGCTGCTGCTGCTGGTGCTGTGTGACCAGCTTCATTGAGCTTTGCTTGGCTGCAGTCACGTCAATGCTACGTGATTTATGTTGTTGTTGTTGCTGCTGTTCTGCTGGGTGGTAAAATTAATATAACGTTCTATTTCCCTGGAAGTGGAAGCTACGCGCTGTGCAATCATTCAAACAATGTTGCTCGTAGAATACTTCCAATAGTTAATTGCTGCCCGCTGGCAAGTAATGCGAGAGTTGAAAAGTTGCGTAATTGCCGTTCGAATCAAGTTGTTGCAAGTTGCATTAGTGGCAACTTATCTGGGAGAATGTTCAAATTGAAATATCTATAATGAATACTCTTTGGAGCTATTAATTAAGACATGTTAGTGCTGAGTATATTAAATGTAGTTTTTTCACATGTTAAACCGCTTAAAAACTTGTGAACAGAAACAAGATTAGAATGGACTTGTCGGTAAGCTTTAACAGAAATTTAATTGGTTTCCCACCATTTTATTTATTTACTTCTATTGATTGCTGGTGCTCAAATAATTTATAACAATAATAAACTAAGTGAATGAACTTTATGATGAACTTTCAACAATATTTCCTTTTATTAGTTATAAGGCATTAGCATGCAGACCTTTTTGCGCCAACGAACTTTATGACGCAATTTGCTCAATTGACTGGGCACACTGTTTTTATTGACTTGTGCCCACCCACTGCTCGTGTTTTGGCCATAAATTTGCCCATCTGCGGCATTTGGTTGCGAATGCGGCAGCGAACACGTCAACTGCACATTAAGATAGGGTTTTGATTTACTAGCTTAAAGTGGGGTGTGGGGTGTGGGGGTGGGTTGGAATGGAGTGTGGCAAGTGTTGCCACATTTACCACAGGGCTAAAATCAGTGTGACATGCAAAATTGCAACTGGCAATCGCCGCCTGGCAACAAGGAATGCGCCAGTCTGTGAATTCTTGACAGACGGGAATGGGGCAACAACGTCTTAAAGTCCCGGTTAAGTGGACGGTTTTTTATGTCCTTTTTTAGTTTTTGGCACACGACAGCTGTCGAGTTGGGAACCACGCCAACTGTCCATGTACACGTACTATGCATACTTTATTGCCTAGCCTAAAAACGCCCTATTCCAACCCTTTACTTACATATATCTATATATATATATATATATATATTTTAATGCTTCTTTTTGGGTAATAAATTGCCAGCATGCTAAGGCAATAAAATAGCAGCGCACAGTCGCAGACACATTTGCAATTTGCAACGGTGGGGAGTTAGGAGGAAGGGAGGAGGTTGAGGGAGCTTACCCTAGATTCCCGCATACTCGTTGCTGGCAATTCGCCAGTCACTTGCGCTAATTTTTCGCTAAAATAACTGTTTTTTTTGTTGTTGTGCAACTCCTACGAACAAAAAAAATAAAAAGGCGACGACGCCTGCGGCACAAACAATTAAACGACGCGTCGTCGACGACGACGCTCTGATAAACAAGGTAGATAACAAGAAGAAGAAGAAGAAGCAGCAGCAGCAGAAGCAACAGACGACCACACAAAGGCACCAACATTCACTCCCTTTGCTGCCCCTGCCCCTGTGGCAACTGCAGACAGCATATGCTACACACACTTTACTTGGACTTTATTTTTTTTCTTTTTGTTACCAATAAATTTTCGAAATACCTTCTTAACTTACCGTCGAATGCAATTTTTTCATTAGCGCTTCTCGTTTGAGTTCTTTTTTGTTTTTATTGTTGTTGCTGTTTCTGTTGTTGTTGTTGTTGTTAGGGGCTAGCCGAGGGTCAAGTACGAGTGCAAACGTCTACTAAATAATTGCCGCAATTGGTAAATTTCAACAACTTTTTAGTGGTGAACGGTCAGGCACGAGGTGCACTCGATGAGTTGTGCAAGTAAGCCTAATTAGTGAATACTTGTGTAGAGATAGTTAGCTAGGCGGATTTCTTGCTCTGATCATTTCTGACAAAGTATTAAAAGAAAACATGTTTAAAATTGGTAATATATATTTACATAGATATTATTATTTAATAATAATAAATTGTTACAGCTGAGGTCAGTTTAATACACTTCAGTCTTCTAAACTTAACAACCGATACCATTTTAAAAAACTTAGACTTCTTTCTGGTTTTTCATATTTTTATACAAATACCCATACAAATTGCATCCTATAAAATAGTAATATTTATATAATATCTATTTATTTATTTTTTAAATTTAAGTTTTTACTCATCTCTCTAAATTTTCGAGCAGCCCTCGCATTTGGCAACCCTGGCCACACAATCGTCCAACATCGGCCACATCGGGGCCCCCGTTTTACAAGCAAGTGTAGAAAATGTAGCAGCTAAATTCCAAGCAACGTTTTGTGGCCGATAGTCGTCGCAATGTTGTTGTTGTTGTTGTTGGTTGTAGGTTTTTAAGAATTGCATTTTTATTGTCTGCCACTTTGTTGCTACCACTGCGTGTGTCGAGTTGTTGTTGTTGTATAAATAAACCATATGGTTAAAAGCGTAGCATATTCTACGACCAGCCTTCTTTTCTTCTGCTTTTTTTCCTCTTGTCTTTCTGACTTGGCCTGTCAGCGTTGTTGTTGTTGTTGTCTTGGACTTGGCGGTTACCTCGTGTCGTCGTTGTTGTTGTTGTTTTTGCTTGGATGTGGCTATGAAGTTTCTGCTTTCTGCTTCAGTGCGTTTGTAAATGTTTATCAAAATGTCTTGTGCCGTTCTCTAAGTTCTCTTGCACTCCCCGCTCTCTGTATTTTACCTGTGTGTGTGTGTGTTTGTTGTTTATACTCTTCTTTTTTCTGCTGTTGTTGTTACATTAGAAACGATGGTCGTCGCACGATCATTAACCGCAAAACATTGTTCTTGTGGCATGTTGGGCTGGTTCTAGCCCCAACGCGGCAACATGTTGTCTGCCTGTTTGCTGGACTTCTTAGCCAACTACCCGCAAGCCCTTATCCCATCACTGTGAACGGTTTGTTTGTTAGACAAATTCTTGGAAGTCGAGTTGCTGAAAATGCAGAAATTGATAGCACTGAACACAAGTCAAATCATTTTTTGGCAAGAGCTGAAAAGATCGACAAAAGCATCTCATAGATTGATAACAGTTTATCGATGGTTTATCGAAAAAAGTTTATTTGTTGGTTAATCGATTTAGCTATTAATAATATATTATTAAGTAAATCCTGCATTAGTCTAAAGTGTGTTTTTTTTGTGGATAAATGTGCACAATAAGCGATAATGTGAATTGATTGTTGTGTATGTATAACATATAGATAACAATAGATATAGCATTGGCTATAAATGATCATATAAATAGTAGTCTATCGATAGCACTTCGATATTTAATCGATCAACGATCTAAGTTGCACACATAAACAAAGAAGTAACCTAATTTTTGTTTATTTACAAACTCCATCCATATTCTTTACCCCTACCACAACTATCTTTTATCTAGTTCTTAACACGCCTCCTCTACTATTTCCACTCCCTTCGACAATATAAATCATCATCTTATAAAGCTTCCGCCGCACTTTAAGGACAAAAGTAAAAAAAATTAAACCAAAAAAAAGGAAAAAAAAAAAAAAAAAAAAAAAAAAAGAAGAATGAGGGGCGAGAAAAAACCCAACATCAATGAAAGCGACGCCACAGCTACAAAGAAATAAAAATAAAAGAAAAACAACAGCACAAGGCTGCACACAAAGATGTACACACAAGCATACACACACACATACGCACACACACATACACAGTGAGAATCTCTCCAGTTTTAATCGATCGATTTTATGCGCTGTGCGACAAGACCGTAAATCACACGGCCATGAGATACTTGAGATAGATACTTTTATACGGTTCGATTTATAAAGGCAAAAACAAATCGAATGTAGCCTTAAACTAATTACTAAATTAAAAGCTCATTAAGCGTGTTTTTCTTTCTCCCTCTCCTTGTTTTTCAATCATAAAAATACCGCAGACAATCACTGAAAATTTAAGCTGTGAAAATGCATTTGAATTGCAACTTGCGCCACACAATTAATGAATTAACAACAATTACAACAACATCATGGTTGTTGCACCAGTCCACACTAAAAAAAAACAATATAATGTAAACAATTAAAATGTTATTGCTGGAATTTTTTCTTATTAAGTTTTGGGTTTTTTTTTTTTGGAGCTCTTGGTGATATACCCCATTAATGAGCATTTGAATTTTTTTCCTTCATTGTGAAAGTGCCAGAGTCTATTGATCTCGTGCAGTTCATTAAAATTACATTCATATTAATTTTTGGGCAATATTCGAGCGTGTAATTCAATTTACATGATTTAAGAAAAACTAAACTGGCGCCCGAGCAGGGACAACTTTTCCACACAAAGTATTTATGCGTCGATTTTTTGCGCAATAAACCATTAGATAAATGAGTCTCGTATGAGTGAACATTTCAAAGGAAATGGAGCTCATGGCTTATTGTTGCCAAGTTAGAATGGCGCCCGAGCAGGGACTTTGTTTGAGAAAGTTCTGTAAATTTTGTAAATAGCCAAAATAATAGTTAGTTCTAAGGGAATGAGGAAGTTGGTTATTATTTGCAGTAACTCTACATCGGTCTGCCTTTATGTTTTGATTCAAATACAATTTTACTGGCGCCCGAGCGGGGACTTCACTTAAATAACTTATTTTATTGTTTTGTAAATTGATAAAAATAGTCAGTAAATAACCAAATGAGTCAATTATGAATAACTTTAGCTTATTGGGTCATTTAACCATAAATAGTTGGCGCCCGAGCAGAGACAACATTTCTATAAAATATATAATATAATATAAAGCAAATACTATATAGAAATAGGAATAATATGAATAAAATGAAACTAAATTGATTAATTTAATAGAGATTGCAGCATAAAATAAAAATTAATACAAATTTAGATTCAAATGACTTATAAACAATAAATATAAACATAAATTGTTAAAATTTACAATTTAACCCTAAAGATATTTCTAAACATACAATTTCCAATTGCACATTTGGCATTAATCAAACTTTGAGCGCACTTTTAATGGCTTAATAACAGATAAGCAAATATCTCGATCGTTGTGTATGTGATACTCGCCCTGGGATCGTTTAACGTTCGTTTAAAATGGTTCTGTTTGTGGCTGGGCAAAAATATTGCATTCTCATTCAGAAACGCCAACATTCCAAGAATCATATCGTTTAAAGCCACTGCAGCAAGGAGTATCATTAAATGCTGGGCAGCGGCAGCAACAACTGCATTTAATCACAGGTCCGGCAAAAGGCTTTGGCTATATGTTTCAATAAATTCCAGCAAATCAAAACATATATGTATGTATATTTATACGAGACATGGGTACGCACGCGTAATGGCCAAATGAATGCGCAAATGGCTTGCGGGCTGAAAATGATGACGACGGGTATCGTTGTTGCACGTTGTTGGTCAGCCTTGCCCCTAGCAGCCGCTGCAAGGAGCCAAAAAAAAATTAAAAAAAAAATAAATAAGAACCCAACCTGAAGACGTTATGGTTCATAAAGCAAAAACGAGAAGAACCAAACAACAACAACAACAACAATGAATAACAGACGAAGAAGAAGCAGAAGAAAAAAACGCGACCAGGCAACAGCCGCCCAAAACATTGAAAAAACATCTGCTGCCACAGTTGATGAACTCGATTCGATTTGTGCTCTCCTTCAGTCCCCTCTCTCTCTCTCTATCTCTCTCTCTCTTTCTTTCTTTCATTCACTCTCTTGGGTCTGTTGCGCAGGCGCGTTGCAAGTACCGAGCGTAGAGTATCGAGTACTGTTTAGTGTAGCTGTGAGTACAACTCTGGCCGCAACTCCTCCAACTTCTGGAGGGCTCACTGTCTTCTCCCTCCCCGCCTCTTCCTCTGCGTCAGCCTGCTGCGCGTCAATGTTTTCCATTTATAATTCTCATGCCTCGCTGCAATGCCTCCACTTCTGCCCTACGTTCCCTGCCCCTGCCCCTGTCCCTGCCCCTTCTTGCCTTGGCTGTGTCTTTTTTAATTTGGTTCACAAAATACCGCGCGTTGTTGTTGAAATTCTTTAGCAATCGCCTCGTTTCGTTTTCTCAGTTGCCCCCCGCACCCTCAAACATCAACCTCACCACTTAAAAGACTCGAGCTGCTGCTGCTGCTGCTGCTGCTGCTGCTGCTGCTGTTCCTTCAGCACCACCGTCTGGCGGTGGCTCGATTTTTGACAGGTGGTGCAGTTTGTATTCAATTTCTTTTGGGCCGTCGCCGGCGACGACGACTTTTGCTCTTGTTGAGTATATATTTTTTTTGTTCCTCTTTCTCTTACATATTTTTTTTTTGGGTTCTCTCTGCTTCGTTTGCTTCTTTTGGCGTTTTATTTATTTTTAATTTTTTTTTTCTTCCTTCGAATGTATTTTTGCCTATTCATAAAACAGCCAAATGAGTGTTCAGACAGCAGCCGAGCAGACAGCTAACAAAAGATTACCAAAGACCAATGGCAAAAAACACACACACAGATGCTGTAGAGCCTGCTCAAAGGATGCTGAACAGGCTCAGTTCAGTTCAGTTCTGAATTCAGTTCAATGCACTTTATCAAATTAGTTTTTATGTTGTACCCTGTGTCATTAGTTCGAATGGGGTATGTGAATGGATTTAACAATTCAATACTAGATTATATAAAAAGTTAGCATAAACAAATAAATGCAAATATTAAATATAAAATAAATAAAAAAAAAAATTAAATGTTTACTTAAACAACACTATTATAATTATAGGGTATCTTTAAATCATTTATTAAATGTAAATGTTTTTGGAAGATCTTCGCATTACCAGCACTTAAAACTAATTGGATTTCTTTACTCGTTTTCGTCTTTCTTTACCAGCTCAGTCGTGTGGTTGCCAGGATGCAGAAGACGCGGCATTAACAACAGCAGCAGCAGCAGCAGCAGGAACAAAATCCCTAACAGGACACTCAACCAAGAGTGCCCAGCGAGCGAAGAGGAGCAACAATTCCTATAATGTCACAGCAAGTGTATTCGGCGCATCCAGCGCTGGCCGCTGAGCAGCTGGCAGCGCCGAGCAGCTCCAATCCGGCCAACACCAGCAACAGCACCACAAGCAGTAGCAGCAGCAGCAGCAGCAGCAGGCGGAAGGTCACGCCCAAAAAGTATACCCTTAGCCGAAGCTGTGCGGCGCTAGCAGCTGCAGCAGCAGCAGCCAAAGCAACAGCAGCAGCAACAGCGGCGAGTGGCAACGATTCTTGCCACACGCGTAAAACGCAACCGGCGCGAACAAATCTGGCGGCGGTGGATGACGATGATGACATCGAGTGCGAGGATGTGGACGATGTCAACTTTGGCCAGCAGCGGCAGCAGCAGCAGCAAATTGTGAGGCAAACAACAACCAAAGACAATGGCTACGATGAGACGGATCACGTGCAGCTGCGACACAAGCGCCACAGCCGACAGCTGGACCGAGGCGGAGGTGGAGGCAGAGTTGGAGGCGGAGGCGGAGGCGGAGGAGTAGCCGATGTTGGCTTAGGATTGGATGCAAGTGCAACAGGTTCCATGAGCGATTTGAGCAGCGTTTTGAGCTCACCGTCGGCCAGCACAGTCTCGTCGCCGCTGTCGACGCCGACGCGAACGGCGCCGTTGCAGTTGCAGCTGCAGCACAGCCATCAGCATTGCTGCCACAAGCAGTCGTCATCATCATCAGCAGCAGCAGCAGCAGCGGCAGCATCAGCAACAACAAAAGTCGGAGCCACATCACACCAGCCACATCAACATCAGTCGAGTCGCCACCAGCATCAACAGCGGCAACATCAGCAGCAGCATCATCATCACCATCATCATCATCATGCTGCGGCCGCTGCTGCTGCTGCTGCCGCAGCGGGCTGTGGCATCAACTCATCCTCCAAGAGCAAGAAACTCGATCCGCGGCTCAGCCCATCGCCGTATCGCCAGCTATTGCCAATCGCCCTGTGCCTAATCTCGTTTGCGCTGGTCTTTGCCACGTTAATTGTTTACATGGACACGACAGGTGAGCCAAGCAAAACTTATTCCCTCTTTCTTATAGATTGGTTAGTCTTATTTAACCTATATGAACTCAGCTTGAAGTGCAGCTATCTTTATTAAACTAGGTACAGCTGCCTAATTTAGCTAAAGCAACCTGATCCGTTAACTATATAATATAGTTGCTATAGAAACAACTTTCAAAAGTTTAGTTTTTTTTTTCTTTTTGAAGTTATTTAAACCTGTTTATTATTGGTTAGTGTATTTGATATTCGTCACGTTACCACTCTTCACTACTGTCATATAAAATTTGATATCTTTTGGCATATGTCTCATCTGTTTACTTTGTTTGCTTTTTTTTTTTATTCGTGCGCATTTCATCATTTAAATTTCATTTTTTTTAGTTTGCAAGTTGTTTTTTTTTGTCTTGTTTGCTTCCACCGGATGTAGGCTGTGTTTGCCTTTGGCTGCCTGCTGTCCTTTCCTGGGCACACTTTTCAGATTAGTTTACGCATCCTTCTAACTAGCTAACGTGTCCTGCTAAGTTGTCGCTAAGCGCATCTCTTTTTGTCATAGATCTTTTGGGTTCCTTTCTTTCTTTTCTTTTTTGTCTCCTCTTTGCTTTTGTTGTTGGCTCTGGGTTGGCGCAGTGGCGCTTCCTGTCAACAACAAATACAAATAAGCAGCAGCAACCACAACAAAGTTGTCTGATGACGTCTCACTTGGCAACAGACGTGGCAGCAGCTGCTGCTGCTGCTGCTGTTGCTGTTGCTGTTGCTGTTGCTGTTGCTGTTGCTGCTGTCATAACGTCATCGGCGGCGACACGTGCCGCCTACAAAGGCCACCGCTGCAAACGCCAGAGGAATTTCTAATTTGCCATTTGATGGATGGCTCAAACATCAATTGCCACATTGGGGCCCAAAGTGTTGCAAGCAAAGTTGACTTGAAGTTACCCTTTACTAGATATTAAAAATTAGACCTCATTAACATTAAATGATTATTTGTTTCTTAAATAAATACCTAGTCAAAATGTCGATGGGAATTTTATCATTATTAGATGTATTAAATCATGCCCAGATTGTAATATATTATATATAGTTTAAATAACAGGGTATCTACAAATTAATTTCACTTTGAAGTCAATTGCACAAATGCTAATTTCCAAACAAAACCAATTGCAAAAGCTTTTAGAAGTTTATCAGGAGTTCAGAACAGTTGTTGGAAGTTAAACAAAATAAATTAACGTAAGTAAATTAAAAAACAGCTGAGAGTTATATAATAAGTTATAAATAGTTAAGTTGACATAAAACAAGGAAATGCTTAAATTAAGTTTAAAATAACTTAAAAGCAAGCCAGAAAACCTTAAAGTTAAAGTAAAGATATATAGATAAATATTATATGAAGCTTAGACATTTCTCGGATAATACAGTTGTACAGAAATCATATCATATATATAATATCCGTTGATCAAGCTAGCTTTTAATTGAGAAACCTCGTCTTAATTGAGCCGCCTACAGTTTTAGTTAGTTAGATTGAAAACCTTGTTAGTCGATTTGCTTAAGTATGACTCATGGCTTCGGCCGATTTGTGTAAACTAGCTCTATGGTTACAACATCTCTATGCCAGCATCCAAATTATTTACATACATACATATATACGTATCCAGACAGACAGACAGACACATAAAAACTGTCGGATGAGGCAATTTTCTTTTAATTCGCTAAAATATTTTGTTTATTGCACGACGTCGCCGATTCCTCCAATGTTGGAATCAGTATACTAAATATATATATATACATATATATACGTATTACCGTCGCTTGTCTCATGGCTTTAGTACGGGGCAAAATAAATTTGCTTAATTTGTGTCGTTTTCTCAATGAAAGCGTCGGACAAGCGAAATTGTTGTTGCTATTTTTTATTTTTTTTTATATTTTATTTTGCATATGATGAACAGAGGCCTCTTCAAGTGGCTGCAAGTGAGCGAACCTGATGGATCACCACTGCTGACTCATTATCCCAATGTGACTAAGGGCGCACTTCTCCGCACTACGATTGCTCAAAAGGCGCCTCCAATCCAAAAGACGGCCCAAAAATCAATGACAATCCATTGTTTCTGCCTGCACAGCTGTTAAGCAGTTGTACAGTGACTCAAAATAAGCAAACAACACTTGAAATTTAATTAGTTCAACGGTTTTCCCTATTGCTTATATCTAATTGCATTTTTTTTTACATTAAGTCAAAGATTTGCTGTGATAACAATTATTATTATTACTACTTTTGTAAACAAAGCTTTGCCATTCAGCTTTAAAATCTTCTAGGCAAACACATTAAACTTACTTGAGTTTTAGCTTCAGCTTTTCAATTTGTGATCCTTATTCAATGAACTCAGCCCACTGTGCACTAAGAAGTTAAAGAGTTGCATTTTAAATTCCGCTCAAGTACAAGTAATTTTCGCTGTCTTCGCTAGCTTCCTTTTAGCTGGAATCGATTCCTTCCTTCCGCAGTGCGCCTTTGTCTTAACCATTCAAATATATATGTATATATATATATATGCAAATTGTGCAGCGAATTAAAAGTCGATAAAGACGCTGCCAAATTGCGGTAAACAGACTGTCAGTCAGTTAGTCAGTCAGCTGTTTTGCGCCACCCACTTTTCCGAGCTGGCTGCTGTTTTAACTCTCAGCTTTTACTCCTTTCTTTTTTCTTTTTAGTTTATTTTTATTTTTTATTGCCGCCACGTCGACTAGACGGGGCTTGGCTCCGTTGTTGAATTGGGCGTGGCAGCTGCCACTTGGCAGCTTGACAGCTATTCGGTTTTGGGTTGTCGCTGGCAGCTCTAGTTTTATGGCCCCACTGATGGCTCTATTAGGTTTATACGGATTCATAAACCATAATAATACAAATGACCACGCTGTGCATAATTTACCTATGGCCAGACAAGAAAAAAAAACTAACCTAAGCCGCATATAAATTCGAACACGTTTCGCCCTGTGGCACAAAGGTTGATGCTGTGATTAACTCAATGAAGAATTCTTCAAATCATTCAGAAAAAAACTGAAACCCAAGAATGTGACAGAGGAGTGTTATAAATTCCTCAATACTCTGTTGCAATTTTAAAAATAATTAAATAGAAATAAACGTGACAAGTTTAAAAGATATTATTACCAGATTGTTTAAAGATGATTACAAATAAAAAACCACTTTGATTTGAAATCATTTATTCTTAAGTTAGCTTTTAGTTTGAAGTCCTAGCTATGTATCTATTAATAATCTAAATTGATAGAATCTATTTTTAAAGCTAAACAATATACCCCTTCCGACTACTCTCTGAACAGAGTATATTTGAATGTGAACCCAAATGCGCTTATTACAGTGACAAATTCTTGTGGCGGCTTCAACGTCTTAGCATTTAGTTCCATTTAGTTTTTTTTCTTTCTTTTTTTTTACCTTCAATTTCCCAAAAAGCAAACTCGGCCATGACTTTACAGAATGAAAATTCCAACCTGAACAGCGGCAGTTTTTTCTTTTCTTTCGTTTCGTTTCGTTTTCTTTTCTGTTGTTGTTTTATTTGTGCTTGCCTACGCTCTTGTTGTTGTTGTTGTTGTTACAACATTTGACTGGCCCGAGGACGCGGCCTCTTTTTTACACAATCCCCGAGCTTGTTGTAAATGTCACGTTTCGAGCTTCGAGCGCTACTTGATCATGATCCATCTCAATGATAATAACGATGACAATGATAATGATAATGATAATGTTGAGTGTCGGTGTAGTTCAATGAGAGTTGAAGAACTCTTTCTTTCTGTTTTCTTTTTTTGCATTTCTCAACCTAAACAAAACTCTTGCCCAACCATTTGTGCTTATCTAACCTTTTTCTTCTGTCTTGTAATAATTACTAGTAGATAATGCAAAATTGTGCAAAGAATTTGTATTAGTCATCAATTGAAATGGGTTTAAATCGCAATTAGCAAATGCTTAATTTATTCAATTTCACAATGTTCTCTTTAAGTAATGCAATAAAATGTTGTTTAGCTGTTTTTCTATTTGTTTTTGTGATGAAATATTTTAAAAAGTTGCCTAAAGATTGAACTTGTTTTGTTATGAGTGAAAAACATTTACTGTATAATTGGTTAGTAATTGTTTTAAAACGTTTAAAGACTTTGGTTGATGGCTTTCCATAATGTATAGAATTTATTTATTTAGACAAATTCTATTCAACAATAATTTATAAAACTTACTTTTGTACCTCCATTCAATGGCTTATTTATTATTTTATTATTACACTAATTTCTCTTTCCCCTTCCACTTTCTTTCTCTTTCCTTTGCCTTGTTGCACACACACATAATCAACCCATAGCCTACTTAATGACGCTCCGGGCGCGCCTTTTGAACCAACCTGCACTTTGGCTGCTGCCACGCCCCCTACTCAGAACAAAAAACGGGGCGAAGGGGCGGGCGCCAACGTTGCCACTTTTCACATTGTTGACATCGCGTGGCGCAATCTGCACGATTCTTGGCGACCAGGTTGCACTCACGTCTGTCTGTCTGTCTGTCTGTTTGTCTGGTAAATGTCATTAGCCCCACCTGCTACCGCAACAAGAACAATAACAACAACAAATAGCATTAGCCTAAATCTTGAAACGTTGCCACATTTGGCGTAAACATTTTTGTTCTTGTGGCTGTTTTATTTTTTTTTTGTGCCAAGTGCGCCGCCGTCGTTGCGATAATCGAATCAATGCATTTATCATGTTAATCAGGCATTATCTTCACACTTCTTTTGGCCCTGTTGGCTCTGACAATTTGCAAATTGCGGCTTTAATTGATAGTTACAAGGGAACACACTCACACACACTCATACACGCACACCACTCGCACACACTAATGACTTAATTCCCGTTAAGCAGCACGCGGCGACAAGTTTTTATACCCCTCAGTCAGGCATAGCCAGACAACTTCGTCCAAGCAGTCTTTGCCACACGTATTACATAAGCCCTGCCCCCTCCCACCCGCCCCCTGTTTTGTGCCTGCCCTTGTTTTGCTCACCGGATGTCATTGCCGCCCTGTGTGTGTGTGTGTGTGTGTGTCTAGTGATTCATAATTTTGCCACCCCCGCTTTATCACAGATCGCAGACTTAACCTCCCCTGCGGTTTCCCCTCTTTGCTGGCAAAGCGCAGCGAGTGCTCAATTTGAAAAGCAAAGCTCAAAGAGCATTATCACAGCATGCGCCATTCAGTTAGTTACTTTCTCTCCCCCCTCTGGGTTGGAACGTGGCTCAAAGCCACCCGCATTTGGGTTTCAGGTTTTTGCCGCAACCCTCGTCCCTCCCTCTTCCCTCGTTCCACGTCCCATGTTTCACTTGAGCAATTGCGCAATTTCTTGGCATTTTCTTCGACGTGTGAGGCTCACTTCACTCTCATCAACGTCGGCATTCAATTGTGGAAATTGCCATGCGATAAGCCTTCAAGTCATCACGCAGCCATAATGCAAATTTGTCAGCTATTCAGCTTTCAATTGCAATCATAATTTAATTATATACATATATATCAATGGAATTGAAAATGTAATAAGCTTAAGTGGGGTTTTCTGTTTGATTTAGGTGTTTTAGTTTAGGTACAAATGAAAATGAAACACATAAAAGTGAATTCTTCAACTGTTTCCTTATTAATCTAGACTCTGTTTGTGCTCTGCTTAATTTGCTTAATCGTATTTTAAAAAGGTTGAGCTAAAAATGGAAATAAAACATTAAAGTTGTGTTTTACTTAAACACACTTCTTACCATATTTAGTCTTCAGTTTCCATATCAATAAATGCATATTTTAAATTCCCTAAATGCTTTTTTTGAGGTTAGGTATAACTGGAATTGAAACACGTTAAAAATTAATTGCTTTAGCCGATCTCTATGCAAATTTTATGCAAAAATTCATTTGTAATAAATTTAAGTGCTTCTGTTTGAGCTACTACTCGTTTTTCTTTTTGGCAATTTTTCGCTATTGTTAATCGTTTAAGGCAAATACCAATTCCCAACATTGTTTTCGCTATGCGGCCACGTCTAATTTCGCCAAAAATATAAAAGAAAAAACTTTTGCGGTCACAAAATGGCCATAAAGTTTATTATAATTTATATTTGAAACAGTTGCGCTCATAAAACAGCCAACAACAATAACAACTTATGTTTTTTTTTTTTTTTTGGCTAAAACGACGACAATTTAGTAATTTGGTGGGCACCCACTTTCCTGCCCCGGCATGAAAACGTAACGCGACGGCAATGAAATGAAATGCTCAAGTGAAAACTTGGACTAATTAACGCTGCTGGCCGTAATTTGAAAGGAAAGTGCGCCAAGTTTATGAGACAACAGCAGCGCTGTTCCATAAAGTAGACAAATACAGACGCGCACGGGGGGAAAAGGAAAATTTATGCCCACTATTAGTGGTAGAAATCTGATATCATAGACGGTTTATTATTAGGAACGGGAGATCGCATTACATGAACTCAACGGCAATTGGGCGATTAGACGGTTAAGCGGAATGGTTTATGGATTTGTCTACCAGCAGAATACGCAATTCGATTAGACCATGCAATACGATAAGCTGGAATGAATAGAAATGAAACACAGACAGCTGCATAGTCAAATTCTTTAGATAATAGGGTTGGAATGTTTTATTGTTTGCTATCAAATTTGATAAACTCTGTAAAATAAAATCCAAATGAAATTAAATGGAATGAAACATGAAATAAATACTAGCAGAATGTATGTTATATTAATAAGATTAAACATACATCTAGCGAATCAACATGGAATAGAACATAAAATCACATTTTAAAACAGTAAAACAAAATGGAATGGAATAGTCTGAGATGGGCTCAAATAGTCGCAATAAGCAATTTAAATTTGAAAAGCAGTAAACTTTTATTTTTGTAAAGCTTATGGAAAACAAAAAGCTTACATAAAACAAAACTGAAATCCTAAAATTAAGTAAAATCCATTAGTCAACGGAAATGGAATTATATGAAATAGGAACAGGTGCATTTAAGATAAGCAGCAGTTGTTTTAACCAAATGCTTAATTTGTCGACGAAATGAAATTAAATGAAATGGAAATTAAAATGAAACAGCGACAGCTGCGCGCTAAGAACCGTTAAATGCGGCATATGTAAATCCTTATTAAAGAAGAGGCGAACAAAAAATACGAAATGGAATCTGGCCGCGGGCGATTTCGGCAATTTCGGCGTCAAAAACGCTGACACATCTAATTTGCACGATGAACATAGCGAAGAGGGGTGGAGAAGGGAGGAGCTGCCAAGGGGAGGGGACAACACACAATGGTCGTCAGGGTGGCAAGACAAATGACGGGACAAGGCACAAAAAAAAAAGAATAAAGAAAAAAATATTGCTCGGAGGAACGTTTAATTGCGGTTAAGCGGCGGCCAACTTAAAGACGTCAAAACCTGAGACCCGAAAAGAGCTGATGCCTGGCCCTCAGGCCACAGCCAGGACCTGTCAGGGGTAGCTCAGTTCGCATAAAGTTGTGCCCCTTGGTGCTGAGCACGCCCTATTCAATAACTCAACAAAGGCCACAACTTTTATGCATTTTCAATTACATGAGCGCTTTAAGTTGTGTTTTATAAAGAATATTCAAACAGCAATAAAAACCAAAGGGAAAACTTTTCTCTCTTTCTCTCTCACTCTCTCTTGGGACAATGTTACCCTTGTTGTGTAATAGTTGTATGGCCTGGATTGCGTGTGTCCCGTGCCCCTTGTTGCTTGTACCTCTTATTTAGTTTTGGGCCATTGTTGTATAATTCATTTCTATTGCCACTTTTATTATTGATTTCTACAACTTCGCGTTGAAGTCCGGGTCTCTATTTATCGTGTAGTAATTGCTTGTTTGGCTCCATTCAAAATGGCTCGTTTCCATGTCGTTTCTTTCTCCAATTGTTGTTGTTGTATTGTATATCGCTAAATTGTTACTGCCTGTTGTGTTGTCTGGTGCATGTGCCAACAGTTAATATATAACGCGCACAGCGCTGATTTATTGGCCTTAACGCGCCGAACCGTGCCTAATCTAACTAGGTCGATCTTCGACTGGCTGCGCCCCAAGCTAAGGCTAACTGCAGAAGGCAGAGCTCAGAATGACAAGCTAATGTGCTAACTGAGTCACGATGAAGCATAAACTATACAAAATGTGGCTGATATATATTGATTACCCTCATGAAAACGTATGTTTATTGAGTTTTTTAACTAATGAAATTGTTAGTTGAGCAGAAAACGCGAGTGTAGCAGTATAAAAAGCGTGTTTCATTCCATTTTGTTCCCTGTCTGCAGTTAATTAGAAATAGCATTTGAATATCAAAAAGTATTTCATAAAATAATAAACAACCAAAAGATGCCCTTTAAAAAAAGAGAAAACCATTTGGTCTATTCTACTTTATACCCAACCTTTTTAAATATTGTTTCATTCCATTTTGTTCACAACATGCTTTAAACGTTGGTCAACTCATAAAAGAGTCAAAATTGTTTATCCATTTGAATACTTTTAATATGAATAATATTGTTTCATGCCATTTTGTACCTAACCTCACTCCGGAAACTACAACAGACACGTTGCGGCCATCAAAATAGACACGCCTCTTTGGCTTTGCTGGCCGACCTGTTTATGGCCCCTCAGCTTGGCCCTTTGGTCAACAATTACAAGTACATTTTATATTTTAATTTCTTTTGGCCTTTACGAGCGTTTTGCGCTGTTTTTCTGCTCGCTTGGTATATGGTCAGTTAAAATGAAACAAAAAGTGGAAATTGGCGCAAGGAAAGTGTGAAAAGCAAGCCAGATAAAGAGAGAGGGAGAGAGAGATAGACCTTCAACTAACAACTAAAACTACAACAAATCGTTGGGCTTGTTTTTCATTTATATATATTACGATTCTATGCACTTCAGAGTAGGGGAATTGGCTCATGAGCTAAATATCAAAGGCCGTGCGCTCATTATATTTTATGGGCCTACCGGCCGGTTCGCTCAACGACCGCAGCGGCATAGTTTCAAGGCTCATTTGAGTCAGGTGAGGTCGCCGTCAAGTTCTTGACGTATTTTTCTATTCTTTTTTCCGCTTTTGGCAACCTCATTCGATTTGGCACCTTTCACTTTCACCCGCAAATTTATGCCAAAAATGTGAGGAGGACATCTCGTTACCGAAAACTGATTTCATAATCAAATTTATGTTAAATTAACACGTTTTCACAAAGGTCAAAGTGCGTCAGCGGGTTATTTTAGTATGTTAGCTTGTTTGGAAAGCGGTTTTAATTTAAAGGAAGGTTTTTATTCAACTTTAATTATGTTCTTTTTATCAGTTTTCTTTATGTAAAGTAACTAGCAGTAAAATAATAAATTACAAAGAGGTTAAGCTTGTAAATAAGATGTCAAAGGGACAAATTGTCCCTTTTAGTTATGGAATATAAGTAATATAAGTAGCGTAAAATTAAACATATAATCAAGTAAGGAAAACTTAATTATAAAGTCTTGTTGGAACGATATGGAATTGGAACATATTATACACATGTACTAATCAGCATTCAAATTGAACAAATTGGCATATTAAACATTAAAAACTAAACAACAAGCGAATGTTGTCAGTGGAAATATGCTTAATGTGTTCCATTGCCAAGACGTTCCTTTGGAATCGCCCTCACGCGTGCTCCATTTGGCCAATGCAAATCTGGTCAATGCGCTGCAACTGGCAACGGAGCGTATCGAAGTGGATGCCGCACACGCCACATGAGGCGAGGCGTTGGCTGCTGCTGGTCAGCGTCCAGTGGTGCAACAAGTTTTAATTAAATCTAATTGCGCAGCTGAGCAATCAAAACAATGCATTTAATCAAGGCTGCAAAGCGGATTTAAAACCAAACCGGTTCTCGAGTCTGGCTAACTGGTTTAGCCTTCCTATAAACCAAGGAAAAATATCAACACATCCTTATAACATTCTTTCTTTATCTCTATTATTTTCTGTAGAAATCCGGCATCAGCAGTTCCGGCTGAACATGTCGCGCGACTACGAACTGAACAGCGTGGCCCAAGACGATCCCGCACTCATTGCATTCCTGCGCCAAATTCATATGCGCAAGTATATGTATATGGCCAAAGGCGGTACGGGCAAGGCGCCAGCGGCCACGTCCGCTGTTCCGCCCGCCGGCACGGGCAACAGCAGCAGCACCAGCAGCAGCCATGGCATCAACAACGGTGGCATCGCCGATCAGCTGGCGCACTATGTGTCCGATTTGGTTGGCGGCAAACTAAACGGTGCGGTCATCCAATCGCTCAGCGGCCCGCTGGCGCATCTGATAACGGCGCCCTGGCTGAGCGACCAGCTCAACTGGATGGGCGTCCTTGTGGAGCCGGAGCCGCGCTGGTATTTCGCGTTGCGCAAACAGAACGCGCAACGGCCGCGCATGCAGGTTGTTCACGCCTGCGTCTCACCCAATCCATTTCCCAAAGAGGTGAGTTTTCCACACTGTCAATCATTGCATTGGCTAATAGATAGACTGATAGATTGAGTTGCTTGATTTTGTGATTGACTGGTGATTGACAAGCAGCACTAACTGTTCAAAGTAGAAATGTGAAATAGTAGTAGTAGAGTTGGAAATTGGTGGAAATATGCGTTATACCTGAAACCTATTAGGTTGGGTTTGATGCTATTGTGCGTAGTTATGTAACATACAGAAAGACCCATATACAGCTGGGGGACCGAAGAATGGACGGACGTACAGACGGATGGGAGTTAGAAAGGACGAACTTACTGGCGGGCGACAAAGCGACTAACTGAGAATAGGGCGGAGAGAACTAGATTGACTCGACTATTAATGCTGATTAAGAATATATGTATATACTTTATGGAGTTGCAATCACTCCATAAAACCAATTTTCAATATTTATAGCTGAAATAAAAAGGAGGTTTTAATGTAGCTTAGATCAATAATTTAACACATACTGATTTATATTTCAACTAAGTACTATTAATTCTAACAAAGTTTTGTTTATACAAAGTATCTTTATCCAAGCAGATTGATTATACATACCTCTTTCTTATTCCTTTAGATAACCATACACAACGAGGATGTGCGCATAAATAGTTTGCACGACGAGGAGACCGCGTGGTTTAATTCGCGTGTCAAGTGCTTTCCGCTCTACACAATCATGCTGGCATGTGAGCGCACCGAATACGATCTGCTCAGTCTGGGCGTGCAGGGGCATGAGCTGGAGGCAAGTAACCCCATTATATATATACCCTATAAAGAACACATAATTAATAATACATTTCAATTGATTGCAGATCTTGCAGACGCTGCCCTTTGATAAGATCAAAATCGACATTATCTCGATACATTTGCTGGAGGATCACGAGGATGTGCGCGACTATGTGCAGAGCATAACAAAGTTCCTAGCGGGCAAGTTTTACAAACTGCAGCGCAAAATTGGACGCAACTATTTCTATCAGCGCCTCAACGCCAGCGCCAGTCGGACGCGCAAGAAAGATATTTTGCTGCTCAAGACGCCACAACAATAACCACAACAACGATTAGAGGATTAAAGTCCATATTATAAAATACTAAAAAATATAATAAAGTAGAGAATGCTAAAAAATGAAAGCGAACAAAATTTTAGAGCAGCGCATAAAAAAACCCTTTCGAAAAAACTCAAAACGTTTATGTTATAATGATAATTATTATATATATATATACCACACTTATATATATATATATATATAAACATACATGTTAAATATTATATACATCTAATACTGTATAACCATTATATATACTGTACGTTTAGTTTCATTTTTCCGCGTTAGTTTTTTTTTGTCTAAAACAAGCAACAAACAAAAACAATTTAAATTAATTTTAATTTCTTCTTTTTTCTATTTTTTTGTATCGAAATTGTTCAATATTATAACTTTTTTGCTGCGTTCGAGCGCGTTTCACAAAAAAATTTTGATTATGATGCAAATATAATGCAAATGCAGCACTAGCTAAGGTATTATGATTTTTGCTATAAGCTCTATATATACTATTTATATGCATATAAATATATATATATATCTATATATATACATGTTTAATTTAGGCGCGCCCCTAAACTTGTCTTGATCATCTATGTATAAATTAAATCAATTTGGCAACTATTATTTGTAACTGCTTTGCTATATATATTATATAGAACTTTAGGCCTCATAACTACTTACAAATATAATAAAAATATGAATAACTATATAACTATAAATTATTAAATGTAGCTATGCGAGTTTATGTTAAATTGAATGCTTTATTTAGTGAAACATAAGTAAAAACTAAAAACAAACAAACACACAAAATGCTAAAAAACTAAATACAAAATATTTAAATTATATTAAATTATTGAACCAAAATACACCCAAGCACATTCATTCACACACACACACATACACAATTATAAAAGTAAAATATAAAAAACAAAACTCATTGCAAAATCTGCTTTCAAAACTCATCTCATACTCATAGTTAAAAGTAAGCAAAAAGCATAAATAAACACAATTTATAAATGAGGCAGCATTAAAACGAAAGAATGGAAATTAAAATTAGCAAAGCAAAATAAAATTGAAACACACACACACATGCACATTTTTATGTATTAGCAAATAAATGTATGTATATTAAATGTAGAACAACAAATAATAATAATTAAACTTTATATATATAAAAATGAGAGATATAAAAACGAAACAAACACACACAAAACTACACACGTATTTTAATTACATTTTTAGTAATTACATAATGTATTATTATTTTGTATATTTCATTGCACACACACAACACACACACAAACGTTGACGGTTGTTGCAAATGTGAACTCGTTGCACCTCGCACTAGCAGCTCCTTTTTCACTCCTTGCCCCTCACTCTCAGCTAACAGTTTATAATTGATCGAATCGAGTATATATATATATTAACGAATATGAAATGAATCAGTGCCTTTTACTTAGACTTAAAAACGAGAAAATTAAACCCAAATTTTAAGCATAATTAACGATATGTGTAAGTAGAAATCAGCGCAACTTGAGCGCAACAACCGTCAAAAATTTGCCGCCTTTTAAACTTGCCTTAATGTTGTTGGCAGATCGAACAACTCCATATAAACTATAACGATCTGTCAACTAAGAACAACTAACCGAAAACTCGCACAGCTATTAAAAAACAAACAAAAAAAAACAAATCCGTCACAAAAACTTTTTTAAAAAAATTTGTACAAAAAGAAAATAAAAATCAATTACTCACACACACACATAGACACAAACATCACTTTTAAGCTTAAGCTTAGCGCTAATTTGTCAAATTTTCAGTTCTAAGCTTAGTTCTAGTTTAGTTGTGTATTTTTTCTCTGTGTAAATTAGCGTTTAACCAAATTTTAAGTAGTCTTAATTTACATTACACATAAACATAAATCATATACATATATTTAATTTGGCATCACACACACATACATACATACATACACACAAGAAAAAAAGGCTAAGCTCGAAATAATTTATAAACGTAAGCAAAATCGAAAAACTTTTTAGTTAATAAAAAAACAAATAAAGCAAAAAATTCCAAAAAAAAAAACAACGATGTAGAAATTCAACATTTTATCTGGCACAGCATAAAAAAACTTTATATATATCTATATATCTATCGTAACAAAAGGGAAATTGTTCGTCTTATGAAAAAATGACTTGAAAAACTTTTGAAATATTAAAAAAAAAGCTAAAAATAATCAAAAACTTATAGCTAGACACTTGCAAACGAATTGAAAACAGGCTTACAAGATTCATGAAAAATCTTAATGGAAGATATTACTGAAATTTATTAACTAAAACCAACAAAATTTACACAATAAATAAAAATAAAGATTTACATTAAATGTAATAAATACAACAAAAAAATATGTAATAAACTGCGTTTTGTTGAAAGTTGTGAAACTTTTTGTTTAACGAGGGGCATTAGTTTAAAAGCGACGTTATGAAATAAAAATACTATGCTATTTTTATTAACAATTGAAACCCTTCATAAAATGTTTACTTTCAATGCATTAAAAGCATTGAAAAACTACTTCCATTATTTAAATTCTTTGATTATCTACACAAAATGGCCGCCACTTAATCACAGCACCAAAAAGCAGGCTACGCATTTTGTATTATTTCGTTGGGCAGCGCCACCTGTTGCGCCGACAAAAAATAGACCCACCCTGTGGCTATAGCTGAAGCCAAGCGGTAAATGGCGCAAGTCAAAGTCAACGTCAACGTTAACGTCAAAGCCAACGCCAAAGCCAAAAAGCCAACACTTAGCCAGAGGCTTAAGTCGGAATTGCGCCCCTTTTCGAAGGGTGGCCGCAAAATGGGCGAGAAACTCATTAAAACGGCATTAGCATGCAGTTTGGTTTTATCGAGTGCTAAAATTAATATGCTATGCGCAGCTATGCGAAAGCGCCGAGTGTGTACGCATAGGGATTAGCAGCGTCGAGTGGCAGCGCGGCAGAGCAGCGCAGCGCAGTGGCAGAGCGACGCCTTAGCACGGCACGGTCATTGTCTGGGACATGGGTTGGCTGGCTGGCTGATTGCCTTCCAGCGCAGTGGCGCCGCGGCCTGGAAGCTTTGCTTGCGTTTGCGTTTGTCGGCAACAGGCTGTTGTTGGCGGAGCTTTTGCTCGCGGCGCAGCGCGCACGCGTTGCGCTGACACACTAACACAAATGCAGTGTGTGGGTTGGTAGGCGTGGCTGCGGTGGGCAGCGCACGAAAGTGAAAGCTGCGACTTTCAAACTGTTGCGCGCCCAAGCTCCGCGGCGCAAAATCAATAGCCATAAAGTGGCAGCCAAAGCAAACAGCTGTCAACCTACGTCAAGTCCGAGCAGGCGCGAAGATACCGTGAAGAAAGGAGAGCGAAGAAGTTGTGCGCTGCGCAAGCGGGCATATGCCCAATGAGAGATAAAACGTAGCAAAAATAGATTTTATATTTATGCAATTTGTAAATAATACCAGCAGCTGTCGCATCAGATTTTATATATTATGGAGTTTTGCTGTAGCTATGCACACTTTTTTAGCCAGCACTGTACTGCGATACTGACAATTGACATTTAAACTTTAAAGTGGCACAATAAAAATGAAAAAGCAGACATGGTGCTTATAAAAGCTTGCGCAGAGCTTTTGCTTGATGGTGCGTGTGCCTAACCTACAGCACACAAGCAGAGCTAACCACACACACATACAAACACGCACACAGCAGGCAGCGAAATGCGTAGGAATTTGTAGGCAACAAACTGCTTCTGTTGTGTGTGTGTGTGTGTGTTGAACTGTAACTCCCGAAGAGGCAGCGCGTCGAGCCACGAGCAGCGCTGCTGCAAACGAACGTAATTTCAGTAGGACAGGCAGTCCTTCGACTGACGGTCAACGCGAGCAGCCACCAAAAGAATAAGTTAAGCAGCACCCAAAGGAAAAAATAACAAAAAATCAGGCAGTGTTAGAAAAAGCAAGAAATGTAAGGCAAGTGTGTGTGTTTATATATAAACTTAAGCAAATATTAAATAACATTTGTGTGCTAAACAAATAGAGTTCGAGTTGCGAACCAGTATGGCGACAAAGCTTTCGACTGCGGCAGCGATGTGGTTTTACTGTTGTTGTACAATTTTAAGCGAAAGCGAAATGAAAATTTGACACTGAACTTCATGAGATAAACGTAGGTGTGTTTGTGTGTGGGTGTGAATCGAAATATGAATATGTGTATGTGCACAGCAGGAAAATATGCTGCATTAAATATATGCTATGTATATGCTAAGCTCAAAGCATATGGCGAACTGCGGTTGCGGCTGCGAGGGCGGCTCTTATTGCTGCTTCAACTATTGTTGCTGCTATTTTTAAGTAAGAACAGCAGCAACAGCGACGACAGGAATAACAGCAACAGTGACGTGCACAAAAGCAAACAAGCGATAGCATAACGGACCTTTTGTGCAAACAGCAACAACCACAACAACAGGCTTGTCAACTTGACTTGTGTGCGCGTGTGTAAGTGTGTGTGTGTGTGTGTTCCTATGACAGCAGCATTCGCTTATTGCGTCGCCATACATAGCTTGCCTGCCTGCCTGCTCGCATGCTCTTTTTTCCCCACTTACTCACTCACTCTCGGCTCGTATGTGGGCGTGCGAGCAGCTTACACCTTACTCTTTTGTCATCGCATAAAAATACAAACAAGCTGGCAATATCAGTGTCATAAACATTAACAGCGCGCCGCCTTCTGGGCAACTAATTGCCCAGGTTCAGGTTGTGTCCCCCTTCTCCTTTTCTCTTAACGTTCTTTCTTATGCTCATTCACACACTCTCTTGCGCTAGCATCAACGTCATCGTACGCATGCAAACACCTGCGGGTCGCCGCCTGCCCACACACACATAGAAACGCACACGAATACACACTCACAAATCGAATTACCGGCGCTCTCACAAGCTCAAGCTGAGTGGCCAGCTCGCACTGATGGCGCTCTCTGGCGCTTGCTGTTGTCTCTCTCTCTCTCTCTCTCTCTTTTTGTGAAGTCGCCGTAGCAAATGAATATGTATAAAAAAAACTCATTTCGCTTAGGACTTCTAGCGGCCGCCGCTGCTGTCGTCAGTCGCTGACGTTGTTTGCGTCAAAAAGAAGTTGTTGCTGCTCGCCCACCAAAAAAAAAAGGAACAGTGAAAGAAACGCAAATTAAGCAAGTTTTGGAAGGACAATGCCTATAGTTAATCTGTATGTGTGTGTGTTTTGTGTTTTCAGCCAGCCAGTAAATAAAAGCAGTACAAAGAAATAAAGAGCAAAGACAACAACAGCAACGACAACAACAACAAAACCGAACCAATCAAACAACAACAATAACAATAAGAATAAGAATAACAATAGCAATTTGCATGTCTTCGTTCGTTTGCGCTGAGAATGATATAAAAAACTTCATGAGCAACGCGATAAATGTCAAACTGAGGTAAGTGCTAACGTATATATGTATATATGTATTTGGGTGTTTGTGTAAATATACATAATATATATAAATAGCTTGGTATCGCGTTGTCTAAATGATTTGACCTTTGACGTGTGCGCGTGTGTGGCAACAGGTGCGCCCGCTCTTCCGCTCGCCCCCTCTCTATCCATCTCTCTCCCTCTTCCACTCTCTCACGCAATTTGCCGCCTTTTAAAACAAGAGTTGGTAGCACGAAATGCAGAATGCAAATGGCCAACAGCGCCAATTAACGAAGCATGCAGCTATAAATTATACACACACACAAACACCTGTATCTAAAGGTATTTATATTTGTACACTAAGAGAGAAAATCCAACTAAAGCCGAGTAGAGTTTATAATGTTATTTCAAACTTGACTATGGTTGATCAAAGTTGGAACTATTGTAGGTCCTTTATCTCAGATATATATATACTTTATCTCATATAAAATTTTCGATATTTTCTCTGAGTGTATTTAACGTAAATGTATCTCTTTGTTGAGGTCTCATTTTTAATGCAATTTGATTTATAATATAAATTGTTTGGATTTTTTCCATTGACAACCTTTTAATGTGTTTTAACATAGATTAAAGGTTGTTCAATAGGAGCTTGTCCCAGATATAAATAAAGTCAGAATTGAAGTGAATGTTTTGGTTTGCACAATTTCTAAATTATCTATAGCATAGTTAAGGACAGCTAATAAAAGCTAAATGAACATGTGAGCATACCCTTATAAAGGCTGTTAAATATATCTCTTTTAAAAAGTATAGTTAACTAATTTCTCAAGCGAAGCAGAATGTTTGATCAACATATTTTGTTGAATCGATGGTGATATAGTCTTCTGCATGTTTCAAGTTAGCATTGGTCTCTTTATTATCAGCGGTGTAATTTATCATGTAATTCATTAATCATGCTTTATTATTCGTTTTGTTATGGCAAACTTCGGTTGTTATCTGATTATTGTATTTATACAAAGGCAGAGTTTGTTCATGAAACAATTCTAATGTTGGTTTTAGGCTACATATTTTTTAAGTTTATGATGATCGCCAATCTATTTCATTGCCAACAGAGTCCCTCAAACAAAAGCTGAAGCAGCTGTCTGCATTTAATTTTGTGCTTGTTTTTTAGTTTTGCCAGTAATTGTAATAAATCTCCAATAGAAACGAAGTCACGTGCGCCCATTTTAGACGGGTCAGGTACCAGGACATGTGACGTGATTTCACTTGACGCATTTTGCCGTTGAGGCAGCAGCTGCCAATATGGCATGTGGCAAGTGGCAGGTGGCGAGTGCGTCTATTGGTGACCTTTTTACCGTTGGCCTGGACGGGGACGCGGCTGCTGTCTCGTCTTCATTTACTTTGATTGAATGCTGTTGACATGTGCGAGCACATGGATAGACGGAGGATATTCGAATATGTTAGCCGGCAATAACAACAATAACAAGTGTGACAACACATATATAAATATATTTACTATATAAAAGTGTCGCACAGAGAAACTCATTTTGATTAAGACTTGTGTAAACAGCCGGAAGTCGGAAGCTGTGTGTGCCACAATGCCCCTGATGCCGTGGGGAGCGTTCGCATTATAAATGAAACGCAAATATTTGTGCGTCAACAATGGGGCATAAAAAAAGCAATTCATAAAATACCACATAAAATTATCAGATAGTTCAACTGAGAGGCGCTAAAAAAGTGGGACAAGCTACAAAAAAGGAAAACCTTTCGCTTCATAGTTGGAAACGATCCATAAACTGAGAAGGTTCAGCTATTTCATAAATATTTAACTGCCACATAAAAAATGCACCAACAATATGAGAAAGAAAAAATAATTTAAAAAGTACAAAGTAAGCTTATTAACTTTGATTAAATTTAAAAGCAGTCTCGTTTATATTCAATATTTAAACACATTTTGACACAGTTCTGTTATCTATAACTTTAATTATCACATTTCAAATGAATTGTGTATTTCCCTCTTATTAATATTAATTGATTAATCAATAACGCCATATTTTATGAACATTACATAATTCAATTTGGCTTTTTATGATATTGTGTGTGATTATTGATGACATCGCTGACAGAATATCGATTAATATCAAATTAATTGAAAGCAGGCAGGGTAATAAAATAATATTCTCAATTCTCGTTAAGTTAACACAAATATATATGTGTAATATATATATATATTTAATGAATGTCTAGAATTTGTTTAAAAGTGAATTGGCTTTTATAGGTTTAGTTAAACTTTTGAATGCATTATAGTAAAAATCTATAGCATACTTTTAAGGTAAAATTGAATGGGAATTATAAATTCAAGCTGCTTTCTGTGTTGAGTTAATTAACCAAAATATTTAAATAAGAAAAAATAAATATTTAATTTTATTCTAATTGTCTAATTGTATATAAAATAAAAGGTAAATATTGCGCACCCGAAATAGATTTCCAATCGCTGGACACATTTCGAGCATCAATTAAATTCTAAGCCCATCAAATTAAAACAGATTAAATAGTCTATTGTTTGTTTGATCAACAGCACAAGCTGTTGCCTTGGGCAATAATTTATTGCCAGATATGGCAACCCCCTAGCATAAATAACGGATGTCCAGGCTGACCTGGACCCCCTCCTATTTTCCTTTGTTTTGCGTGGGATTATTAATGAATGCTAAGGCGGCAGTTGTTGCATGCAATTAATTTAAAACTGAGCAAATATTAATCATAATACGCGCACGTTCGCCAAGTCCGGCAATATCCTTTGGGCCCTACGCACACACACGCACGTATATCCTTTAAAGGACATGGAATTGGAATACAATGGCGTCATATGGCGCATCAGAAAACCTCAACGAGGACAATCCATTTACTTAATGAGATTTCAAGTGACATTGTAAACTAACTCTAGGGGCTGCACCTATTAAAGGGGACTGAGGTGCGGGGGGCGTGGCAGAGGTGCAATGTGGCCCAGTCTCATAATAAATATGTGAGCCAAGTTCATTCATAAAAGGCGTCGGCAGCCGAAAGCACTAAACAACAAAAAACACAACCAGTAAAAAATCAATGTGTAGGGAGTGGGAGGAGGAGTGGGAAGAGGGGGTGGAAGGGGGGTTCCCTACGCAGGCGCTGCGCAAGATGCCTAAAAATAGCACGCAAATGTTAAAAGATATCACATTTATAAAGTCTTGCCAAAAAAAAGTTACATGAAGAGAAGTGTAGGAATGATGAGGCGAAGGGGGAGGAGAGGGGAGGGGATTGGGGGTGTAAGTAGTTTTTTTACTTTGTGGTGGGCAGCTTAAAGTCTGACTTGGCATTTTGTTAAAAAGAAAAAAGTTGCATGAACATTTATTTGCAAAATTGTAAAAGAAATTGCGGCCAAAAACAGAGGTGGGCTGAGCAGGAGCCGCCGGGCAAAGGACCAGAAAGTTCGCGCTGTTGCTATTTTGGGAAAAGCAACGCAAAAGAGCGTGAGAGTGTGGGAGGAAGACAGAGAGTGTTGTGTGAGAGCTTAACGCAGGCCTCACACTGTAGACGGGCGCCAGAACTCTTCCCACACCCAGCACGCATTGCGTGCGTGGGCATAAAAGCTGCACAAAGCTCGTCACTAAAGCTTTGCGCGTGGGCGTCGCTGCCGACGCAACAGGAGCAATCGCAAACGCAGTCGCCATCGTCGCGGCAGCGCAAGCAACAGCAAACAAGCTTTTCAACTAAAGCTCAGCCAACATTACCCCAGGCCCAATGTTGGAACGCTGGAAAGCGCAACTTCGGCACAACACGAACAACGCTTCGGCTTGCTTCGTGCGACGTCGTCGTCGTCGTGCGCGTCTACCTGATGCTCGCATTCTGAAAGGCGAGCAGCGAACGCGCCTCGAGTTGCGATTTCAGTTCAACCTGGTGAGCGCAGCGAAGTGGACGCTGGGCGGCATGTTGAGCGGTTAAATAAGAAAAGTGACTTCCTACAACAAGTAGGAAAAATCCCAGCTAGTGTTCTGCGACCAGCTAATTCAGCGATTGGCGCTTCGAGTGCCACGCTCAGCTTCTCCAGTGTGGCCAGCTGCGCTTTCTTGGGACTTCTTTAGCTGCTGTTGCTGCTGCCGCGTGGCAATTTTTTTTGGCCCAAACATATGGCAGTCAAAATGCAGCTCGCTTATCGTGAGAACTTTGCGCACTATCAAATGTGGTAAGTCAGTTGGAAATGTCATTCAAAAGGGCGGTGTGGGGAACTTATAACTAAAAACTTATAACTAAAAACTAAATCTTTAAACTTTGTTAAAAACTTTGCTGTCAGCCACAATTTTGTGTTTCCTTGTGTTCAACTTTTCAAGTTTCCTTAACTTTACTTTACTTAACTCTTTTTTTTTGCGCTCAACAGTATGCAACACTTTTTTCCATTTGATTGCACTTTTATGTTAATTTCGTTGCCTGTCGCCATTTTGTGCGATCAACTTGACATTTGACATGGCCCAAAGAAAAATAACGCATAAATGTAATTAAAATGCAAATGAAATCGATTCATCATATAATTAGCTTTTACACTGCCAATGATTACAGGCTGAAAATTGCGAAATTGTGAAATAGCTCGGAAAATTTCTCGCACACATTTACCTTAATCATATCGTACATAAATTAATGATAAAATTACGCATCTATTATACAAATGTGACAGCAAAGAAAAATTAAGGGTAAAAAACCCTCACATTATGCATAATATGTTATATGTATCAATTTCCTGTTATCAAGCAGATAAGCAACAGATACAGATACAGATACTGTTATAGATATATGCACAGATACACACAGAGGTGATATGCAACTGACAGTTAGCTGACAGTTATTCCCCACACACACATCGCCCCGCCTACCTCCTCTCGCCCCCCCCCCCCGTTTCCCTTTTCCATGCCATGTTTAACAAACTGCGCAATTTGCTTCAGATATATTTTTTTTGGGGAAAACATCGAATGATTTCGAATTGATATGCAATTTTTTCCGTTCCTGCTGCGACTGCCCAATTATAGATACACACACGCTACATATACATAGAGAGAGAGAGAGATAGAGAGAGACCTGTCGTCAAGGACATTAACAAGATTAGCGGCAGCCTGCAGACTGCGAATAAATCAGACTTTGCTCTTCATTTATGCATTTATTAAAAGTCTTTCCCCTCTCGACAAATGAATAATATATGTGCACAGTATATATATATATGTATATACATACATATATGGTGTGCATGAAATTCGCCAGAAATGCCTCATGCAACGTGTGGCAGGCGCCCACACAGTTGCCCAGGACAACAGCAACAGGAGCTTTGTTGCAGCAGTTGTTGCTGCTGTTGTTCGCTGCAGGACTCGCCTCGCATGTAAGCGGCTTTGCCATCCCATTCAGTTGCGCAGGATGTGCACAATTTCCATGCAGTTTGCTTTCAAATTGGAAAATGTTCCGCAACCCGTTTCGCCCACACTTTTCAGGGGGATGCAACAAATGTCTAGAGTACAGAAAACAAAAACAACACAAGCTAAAAAATAATAAAATAAAAGCTGAGTAGCAGCTTAAAAAGCAACTTGCAATTTTAAGGCTTAAACAGCTATAAATAGCCCACTTTGTTAGCTGAAAGCTGCAAGCTGCAAACGTTGAAGTTTTTCCAAGCCGCTTTTTTACGATGCTTAAATGTGCCCTCACATTATTTGCCATTATCTATGCTTAAAACCTTTTCCAACTTTGTAACCAATTAGTTTTAGAGAAAATTTCGAGAATTTTCTTTGGTGCAACTAAAAGTTTTATTTAAGTTTTGAAGGTAAGTATCTACTATTAATATATATATATATAATAAATGTTAAAATATAATCATTTTTTACTTTTAAAATAAATTTGATTTATAATTTGACAAAACACACGAACAAGAACTGTTTACATTTTTTTTTATATATTTAGATAATTGTATTTCTATTTTAATTATACTTCTATGATAATCACAAACATATTATAAATATTGTTTGGCAATTATAAGTTTAATATATGGTAAATATAATTATAATATTTCAAATTTATATATATACTTTTTGGGCTTGAAGATTTCTACTTCAACTTCAGCTAAAATTAAAAGCTTTGCAAGGGTTTAAAAGGACACATTTTTTGTGCCAAACAAAATTCGCTAAAGTTTGCGTTAAGTTAAGAGCCTGTTAACAACTGAGCCAAGTTGAGCCTGAGCATGACGCTGTTTTTTATTGTCGCGCATTTAATTTTAATTCCAAAATTCTTTGCTCGTAATCTAATTGAAGCAAAGGGCAACTTTTGGGGAACTTCAATTTATGAAATCAAAGCAAAAGGTTTGCGAAATGAAAGAAAATGCGACCCACTTGAGTGAAATTGCTGCATACTGATAAATTGTGCTGTAGAACAGCTGGAGACAGCTGTTGGCTTGGCTTGGATTGGATTCGGCATCGGGTTCGGGTTTTGGGTTGGGGTTGGGGCGGGACACAAATCATATCCAATTGCCACGCTGAGCGCTTATCTAATTGCTTTTCATTTTCCGCACGACGGAAATTCCTTCGTTTTGTTTTTTTTTTTTGCCCCCGCTGTGCTACAATTATGAATTGTATATATGGTATATAGGAATTATAGTCAGATATAAACAATTTGTTATGTCTTATATAATAAATGTGCTGACCGGATGTTGTTGGCCCAAATAAGCCTGCGCGATTCCACTTCAGATACACGCAGCTGTCTTTCTGCTCAATAATGTGGCGCCAAAGAGCTCTAAAGTGGCAGGTGAAAGAGCCTGCCAGCTAAATGGCACTTCAGGCTCGAGTGGGCGACCTTTGACCCAGCCAAAGTATTCGCAGCATTGTGATTAGCTCAGCAGTAAACGCATATTGAAATAGCCTAAGCTGACATTAAATGATGAACTGCCTACTAAGCTGGGCCTGGCCACTCAGTGGAGCGCATAAAAAAGTAATACAACTGAATACACTTAGAGAAAATAATAGGCAAAACTATAAATGAATATATTCGTTTTGGTTAAATAAAGAAATAAGTGAAAAAGGTTTTAATAAAGTAATTTGAAGAATTTATTTGCTTTAACAAAGCTCTAAGAATCTCTTAATTTTGTAACTTACAAATAAAGTTGTTTAAAACAAGAAATTCTTTTCGCAGACAAAGATATTTCCACCTTAACCAAAGTTAAACAAACTTTATACACGCAATTTGGGGCAACTATTTTCTCTGAGTGTACTGTCCCATCCCCTGCTCCTTGACAGACGGTTTCACGCTCAGCCACACAGCAACTGACAGCCGCAAGCTGTTTGTCCGAACAGGACACGAAGACGCAAAATCCTTTGCGGCTTTTTGGTCAAGAAATGCGCAACGAAATCAACTTGAAAGCGTTGAAAAACTAAATGGCAACTGATTTAAAACCTGCCAAAATCCGCACGGCCAACAACAAAGCTCACTTCTCAAAGGCGCACACAAATTTAAAATACAAATAACAAAATAAAAAAAAATGTGCAACAAAATTTCGACCATAAAAGCTACAAAACTTGAAATTGTTTGTGGAAAGTTACAGTTCTTAGTGGGCCCCAGCTTGTGGCCTGCCACGCCCCCTTACTCTTTGTGGCCACTTAAGCTGTTTAGCCAAGCGTAAGACGCTCGCCATGTGGCCAGGTGATGGGCTCAATGGCTGCCACATGCCACCAGCTGCATGCCACCGATTGTCAATCTGTCTGCCAACTGATTTCGTATTGCGAACGCGTCTCGCGAACGCTGATTAAAACTCTGCGCACCCAACTTAATCAATTTCCGGCTCAATTTACACTAGAGCACTAGAATACCCTGTAACTTTTAATATAAATAAAGCAAAAAAAAAATTATTGAACAGAAAGAATGGAAAGTTTACTTAAATTTATTTTTTCTATGAAAAAAATGAAAAGTTTGACTAGCAGAGATATTAGAAATTACCCAACTATAAATAATTACATTCATATAAAAGCTAATTTATGCGACTTTCTATTTTTCTTTTAATTTTGCATCCTTATTTCAAGATTTTTTTGCCAAATCACTTTTATAACATTTTCTTTAAGCTAAACTTTTGATTTATAGCACTCACAAATTTTCATGTGTTAACTTTCTAATGCGAAAGTCATTTAAAAATCGCTAGAAACAAAAGTTGTTAAGGAAGAAAATTTTAAAATGCGTACCACGGGACGTATGTGTAATATATGCAAACGCATATGAAAAGTAAAAGTAGTTGGGTGCAGGGTAACTTTCAGGCGACCCAACTCTCGGCTAGAACTTGTATTCAGTTTTGGTTTTTGGTAATTTTTGCGTTCTGAAAGTGGAAGAAGGACATTACGGGAGGGGAGGGGGAAACACGAGCGCGGCCACAATGCAAAAACTAAAGTCCTTTTTACGGCTGCCGACGACAGCTGCAAATTGAATGAAATTAAGCCGAAAGTTAGAGCCCGCCATTTATTAAGTGGCTGTGCGCGTTGCGGGACAGGAGCAGGACAGCCTGGCGACAGGATGTCAAGAGAAGAAGAAGCAGCCGCCAACAAAAGCCATTTTAATTGAATGAATACTTATTCAGCGGCGTCCCTTTGAATGGCACCTGCACCTGGCAACAACAGCAAGAACAACAATATCAGCCAACTGGAAAGCTGATTACTTTCACTCAGCCACAAACAATGAATGATGAAAAGTCCAACTGGAGAAATTCGCATAGATAAATAGTTGGCAAACGTGAAGTTGTAACCGAGCAACGGAGCCAAAAGACCAAGTTAAGAAAAGCTTCACAAAGGGACACGCCAAGAAAGAAATTAAATAAAACAAATGACATTTTATGATATACGATTTTCACAAACAAAAGAAATAATATAAGTTACTTTTCAAAAGAAAGAATTCCATGAATGAAATATATAAAGAAATATCTAAACATTTGGCAGATAATTTTATGAATTATAAATTGGTGAACTCTTTAGAAAAGATTTTATTTAAAAAACCTATTTTTAAAGTATCTAAAAAAAGGGTATAATATAAAAATGATTATGATATAAGTTAGCTGGTATTTAAACAATTAATATATTATTAAATATTTATTTATATATATCACCTGCTGCATACTTAACTAACATTAGAACAAGTTAATTTTACAGTTTTTAAATTTTGGTTTTTATTTGTGGGCTGTGGACAAATATTCTTTTTTGTTAACGAAATTTTCATTTTGAGACGCGACATTGAATGTTAAGAATTTGAATGAATATAATGGAAATCTGAACGTAGTGTCATATTTTAAATAATTTGGCCCCACTGCTGAGTGCGACTCTTGACTAGATGTCCACGCCCACGGTCAGCTCCATGATGGCGTTGACCACGTCGCTCTTGTGCTTGATCAGCGCCTTGATGGCCGTTTGGCGCGTGCAGCCCGCCTGCATTTGCACCAGCTCGATATCCTTTTCGTCCAGTTCGCTGGCGAGCGCAGTCACATCGATCTCCTCCTCCTCGTTGCCGGCCAGCAGCATTTCCTGATCCTTGCTCAGCGCCGGCGCACGCACACTCACATCGTTTATATAGCGCTCGGCCGCCTGGGCAGCAGCGGCATTCGAGGTATTCTCGATGCGCACCTCGCCAAAGCAAATGAGTGTCTTGGTGTGTGGACACTTGAACACCTCCGGCTGATCGATGCACAACAACACATTCTTCGCCTTGCGCATTGTTACGCGCGACACGTTCGCGATGGGCTCCAGGTCCAGCTTCATCAGCAGGCGGCGCGCTTTTTTCTCGCCGCGCGAAAACTTTGGCGTGGACAGCAGCGACTCCGCTGCCAGCTGCTTCTGCTGCGATCCAGTTCCCATGCCTACTGCTGCTGCTGTCGCTGGCAGCTTGTCGGGTGCGTCGTCGCTGTCGTCGGAGCTGTCCGAGGCCGATGACCCGGAACCGGACGACGGTTGACTTTTGCGTGTACCGCTCGGCTTTGACTGCAGATTCTCTGCGAGAGTCATCAAGTTCTGCATGTTGCTGTAGATGGAGCGTATATTCTGCTCGCTCTTCTTCTGGTTGCAGTCGCTGTTATTGTTATTATTGTTGTCGTCCCGTGCAACAGCTGACGTTGCTTGTGCAGCAGCTTTGGCTGCAGCTGCCGCAGCAGCTGCGGCTGCCTTTTTCATCTTGTGATTTTTAACCATCTCCTTACGTTTTCTTCTTTGTGCTCGTTACAAATGCCAAAATTAACTTTCCGTCCCCTAATTTGACGTTCTGCAATTTGTATATTTATATATATATATATTGTATATATAGGTTTACAAAGCAAAACATATATTGAGTTTAAAATTTTGTTTAAAAAATTTGTATATTTCCGTCCTGTTGGGAAATTAATTTGCAAACCTGCCTTTGATACGTCAACGTCTATCAAAAGTTTCGACAACAAATACTCAGGCAACCAACAACGCTAAGTTGGCCGCACTATCGCCCTGTGCTACTGAGCCGAACAGTGTTGGTAAAGACGCGATTTTACTCGCTTTGGCACAATTTCTAATTGAGTAACATTTGTCAGAATTTCAAAGATGATCATTTTCCGTAGAAGCTTTTTTTTATTAAAAATGGGTCTCAATTGATAACATGTTGTGTGCGCTGAAGGAGAGGAAGGCATCTCCGACTTTTTTAAGCTGTTGATCCATTCTTGGTCAGTATCAATACCCAAGTTAATTTACCCATTTTTATTTGTATTGAGACATTAATTGTATTCTTTTCAAATATGGACTCCTCCACACCACTCGCAAGCTTATCAAGTTATTGTCAAATGATCGATATATATTAAAAATATGTTTTATATCAATTGCCTGCTATTGAGGTCGTATACGCTGTAGTGTTGACTAACACATAAAATGTAGCTTGAGTGCTACATTCGTAATGATTTTCAGCTGTTTTGGCTGCCTTAATTGGATTAAAAGTTCTGCTGCTGAAGTTGACAGAGAGCGAGGCAGAGAGAAAGTCGTCAAATTTGTATAGCCAAAGCCAATAAAAAATGCGGCTATCGCAGCGAATTTGATTGAAATTGATGATTGAAATTCAATGGACGCAAAGTTGGCTAACCAAAAAATGTGCACGTCGAGGAAACGAGCTGAGCCAATTGCATGAGTGAAAAGCGAAAATGCTGCTGTTGACAAAGTAGAGAGTGTGGGAAGGGGATTAGGTATAAAAGGAGGTGGCAGGTCCTCGAGGTACTTGCTGCAAGTTGAGTGTGAATTTAAAGCGCGTCGCTTCGGGGTGCAATATGTGCGGACAAAAGGCAACCGGATGTGACTAGAAAGCCAATGCCAATGGCATTTATTAAGGGATTGCACTTGTGGGGCCGGGAAAGGAGGGAGGGGGAAGTGAAGCGCACAATGCGGCTAAAAGGCAGGCGGAGCTAGTTGACAAGCGCAACAAATGTATTTTAAAGTAATTTCCCTGCATTTTAATTGCAGCAATGCCGGCAACGAGGCGTGAAGCAGCCAAAGGGGGCATGGCCAGGGGCAGGGGGGCTTTGTGTTGGGACATGTACATACTTCACCCAAAAAATAAAAGAAATAAGAGTAAAAATTGCCAAACAAATAAACGCGTCCTGGCAGCTGCTGTGGCTGCAGCGGTTTTTGTGGCATGCAGCAAAATGCAAAAGATTCACGGCAATGCATTTGCCAGTGTTGCAAAGAGGGCAAAGGGGCGTGGTCCGCCTGGCCATCTGCAACAGGGCAAAGGCTGCGTTTGGCTGTTAACTTAATTAAAAAAATAGCCCCGTCCTATTAGCGGCCATGTTGTCTGCACTTGTGGCCGCATTAAGCTTGAAAATTACATTCAAGGAGCGTGTTTTTTTTTTAATGTTCAGCTAGTTTTCAAGTTCCCTCTTAGAGATACTTGTGTTATAATCTTTATCAGTTGAATAACCTTTAACTATTTCACCATAATCCACACCGAGAACTCAAAAGAAACAAAGCTTTGAAAGCTCTTGAAAGCTTAAGTCTCGCTTTTTTTACATTTGCAAAAGCTTTAATTAGCAATATTAATTTTGTCTCATGGGTTATTATTATTCACTTTTAAATTGTTAACCTAATATTCAGTAAATCAGGTCTATAGCTTAAATTCGTGAGCTCTCTCTTATTGTCAAGTTTGCCAAAGCAATATTAAAAATAAATTAGGTTTAGCTTAACCATGAGACTTCTTTCTTCATTTTAAATCTAGTGATGTGAATTCTATTCAAATGCTTCTAAATTTATGGCGAGCAATCAATTTTGTTGATCAGTTCAAAGCCAAATAATTTAAAGCTTAAGCACTTAGCTTTATATTACCGTTAGGCAAATGAATGGAGAGTTTATTTATGCTCCAGGACAAGGCCAGGGACAGGGAAAGCACTTAGTTGCTGTTTTTATAACGCATTTCCCGCTGTATCCTTTATTTGTTTTCACTTGTTGTTTGTTTTTGTTGTTGTTGTTGCACTCACTGATGCGTTTTTAATTGCTCGACATTTTTAATTAAAGCGAATGGAAAGGGAAAAGGGACATTTAACAGTGAAAAACACGACGCATTTTTTTAAAGCAATTATTAAAGTTCGTTGCCAGGTTGGCTTCTAATTGAGTTGCATAAATTAACAAATGGCAGAGAGACGATCTGGAAAAGGCAGAGGAAAATGACAGGGAAATGCAGTCGGTTAAATTGAATTCGCGTCGGCGGCAGCTAATCAAATATTCCTTTTGTGGCCAATAAATTCACATTAGTAGGTAATATTATAAAGAGCTTAAGTGAGTTTTGTAGGCTGTGGCAACTTTTGCCTGGCTGCCACAAACTTTGAGGTCGGCACGTTCGAGCGATGATTAATTATGCCGCCGCATATGTTGCAATGTCATGCGGCAAACGGGGGCAATGTGGCGCCTCGGGCCAGTTCAACTTATTGAAGCTTAGTTTTGTTTAGTTTTTCCGGCTAGCATATGAAAAATGAACCGAAAGGGAATCGTACTCATAGTCATCGCAACGCCCTGGGAATAACTGTGTCAAGGCAATATAGTCCTGGCCAAATGGAATCTCTAAGCACATTAATCATGCAGCTTATGCGAAATGACTCAAAAAACAAAATGTGATAGCTGCCAGATATACATCTGTATATACTTAAATATAATATATATATATATAAAGGGTTCGACTTGTGTTCGAAGTTGAACTTGAAACTTTTGCTATTTGTATTTACCAATGGCAAACAACAAACAGAATGTGGAATTACGAGTGTATTCATTTAATTCACAAATTGCACAGTTCACTAAAGACAAACAGAACTTCATTCGGATTTATTAACATGATTTCATGTTGGGCGTTTTCTTTGATCAAGTTGATAAAGGGCATATTTTTCTGTACAATTTGTTGCTCATTTTAATCTGTTTTTTTCTTAAGTAACTTTTGCAGATTTTGATCTGCGATTTATCTAATCACAGCTTGGGAAAAATAGGCAACATTTTTCTTTGACATTTTTGCATTTTTTATTCCTTTTTCACACTATCAATCCTGGCAAACAATGCAGACTAGCTTTTTCTTATTCTTTTCTCATGCTGAGCAAATATTTTCCTTTTCTTGTTGCATTCCTGCCAATGAGGAATTTGCTTAGGAATTTTTCTGTGTCTTAAGCTTTAACTTAATTATGAGCTAAGCCATTAAGTGACAACTAAAAAATGGATAAGAAAAACCTTTGTCCATTTTAAACGAATGTGTCACAAAAACAAGCCCAACATTTAGGGTACTCCCAGGGCAAATAAAACTAAATATATACACACACATTTGCTTAGCCATAAAAATCCGGTCTTTGTTTATTTAATAGTTTTTCTTTTGGGCGGCTTTCGGCCTAGATTGACAGGTAATTGCATTTGATTCTTTTGTTTTTTTTTCCGGCCCGTTTTTTGTGGCCTTTATCACACCTTGCTCAACATTGCGGGCTGGGCGAATCCTAATCCCGAGCAGATTTGTGTGTAACTGGGCGACAGCTGATGAGCTGCTGGCCCGGTCCAGTGCTTAACGGTAATACGTAAAAACACAAGGCGTAGTTTAAGTAAAATATGTCAGCTAAAGAAAAAATGGACCCCAGAGAAAGGTAAGAGAGGGGCAGCGGCAGGGGGCAGGTGGCAGGGGCGAGGAGCAGTCCATTGAAGCGGCAAGGAAAATCAATTTCCTTGCGGTGCTTTGGCAAAAATGAAGCCTGACATTTATTACCATATAAACAGCACGAATTATTTGTAAGAGAGCGCACAAAAGGGAGCCCGGAAACTGCAGCGCAACAATGCTGAACAACTTCGCCAGGATCCAAGGACATGGGCTGATTGTGTATTATATATAAATGTCTATATACACATAAGTATATATGGCAATACAGGAAATCCAAAAGTTATTTTCCTCTCCCCCATATGCAATTTTACAGCCCCGCACAGTGGTGTAAAAACTTTTGTGAAAGTAATGTAAGTGTTGAAAACACTCATCAAGTTGATTTTTCATGTCATCGTCCGCATGATAAATGTTTTAAAATTCTGCATATTATGCGGATTTTGTGTGAATTTATCATTTGTGTAGACAGCTTGGGGTTTTTGCTGTTTACAAATTATGCCACAAATGTGATGAAATGTGCTGAAATGTGCTCAAATGTGTCAAATATAAGCGAATTTGAATCCCTTGAGGGAAGATGGATGTAAAAAACATTTGGAGATAATTATATAAAATATAGTAGTAAAAGCTAATTATGCTTCTTTTTAGTGTGTTTAAGATAAATTGGAAAGCTCTAAATAAGAAACTAAAAAGTTGTTAAATGGGGTTTCAATGGAAGTTTTTATATATTGTCTCGTCTGATTATACTTATCAATAATATAGGTCAATGCACATATGAAATCAGAGTTTATGTTAACATACAATTGGGGTAGTACAGAATATAGTAAACAATTTGGGCTTGATTTATAGTAAACTTTTAAAAGAATATAATAGTACGGCATTCAATATAAACTATTAATAAAATGCTGATCTAAACTTAACACTCATCCCCTTGCTCAGTTAAATGTTTTATATGACACCAACTAAGTTTTGTTCCACTATGCGACAAATTTTCAATCAAAACCTTTTGCCAATTTCCGTCAATAAATAAAATGTTTTTACCGTGCGCATTTCTTACAGGTGGGCCGATTATCATGGCAAGCAATGTACAACAAGAGCAACAACAGCGGCAGCAATTTACAACAACTAGAGTGCAACAGCAGCGGAAGAGGAAGCAGCAGCCAGCAACAACAACAGCAACACGAACAGCAGTAGACAATTGCCAAAGGGAACAAGGAGAATGGTTTAAGCGGCAGCGATTGCAACAACAACAACAACAACAACAACAAGAGCAGCGCCAACAACAACAACAACCACAAGTAAAACAACAACAACAACATAAGGGGGTGTCGTCAGCGCGCTCGCAGCAACAACAACAACAACAGAGCCGCAGCTGCCGCCGCCTACTAAACGGTAAACAAGAATCAACCGCAGCGGCAGCGTCTGTTGGCTGCGGCCTAAGCCGCGTATGCGGCAATCTGGACACTGGACTGAGACACTCGACGAGGCAGCTGCGCTTAAGTTCCCTGGCGGCGTTCCTGCTGCTCCTGTTGCTGGCCACGCACGGAGACACTGTTCAGGCGGAGGGCAATGTTGGTAAGTGTCACAAAAAAAAACCATCTCTGTCACACACACATATGCAGTCGCTTTGCAACACTGTTCACACAGCCCAGAGGCAAGAATACACACGGGTCTGGCACGTGTGTTATATTCTATAGGGGAAGTGTTAAAGGGGCATATTGGCTTACAAACTATACTTAAAGCTCTTCTTCAAAAATCAAAATATATATATATTTTGCACGTACAGTTTGAGGGCCATAGCTACAGTCTTAGAGTCACTTGTTATGCATAGCAAATATGAAAACAGAGTATCAATTAGTCGTTGACAATTCCTTTTCTAACTTGTTTGTTATTATTTGACTCTCTTTTATTTTGTTGTTTTTCGTGTGGCAACAACAATTTACAAGTTTAATTAAAAACTTGACGCAAAACCAAATCCACAAGTGCCTCTTGCCACCTTTTAACAAGGTTTTCGCTGGGCAAATATGTTTTTAACTAGCTTAGGCGTGTTGTGCATAAACCAATTGCACCCACTGTAAACCACACACACACACAAGCCAGTGTGTGTGTGCGTGTGTCCGTTTGTTGTTGTTGATATTGACCGGTTTATTTGACCGGAAACGTACAGCAAACTGTGCCGGACTGAGTTGTTTAATCGAGTTACAGTTGTTTAATGGAATTACAGTTGCGTCGTACTCGACCGAAAAGCCGCCATTTTGTGTTTTGTCTACGTACAGTGCTGTCAAAATGTCCCCATAGACAAGTGTTGTAAAATGTCAATTAAGGATGTTTAGGATCAAATATATTCTAGCTATATATGTATGTAAACAAGCTGAACAGTGAAAGATGGAGTCTAATTTAGTATATAAATATGTTCCAGCTAAATGCTATTGAGGGAATTATATTATATATTATATTATATTATTATAACTTATTAACTTATTAACTATGCACTGCACACTAAATCCTTATATACCATATTCTATTTATATATATATATTGTACTAATAAAAATACATTTAAAACCCTTACTTCCACTCTGATTTCGCCATATAAATTAAATCAAATTTTTCGACAACTTTCTGTTAATATATTCAGCTCTTGAAAATTCATAAATAGACCTTTGTTTTACCAAATTTTTATAAGACCTACAAAACTTTGAATGTCGTTCCTAGCCTTAGAATTCTCCATTTTAACTCAAGATTTATTACATTCGTACTTGATTTGAGTTAAAAATATTTATTAACTACTAATCTATACCAAGTTTTAGTATTTTTTCATTTATTTTTATTATTTATTTATTTGAATAAAACACTTTTTAAAGGCTGCTGTCTAAAATAAAACCAATTAAAGCACCCAAATTTCTTAATAGAAATTGCAATTGCATATTTTACATATTTACTCAAAAATATTTTAGCTTTAACAATATATATATGTATATATTTTACTTGATTATGCAACCATGAAGTAAGCTCTTTTGGCTTGTCTTGCATTAACTGTGAAGGCGACTAATGCGTATCCGTTTAACCCGAGGCTTTGCCTGGTTTATGCATTATGCAAGTGTTTGTTTAAACTGGCAACACCTAGAGCTCTTGGGCTCAACTGTACTTTTCCATTAGGACATGCGTCGGCATAACTGTAAAATGAAACTCGAGCCGAACAACTGCGCAGCGGGAAACTCGCTCTAAGTCCGGTAGTCATGGCAACAACCAGTTGCTGCAGCCGCTGCTGCTGCTGCTGCTGCTGCTGCTGTCGCTGCTGCGACCGTTGCTGCTGCAACATTTTGCAGCTCGGACGTCAGCAATCAACCCACACATAGTTGCTATGCGGTTGTGTTTGTGTGTGTGTGTTTGTCTGTGTGTGTGTGTGTGTATGCGTGCATTTATGCATTGCCTTGCGCAAAATATCAACAGGAGCTAGGTCCTGGGATTTATTGATTGCCAGCTGCTGTCGCCCACGCGTCCGGTTGCTGCTGCAGACGCTTCTAGATAAATGAAGGGATGCGTTTGCATGTTGCACGTTGTACGTTGTACGTTGCACGCTGCACGCTGCTGTGCGCCACACAATGGGCGGTATTGTTGTTGGACGTGTGTCATGTGTAAATTAGTAAGTAAGTTGCAATATCAGCAACAGCAGCAACATTATCATTAGCACTCGAGCTCTTGAGTTGCAACTTTTACCTTGTTTTCAAGTATAAAATTTAATTAACAGCTGCCACTGACGGGTGGCAAGTGTGGCAACATTGAACTTTGTGCCAGCAAGCAACTTCATTAAACTGACAGCAAAACCAAAGGCGAAAACTTTTGCAGCCTGTCATCAACTGCTGTTGCTGCTGCTGCTGCTGCTGCTGCTGCATTTATTTATTTTCATTTGAAAAACAAATATTTGCGCACATCTTTTGTACTTGTTGTTGTCGTTGCTGCCGTTATGCATTTTCCATATTTTTCGCAGTGCGGCACATTTAATGAAATTCCAACCCGAAAATTCAAATTCAAATTGAAAAACCCGCTGAGAAAAACTTTTTTTCATATATATCAATTTGTCATGAATTATTAATTAGTTCGCTCGCGCATAAATGTTTTAAATAAATGCAGCGCTAATGGCATTTGCACATCACGTATTCCCACATTACGTATACGCCGCGTTGAGTGCCGTCATAGATGCAAACGTCTGTTTTTTCTATTAGTGCGCAATCAAATCTGATTTCACCTATTTTCACTTTTCACTCATTTCCATTCCGTTTGCAATTTGGGAGCTATTGTGAAAAGGGGGCGTAACTGACCACAAAGTAATTTTGTGCAAAGCATCCACAAACATTCTACGAATTTGCAATTGTTTTGCTGGACACTCTTTGCTTTGCTTGTGGCTCGATTGATTTTTATGAAAGCTATACGAAAATTCCTTTCAAATTGCATCTCTGATATTTTTCATTTATTTATTTGATTATTATTTTTTTTATTCCACTTAAAAGCGAAGGAAAAAGTAAACTTCATTTTACAACTGCAATTGTAAAATATTTCACAACAGTTTCCTTTAGCATTAAAGTGAATAACAAAAATGTGCATAAAAGACAGCTAAATATAAAAATGTAGTAGAGAAGAGAAAATTATAAAAAACACAAAACTCTGCAAAGTTTTCAATAGTTAATGTTTTACTACTTAACATATTGAAAAGAGTTGTAAATTGAACTTTCATTTCTTTAATTTGGCACAAACTTTAAAACAATAATAACTAAATATTTTTGTATATTTACAAAAAAAAAAATACTTGCAAAAAAAATCATAGCTAGCAAAAGTTTTGTTACAGAAGTTTTTGCAAGTTTCGGTTTTCAATTTACTTTAAAAATATTTATACATTTTCCATATTTTCCTTGTAAATGTGTAAGCAAACTACGGCAAGTCCACTTGGCTTTAATTTAAAAAGTTGCCACATGCCAACTGAAAGCTAGTTAAAAGTGTGTCTAAAACTTGGACGAGTGCCGCATTATCTGCTGCTGCGATGCCCGCTGCTGCTAAGTGCAACTTTGTGTTTGGCGTCTAAATGCAACAGTTTTCGTCTGCTGCAACTTGCGGCAATTGTTAGTAATTGCGACACTTAAATTGCCAGCCGTGGTTCACCTACAAAGTGTGGCAACTTTTTCCAAAAAAAAAGATTGAAAAAAACTTACAACTATGTTTTTCCCTTTCCCTGTTTTTCTTGCCTTGAATGCACACTGAAGAGGAAAAGTCGCGTCGGGGCACAAATTGCGAGCGGAAAACGCGCATTTTCCGGCAACAAATATCGTTGTCTACAAAATGCGCAATGCTCTGGCTCGATTATGTCAGTAAACAGCGTAAGAATTTATCTACGCCCCCACCCCACCCCTTCTTTCAGAGTGGGCGTGCCAAGGCGAGGTCCTGTTTAAATAGACAACATTGTTTGTTTCGAGTCATTTGAGCGCAGGGCTCAAATTGAGTGCATTTTCATTAGTTACAAGTTGTTGCATTTAATAAATTAAATTTGCCGTGGCAGCAACTGGAGACGCCTCGAAATTCCAAATGCTGTGCTGCAATTATTTTCCTTGACTCACATTTACTGGCATGAGGCGAATGTTGGCCAAGTAGAAAAGAGCTTGTTTAGGGGAGGTAGAACACAGCTTTTTTTCGGCCATGTTAACCAGCGGCTATCGTATGAAGCACTTTAAGAGCTTAAACACACACACACACACACACACACATACAAAAAAAAGCTAGAGTGCTTTTTTCAAAAGTTTTTGCCACGCGCATCAAAAGTTGTCTATTACCTGCAGCTAAAAAGCAAAAAAAAAATATATATATATGAACAGCCAGCAAAAGTCTCTTTTTGACGTTATTTGAATGAATAATTTTTACGCTGCTAGCAACGCGATTTTTTAATAAAGCTGCTTTATTTGCCTTTAGCTTTGTGATATATGAATTGAAAATGTCACAATTTGACCAAACATCGGAATATATTCATAAAGAAAAACTCTTTTAAAATAAAAAATGATCTCTTTGAGGATTTTCTGCTATGGCAAAAATATATTATATTGATGCAATCTGGTTGCTGGCCACATATGAAAAAAAAGGTTAAACCAGAAAAGAAATTTTGCACAGAATATCTCTATATGGGTCCTGACTTAAACTTTCTTTGGCTTAATAGTTGAACAAGAAAACTAAAGTAGATAAATCTTAACAAACTTTCATTATGTTATCCTTGTGCTCACAACTTAAGTTGCACATCAACAATTTGAAGGACAAATGCGTATTATGAATAGGAAAAAACTTGAAATTGACATGAAAGTTCTGTCGAGTCCTTCGATGTGGAACAAATGGGCAAAAGTTGGAATTGAGGTTAAAGTTATCTTAAGTGCAATAAATAACTGTGTGGCAGCATATGCTAAATGTCAGCGAGATTTCTATTTTTGTCTCAATTTCACGAATATTTTTTTCCCTTAATTTAACTGTCAGGCCAAGGATAAGCTTTTCACGTAATGCAATTACTGTTTGTCTATCTTAGTTAAAAGTATGTTTAACCGGTACAAAAATATTTTGTTTTAAAACTTTTCCTTCGCATTTCATGGAAATGTTAATAAAGTTGATGGATATGAAAAAAATACTTTTTTTGTGTAATCATTTTTTTTGCATTTTAATTGCAACACAATTTCCGCAGAGTTTTTTACTACTAACATTTTGCAAAATTTCCAAGTATTTTAATTAATATAAAGTTTAGTTATGTGCAGTATTTAGTTTCTATATTTATATGACTTGTTGCTAAAGCATAGAATTTTTAATTAAAGTTTGAAAATATTTGTAGTGATTTTCATTAACTTATTGGATGCATAATTCATATGAATTCATATGAATTGAAGTACCTTTATTAGCTAGGAAGGAAGCGTAATACTTTGATCATAATGACTTAATGTTCACTTCGATTATGAGAAGGAGATATAATTATAAGGCAGACAATGAAGTCTTTGGCAGCTCGGGCTTCAATTGAGCCATCATATGGGGCCACACATTGAAAGACATAGCAATTCAATTATGTGGCTTCATAAAACTGGGCGGGGGCAAAAGGACATGCTCCTTAGACGTATCGTGTAACAGCAGAAGCTGCTCACAGATTGGCTGCCAAGTTAATTAAACTTGGAGAGTTGGAAGGCATTGAATGGCAAGCGTCAAGATGAAAATGTAATTAAGAGATAAAACTGAAACAATGTGTGCATGTGTGTGTGTGTGTGTGTGTGTGTGTGTCACGCCCTCTGAGCAACATTATGAGGTCAATTCGATCCGAGATAAACACAATAACTTGATTCAACATTCGCACATAGAATAAATAATGAGTTTATTTTATAATGCCCTTCAAATCTAGACACAAAATCAATCGACTGAGGGAAGATAATCAAAAAGAAAGATAATGCAAAAGCGTGACTAATGACTAATAAGTGTAATCATCATAAAGATTCATAAAAAATATATATATAATAAGTCTGTTCCGAAATTGGCCGCCAAATTGCCGGCGGGCATGCCATCAAAATTAACGTTGAATCGTAAATATTTGCAGCTGGATTCCCATATCCATATGTGGCCATATGTGAAATGCTACAGAGAAGTGCAAATATGCGTTAAATTGCGCACATATTTCGCACACACCCCAACACGCACACACCCACAAACACATTTGGCATATTAAACATAAAAATGTCACGACCAGCCAAAAGAAAAGTGGGAAGTAAAACACAAAGATTTGGATACGACAGGCGAACAGAACAACTCCAAGGCATGAGTATACCCTGTAATACTTATTTTAGGGAAATAAGCCGGCAAGGAAGCAAACGAGAAAAATGTAAAATCAGAAAGGTAAAGGAAAAAGCTAAGAAGCTGCAGACAAAAACTAGTTAATAATATATATAAATAAGTAAGAAAACAAAGAGAGAATGGAAACAAAAGGCATTATAGGATAATTAAAAGTGCTTTACTAAGGAAAAGCTCAAGCTAAATTAAAGCAAAATAAATTTACCGTAAAGCAAAAACAAAATAAAAATGCTAAAAAAGTTGACTAAAATTCAAAAATTTAATTTAATTCTTTAAAATAAGCCGACATTGTGAACTTGAGCTAACTGTGAACTTAAGGCTATTTCAAAATGGGCAATGAAAAGCACAGCAAAATTAATTTTTAATTCTCTAGAGTCAATATCAAAGAAATAGCAAAAAAGACAATTCAAAAGCTATTTTGATATTGAAACCAACTCAAAGTATGCCAAAAATCTAATTGAAACTTGACTAGGCCAAATCAATTTGCAGACATAATATATGTACATATATAAACTTCATTCAGATACTCTCATTTGATTGCCTTAATGTTTGCTAATTTGTAGGGTATTTAAACAAAAGGCTCTGCTTCGGCCTGTTTGGCAGCTGCTGCCTTTGCGTTGTGCAGTTGTTTATATATTTACCATATGGCTATGGGCGTGGCAGCCATACATCCTCTCACACACACACACGCACACACACACTCATTTACATTTACCCATTGCCCGCCAGCCAAAATGCGAGCAATTATTTTGTTGGCACTTTGTTTTGGCTTTGCTTTTGAAGTATATTTTTTTTGCTATTTGTTTTTTCTTTCTGCTGGTGCCCAAATTGCCGGCGGCTTTGGACCAAGTGGATCGAGGGCAGAAACTAGCTTAGGCCAGGTTCCAAAAAAAAAAGAAAACAACAATAACAAGAACAACAATTACGGTCGCTTTTCATATGTTGCATAATTTATGCAAATGTATTTATTGCCCTCGCCGCAAAGTAGGCAACACAAAACGAGCTCGGCTGGGGCATAGAAGGAGACCACACTGTACAGGCTTGCCAAAAGCAAATAAATGTTAATTTCATGGTAATAACGTTTTGGCCCGAAAAACAAGGTGTAACAGAATGTTAGCCGAAGCAAAAAACCACTTTAACAATCCCTTAAAAACTTACAGCAAAAAATGCAGAAGAAACATGAAATCAACAAACAAGAAAACCAAAAGTCAACTAAATGTGTATTGATGTAAATTCCACACATGCCAGCTGCATGTGTGTGTGTGTGTGTCTTTGACTTGTATTTTACATGTTGCCAAGGGGGGGGGGGGGAGTTTGGTTTGCAGGGCGTACAAGAAAAACAAAGCGCCAAAGCACAGAAAAACATGTAAAATTCATTGAAGCAACCGACTGCTGTGTGTGTGTGTGTGTGTTGAAAAGGGGTTGTGGCAAACTGTTTGGCATGTGTGTGCTAACCCCCACATCCCCCCCCCCCCCTTTTGATATTTGCCCTGAGCCTAGGCACAAATGCGTGGGCGTGCGGAAATTTAATAAGAATTGGATTTTTATGTTTTTGCGCGCGTCTCGATGGCATATGGCAAGGAGTGTGAGTGTGAGTGTGTGTGTGAGTGTGTGTGCTCCATGGGGCGCACTTAATTTAGCATTAATACCCCTGACAAGCGCGCAAAGCGCTGTGAAGCCCTTTGGACACAAAAACAGGCCCAAAATCTTGGCCTTAACCTTTTGTGCTAATGATTTGATTTATTTGCGGCCATGCAAATGCCACATAAAGTAAATAAATAAATAAATAAATTACTTTTAGATCTATGAAACACAGCTGCCGCAGGTTAATTACATTCATTGATTTTAATGCACACAAATTGGGGTTAAATTTAAAGTAATTAGAGCCTTTCGCATAATGAAGGCTTTTGGCCAAACAGTGAACATAATTAACATAACATGTTGATCATCAATTTATAGACTCAGTTTTTCCATTTGCCACTTTTCGACATGTTCGTCATGTCAATTAATTAAATGTGTTGCCATTGAAATTCCTTTTCAATTTTATTATACACATATACCTATGCAAGGATGTGTCGGATATGATAATAAATTTACAATGGCCTCAATAGGTATTATAAAAGCTTTAGCAACTAAAGCTGAGGAATTAACCTGGGCGAGCTTCTCAACTGGGGTTGGGGGCTGATGCAATTGAAATAGTGCAGAAATCATCTGGAAATCAATATATATATATTTAAAATGTGTGCCTAATCCATTAGACAGGATAGGGAAAGGGGAGCAAAGGAAAAAATGAGCACAATTTCTATTGTTTGGACTGTTGTATAAAAGTTTAAATATTAAAATTTCATGTGTGCACTTAAAATTAACTCATTTTTTATAGGATAAACTAAGTTATCGATCATTAAAAGAAAGCCTGAGCTAAGAATTCAACTTAACTGAACAGAAAACATATACATACATATAGTTGCTTTAATCTACAGCCAAATTTAGTCTAATTTTCGATAAATCATTATTGTTATCGATAAGTTAACTGTGCTTTAGCCCCTTAATTTCCCCCAGAACAACAACGCAGTTGTTGCTTTTAATTTATGCAAAAAATCTAATGAATTTTTATGGTGAGAAACGCCAGCTTAATGAAAAAACAAACCGAAGAGGAATGAGGCGGATGCGTGGGCGTGGCAGGGGAAAAGGACGACGGCTTGGCGCAGTGTGCAAATTAATGAAAATTCATGAACAATTCTTTTGTCTTAAGTGAAATAAGGTCCTGGGGTCCTGGGGTCCAAATGGGCTGCCCATTAACGAGTGCAAATGAAAAGCAAACTCAAATGAGAAACAAAGAAACTGTTGAAGAATTTGCACAAAATAATAAGCAATAACGTTTTGGTTCTAATGGTAAATGGCCCAAAACTATGCACGTAATTGCACATTAAAGCCGGGCTAAGCGTTTTTGGATCTAATGAAATCGCTCAAAGGCCCAGGTATGCAAAGGATTTGTTTGGCCAACAGCATCATAAAGCCAATTGCTGGAAATTTGCATGCAATGAGAAGGGAGGTTGTTGCTGCTTATGCAAGCAGTCAGATAAGTAGACCAGCTTCTTACATAAGTCTATGCCCCTCCCCCTCCCCCTCCCACTTTGCAACCCCCGTTGCTTTGCTGACGCACGCAGTTGAAAGATATTTAAGGAACATCCCACTCAGGTGGGTCCTTGGATACGCCTGGGGTTGGCAATCAGGCATTATATTGGAAATTTGATTTTGATTTGGCATTTTGCAATTTTCTCTTTTCGCCTGCGTATACTTGATATTGCAGGCAACGCATTTCAATGCAATTCCGTTGAACTTTGGTCAAAATGTGACAGGAGCAAAGGCGCTTTTCGTTATAATTTCCACGAAAAACTGCACAAGTTGCTCATTATGCATTTCTCAAAATTGCGATGAATGCGTTTCCAAGCAACGAGAAATTTGAGCATGAATTTTAATCAGTCAAAGGAGAGATGAAACCCAACCAATAAGGAGGAATCGCTGATAATAATAACTTACATTGCTTGCGGCTTTAATATTTGCATTTAAAGCAAAATCTTGCAAACAAATTTTATTTAATAATAGTTATTGATTTGTAGACTATAAGAAAACCCTACAAGTTAGTTAAAGGAAGACATTTCTTCACTTATATATCAACTTTAAAAGTGTAACTTTTTTTTTGATTTCGTTTAATTATAAGACTTTATGTTTATATTAAATTTTAAACCAAATAATAACAAATGCAAAACTCAAAAAACAATGTTAGTCTCATTTTTAAGCCCCTTTTCTAAAGACACTTTTTTATGTGCTCTCCAGAGTGAATCCAAGAGTTCGTTTTTTAAATAACTTCTACTGGGAGCCTTGTTGCTTGACCATGTTAATCAGTTGAAGGGACATTCTCAGCAGCATTAGCCACTTGGCAAACGGACAGAAGACAAATTGGGAGCCATCAGTAGGAAATGTGGTCTCTGGTGTTTATCCTTCAGTGCGCTTTGGTTAGGCACTTGTGTGTGTGTGTGTGGGAATTGCTGCAAGGACTGCAAGGACGAGTTTTATGTGCTTAATCTGCCGCTTGTTGCTGCCACACTCAATTTATATTTTGTGAGACACAAAAGGGCAACCAAAAAAAAACGTTTATATTTATGCGGCACGTTCATTTGAACTGTGTTTGCAACTTGGCCGCCTAATTGCGTGCCAAATTTGTGGTCTGAGCCTGGTTTGCTGAGTTGCCCACAATGTTGGCTGACAAATTCCGCTAGATAAATCAGCGCCGCAAAGGACGACGTGTCCCAGCGGGGTCAGCCAAGACGCCTCTCCGCTTCGGCAGGAAGGAACATTTCAAAATTTATGAATTAAATGAGTGCGCATAAATCAGCATACAAAATGCAAATGGACAAAAAAAAATAAAAAAAACAGCATGCCCCAAAAGCTGAAAGTCATGAGGCAAGGCACAAGGAATGCGAAAACTATGCCTCCCCTGGGCATTTTGGAATTTGTTGTTGCAGCTCTGCTCGTGAAAATGCCGCCGCTTATTTGCACTTCATAAAGCCGAAACAAAACGCGACAAAAGCTGAGCTGAGCTGAACTAACGTGCTAACGTTCCCCATAGACATTACTCAACAGAGAAAGGGTATTGAGATTTGAAGAAGTGTGCAATAAATAAAGACAGATTCATTAAACACTTTTCATATTTATGCATATTGCTGTCAAAGAAAGTTGCACAGAGAAAGCGTATTGAGAGCGAAACCTTAATCAGTATTTATATAAAGCCACACTCCTTCAAGTTTTCTGAAATATAAGTATAAAATATAAATATGATTTATATATAAATATGAAATATGAATACCAGAAACACTTTGAAGCACTTAACATAAATAGGGAAAATTTTTTTTTATTTAAAACTTACTTTCATAATAGTTGTAGTTTTGCTATTTCTGCAAGTTTAAATATTATTTTGTGAATCCATAACAGTTTTCTTTAGTTTTTAATATTCCTTTTGGGGTACTTGGGATAAGATTCTTCTACAGATTCTTCATAACAAGCTTTACTTGTATTATTATTATTATTATTATTATTATTATTATTATTATTATTATTATTATTATTATTATTATTATTATTATTAT